>CM041781.1:130590114-130723345 GCA_023374045.1 Limonium bicolor
CTCCTTGCCCTTGACTCTCTGAGCTCTTCCCAGCACTCTTCCGCTTTGCATTCTCCTCGTCCCTCAGCTGGACGGTAATCTCAACCTTAGCAGCGGCATGATAGCACTCCTGCTTTCCATAGTATTAGTCTCACTTATTTCTCATAATCTAAATCTTATTCATCACTTACTCAAATTCAATCATTCTTATTACCTGCAAGGTAGTGTAACTCGTCGGCCCCATGCCGTAGCGGAGTCGATGGCTAAGCCCGCCATAGAAGCGGTCTACCAAGATCTGGTCAGAATACCCTAGACCTGGCAGAAGACGGAGCAAGGCGGTGAACTCTGAGTAATACTCGTCCACCGTCATCTTGTCCGACTGCTTAAGCGCATCTAACTGCAAGCGCTTCTTCGTCTGGACATGGGCGGGGTAGTACTTTGCCCGTAGCAAGGCGGTGTACTGCTCCCAGCCGAACTCTGGATTGGCCACATGCTCGGCCCTCACCAGCTTCCACCAATCGCCCGCCGCCCCCTTCAGGTAGAAAGCAGCTAAGCGCACCTTGATCCCAGCAGGGACATCAAGGGTCTCGAAGGCGGTCTCCAGCTCGGAGATGTACGCCTCAAGCTTGGCGGGATCGGTCTCCCCCTTGAAATGAGCGGGTCGAAGATCTGACAGACTCTTCACCCAGTTTGGTTCCCTAGGTTGTGGCGGTGGAGGTGGTGCACCCACACCAGGCTGGTAGCCCATGTGCCCTAAAGCGGCAGCTACGATCTCTGCGATCGTCTGCCCTCCAGGTATCCCTGGAATATCCTCACCCCGGCCGCGACCTCGGCCTCCTCTAGGGCGTCCTGCCATCTGAACAAGCATAACTTACATTAGATTCGTACTCACCATTGTTTTGGTTAGCAAGTTTATAACGTCCGTAGACGGTAAAGACAATCCACACTTATTAGTGGTCATCTGACTCTACTCACTCTAACTTCTCACACCCTTAACCCAATACTTATTCCTTAACTTATATCCTAACTCGGTGGTTACTCATGTCCGGTATTTCTTGATCAGAGCGTAACTACGCTCTGATACCACTTTTTGTAACACCCCATCCAAAGCCTATCGTGGTTATCGCAATCTGAACACTTAATCGAATACGTCGCAGCGGAAATAAACAACACCTGGACCTTGCCACGGTCTGATCGATAGAATATACCGGCTTAAATACTTACAATACTTATCCAAAAACACTTACCCAACTTAAACATCAACATTCTCAATACCACAACCAACCGAGTACTAGTATCTTATACACAATCCCAAACTTACATCAGTTTAATATAAACAGTCGGGTGCACAGGCGCAACCCGAACTCAAAATAAAAGTCCCCACCTAAGTCTAACCGCTCCTACTCTCGTAGTGCGTCCTCATGGGCCTCTTACCTGCAAGTGTAAAAATAGCCCCCGAGGGGGTCAGCACGAATGCTGGTACACCCTCTCATGGCCCCCAAGCTAACGGGGCTACGACGACTAATTGTCGATAGCATGGAAATTGATTACATACACAACAATATGAAGTGCAAACAATAACCACAGATGAACATATATAGTTCACAAGCAATGAACGACTCAAGCGTTCCCTTAACAAGTGGGTTAGTAACCCCCTCCTTAGTCTCATTTCCTTAATCTCAGTTCCTTACCTTACCTTAATCTCAATCTCAATCTTAATCTCAATATACAAACCTTTCCTGGAAGGGATTGGTTGTATCTAATTCGAACCTGGGATTTAGGTGATCCCACCGCACCATCTTAATGCCACCTACTCTGGACGGGAGTCCAGCGTAGCTGAGCCGGCAACCGGCCCTAGGCAACAAGTCCGAAGACAAGTCCTTAAGCGGAGGGCGGATCTGATTCAGATACCGTCCCCCTTTCACTTAGCATGCATGACCGGAGATCGGTCCCGGGTTTCCTCACTCAAGTTCCAGTTAGTAGATATCTTAAACACCATGTGCTAGCTAAGCCTTAACGGGCATTAACCAACAACCATCAACTTAACTCTTATTCTTAACTCAGTAAGTACTAAACTTGGTTAGTAACAATCTCAAATCTCGCGGGTTAGTGTAAATATAACACAATCACAACGAGAACAATATGACCGGTTGCATGCTTTATCTTGTTTTAGTCATAGCAAATAAACAGATAGCACACAAGCCGAGGGACACCTCGTTAGCAAGCAGGTCACAAGAAGGATTGTACCGTTCACCGTCGATCGTTGTTTGTTTAACCTTCTTCGGGGTCCCAATTCACAAACCTAAAACATTCATTCATTTTTAGGTTATTAGTTATTTGCTCCTTACTTAACTCACTTAGTCCCTAAGGACTTCCATTCAATAACCTCTCAATCTTTATCACTTAGTCTTACAAACTTAACTTTAAACATTAAAACTTACACTTAATCTTAACTTAATTCCTTAAGTTAGGGTCCTAATCATTACCACCCTACCAAAGGTATACCTCTTTACCATTACCATTCTTAGAATTCAAAATTTCTTTTTTTTTTTTTAAGTGGTAAGGGTCGACCGACCCACCGACCGACCCTACCCCTGGGTCGGTCCATTACAGAAACTCTTCCGTCTCTTTAAACCCATCCGACCGACCCAGAGCTAGACCGACCGACCCAAACCCCCTGGGTCGGTCCCTTACAGAACCCATTTTCCTACATTAAACCTTTGCCCGACCGACCCAAAGCTAAGCCGACCGACCCAAACCCCCTGGGTCGGTCCAGTCCAGAGGCATTCCGGCTGGCTTAACATGGCCCGACCGACCCAAAACTGGGTCGGACCCTGGGTCGGTCCTCTACAGACCTTCCTCTTAAATTGCCTCTTTCAATTCCAAACTCTTCCACAAGTGTCCTAATAGGTCCAACACCATCTTGGCACCTTAAATCCACCTTATAACCTCCACCAAACTCATTAAAACAACTTCCAAAGATCTTCTCAAACATTTACTCAATTCTTACAAAGCTCCCAACACTTAGCACTTATTTTCCTTCATTTCTCACATGCATTCCTCCAAGAATTTCAATTAACCAAATGCTCCCTCCTTAAGAACTTGACCACACCATGTACACCACTTCCCAGCCTTATTGCATTTATCAAACCTTCCTTAGATTCTATACTCTAGTTCTCACCTAAACCATTTCAAAGTTTCACACTCACTTACACCCAACTTACCCAAGTTTCCTAGCTTCTTTTATCAACATTTACCTAAGTCCTAAATACTCAAATGCACTCTCTTGATTTCTAAATCCTTCCTAGTAATGCCTAAGTCATTATAAGTCCTTAGAACACCTTTTCTCACCCTTTTTCACCAAGACAATCTCTAGAACATCCTAGTACCTCACTTAGTCATTAAATTCCCTTAGAATGTCTTAAACACTTAAGCTCTCCTTTAAATTTTGCCATAGGTTCTCTAGTTATAATACCACCTAATACATGGTTTCTCTCCATCAAACAACCAACATCACACAAATTCTCACCACAACACCTTAACACCCAATTTACACCAAAACCACACCACATCATCATATAGTGCTTAAACTTAAAATGCTTGGCACTTAGGCCCTTAAATGACAATAATCTTAACCACTGAATTTCCACATATATATGCCTTCAACCTGCAAATACACTCAACAAGGCTCCCATTGAAATAGAATGCTTCTTGTACTTCACCTTAACATTCTAAACTATCTCTTTTTCTCATGTGCTCCTTAGTCACAAGTTCAAAGTTAGTCATTGTTTCTCCTAGGTTTTATATAACCTTCCCAATATAAACTCTACACTAAACTCATCATACCTACATCTCATTCCCTTAAACAACAAAACACCTTAAGGTAAGTAATTTACCTTGTTTTCTCACAAGCTTAAAAGCTTTTCTCCTTAGGTTTTTCTTTGTTCAATCTCGGTCACCAATGTGTCTCCTTGCCAATGTTCTAACCAATATCCAATGACTCCAATGAGTACTAGATAACACATTAACCCTAAGGAACAAACCCTAGGTTAAAAAATATGTTTTAAGGTATTAATGTGATTGTTTTACCTTGGTTTCTCAAGACAAACTTGGATGAAGCAAGCAAGAAGGACCTCCTCTCCTTTGAAGAGTAGAAACAAACAGTAGAACAAGGCATAAACATGGAGTCCATGAGTATATATTTTCGGTCAGTGAAGAAAATGGTGGAAACCTAGATTTTCTTACACTTTCTTTACCTTAAGAGAATGGAGATGCCAATGGAGTCTCCAAACTTGAATTTCCTCCTCTAATGGTGGTTTGACTTGGCACCAAAATGAAGCTCTTGAAGTTTTGAAAAGATAGAAAGGAGGAGCTTGAGCTAACTAAGAAGAATATGTATTTTGTTTTGGATTTGGAGCTAAAATGAGCAAGATGTGTGCAAGAGAAGGTGGAGCTAGCATGGAGAGGAGCTTCACGTTAATGGAGAAGAGAAAGAGAGCAGTTCAAACCGTGGGAAAACAAAGGAGAATGAAGAAGTGAGGGGAGAGGAACTAAAAGTGATATTTATGTAAAAGGTGAATAGTGCTTTTACTTTATAACTCTCATTTGCTCTTATTTGCTTAATGACTCATGAAGGTGATGACTCACCTCTAAGAAACCGGCCCCCTTTAGTAATGAGGGTTTAAGTCTTTGTTGACCAAATGTCTCACTTATATAGACTTATGTTATAAACTAGCTTAATTAATTCACTATTCATCAAAAACAAGGCACATTGTTGTGAAATTTTTGATTTCATTGATATAGACCTCCAAATGTGATACTATATAGTACACATGTTAATTAAAGAGTAATGATGGACATTTAGCCATTCAAAACTCATTTACAGACAATTTTTCAAAAACGTGCTTTAAGACTCCTTAAAGCACATTTTGTATTTTAACTTGTTTCAAGCTTGGTTTTCTTTGGTAATTGATTTAAAATGACCATTAGGATATTACTAAGGTCTTAGAACAATATTTGGGTACTCTCCCAAGTCTCTCCAAGCTTAGAGCACGTTTTTGTTAAAACTGCTCTTTTGGTGTTTCCTTATATTTTCTTTGATTAGAAATTTTCTTAATGTTTCTAAGGCATTATTTAGCCTCCTTATATCTTAGTTTATCATTTGAAAACCATATCTAAGTTTGGGGTATGTCAGTTTAATTAATATTTAGCACCCTAAGCTTTTTTATTTACGGTTTTACCCACTTGGAGTCTTATGCTCATTTTAACATTTATAAAGTTATAAACAAAATATACTTTATATTTAATTTAGTGTTACACCTAAATTCATCATTATCATCCAATTGTTCGTAGGTGAATATGTTCACTAAAATTACACTTTGCACCAGAAACTAAATAATACATTTAATCACCCAAAAACTTAATAAATAAATATTAAAGCCTTTAAATTAAAAAAGGATAAACACATGGCCTTAAACCTAACATAAACATAGTCATAAATGACATTAAAATGACCCACACAACTATATATTATACACAGCCTGTTTAAATTTTTTTTAACAATTAAAATCATTTTGCTTTCACTTTTAACTTATAAACTTGACTTAATAATTCATAGCACCTAGATTCACCAACCAAAACATATAACCTTTATTTTCTACACATTTTACAAGAGTTTTAAACAGCACTTATGCACTACACATTCGAGGCCATAATATATACTACAATGTAATAGTCTTTTAAGTCTTAAAATGCCTTTAAATGTTCTTACATGTATTAAATCAACCTAGGAGTCCAAACACCCAAGCTGTTATCGGCACTGTACATATGCAGACCTCTAGGTTAGATTTTATTTCATAACATTTTGCTTAACCATGAACAAGCTTTTAAAACTTATTTAAGGAGTTTACCTCTTGAACTTTATTTTCCTCTTGGAAATTTGCCTAGCACTTCATGGGTAGCACCAGGACCATTCAACCATGTACAAATCATGAACAATAGTTTAGTTAGTTATTTTTTTCTAAATGACAAGTTTAAGGAGTTTTTAAGCAAGATTTAAGAGAGATTTTACCTTGCGGTTTTGGAAGAGGTTATGTATTGTAACACCCCTACTAATCCAGCTCCTAATTATAGTAAACGTCGTACTCAGTAAATAAATCGCAGCGGTAAATAACAGACTATCGTTCTAATGGTATCACTGTTATCACTCGCCCATACGGGTGATAACGAGTTACATGATAATCAACATACGAAACGTATTCTCGCAGTGACCACAAGAGATAGATAGCTAGTAGTGCTTAAATAAAACTAAAATATATACAACAACAACCGTCTTATACAAAACCATACACGTGAGCGTCTAACCAAATATACACCTCGTTTACAAAACCCGAGTCCAAAATAACCGTAGTCTCAATCTGTACCAAGTCTAACCAAAAGTAAATACAACTGTTGCGCCCCGCGTCGACCCTCCAGCTACTCCCCTGAAATAAAAATGGTTTGTGGTATGGAATCAGCCCCTGCTGAGTATGTTATCACATGCCCCGTCTGCCTCCTCAAACCCCTCAATTAATTGGTCGAGAGCATGAGATTCGTTACATGCAATACCATTATAATATCGTTTAAAACGGACTAGTAAAACATTTAACAGTAATATCATACAATAAACACAACCATAAACACACCATGAAATATATAAACCACCACAGTATAACCACCATGAACAACAAGGCGGAACAACGAGAATAATGAACAGTATCAACTCCCGTCCTTGGTATAAAAACCATATTGGTCGCCAATGTACAAGTCTCAACTGTAATAAATGTTCGGTTATACCTAGTGACAATGTCTCGTTTAAAAACGACGTGAGGTCTCTAAATTACCCATATACTATGGCGGGTCACCCATGGCAGTAGCCACTCCAGCGGTAGAGTCTCCGACCAAGGAAACCGTCCTAGCTCGCGGGAAATTTTCTTGATACTTGCGGACCCGTACGCGGACATCCTGGTGTTTTTGTGATCACAACGCGCACCAGAAGCCAGCCACTCTTGGCTTTGTTATGTTAATTAATTATATCATCGCATCGCTACACGTATTACCAATTTTTCTAACACAGCAGACTAAGATCGTTAGTCCAATCCAGAGTCTGTAAATCGGGCTCTAGGATCCGGGTTAGATAGGAGGAGAGCGGCGTTAGAAAGGCCAATGCTCCGTATTAAAGTTTCGGATAATATGTATATCTTATGTCCTAGTTGCTACAACGTTTTTCTGCGATCCTAATATTACATATAAGATAGCACCATAGCCGCTAGTTGTCTTATATAGATAGGTCCATATATACGAACCAATACTGTAACGCAACAAACAGTAAATATTAAGCAGCTGAAAATATACAATTCATGCATATTTATTCACACAATCAGACAAACAATCTTATCACAGATAACACAGAAGTCTGAACTGAGGAAGCCCTCAGAGACAATCAGGACACATAAAACATACTGTTCACCTGAATGTATAAACCGTGGAGTAGAATCAGCTAGATCCGAGCTCCCCGTGTCGTCTCTAACAGTCTAATAATACATAATTCTACTGATTAGAATCCCGTATAACGACATAACTCTACGGTACCCCGTACCGTCACTAACACCTCCCGGTTAATCCCCCGTTATTAACTTTCAACGTTTGGCGGGTTTTCGGCTTAACTCAAGATTTGGAAAAACGTTATATTACATGCGTAGTCGCGTCTCGTATATTAATATACTTAAAGTTTGAACTTGGTTATCGCATGTAATCCAATATACCCTTGTATATTATATAGTTTGTTTCTATATTGCATGTATAATTCTTAATCATATATTATACATTTCACCTTAGTATTTATTTTCCTAAGGTTTGTTTTTCCAAGTTTAATGTAGTGTAATTCATATGTAATAATACTTTGAGTTATATAAATCCTTATTATTCCATGTATACTCCTAACATTAGAATTTCCATATCTAATGTTTGTAATCCTTTTCTCTTTATCTTATATCTTTTTAATTATGATAATACATGGTTATTGAACCATATTATATTTTTCCACACCGTAACATATATTTATTTATGTACATGTATTATGGGACTATTTATTATATGGTAAGTCTTAATAATATATTCATTTTCTTTTAATGAATATTTCTTATATTATAAATGTTACACCCCTTATGACATTAAAAACCTTATTATAAATTTTCATTCAAAAATGTCCATATTACCGAACAGCACCTATTTTCTTAAATATTTACAAAATCCACCACATAATTTATATAATGTTATATTATAGCTATATAACATATATTATGACATTTATGTCATTAAAACAATTATAACCTATAGTTATAAATTGTTATAAAATACCAAACAGCCCCTTATACTCTCGGTTTTTATTATCTCCCACTATACTTCCATAAATTACAAATCAACCCCAAATTATATTTCATTGTTACACTTATAATATATACCTTATATTATAATCCTTAAACCTTAATATAATTATAACCTATAGCTTTAAATGGTTCTAATTACCGAACAGACCCTAGGGTCTGTTTTAATTTAATTCCTACCACCTAAATTTATATAATTACCAAATCTCCCCAATTTATAATATAAGTTTTCTAATGTCATTAAAACTATATATTATACATATATCTATAAAAACCTTATATAACTCCAAAAATTACCACACTATACCAAAAGGTTATAAATGTCATTCCTAACCTTATACTTTCTATAATTCTCGGTTTATACCCATATGTTACCCATTTGTAACAATGATATGAAATATCATATATTATACTTATATAATTCATATAAACTCCAAATTTAACCAAATAAACTTCTAAAAATTCTTAATAACCTAAGGTCTGTTGTAAATTCTATTTAGTACACCAAGTTTTCATAAATCATAATATCACCCCAACTTTTACAAATCTTTTACAATTTGATAACAATCTTAATATAAGGTAGTATTTTAATTCCTTAAATTCTCCAAACTTGGTCAAAGTCTCCTATATAGTCAACTTTGACTTCTAATGCCAAATTGGACCCAAACTCTCAGTAATTAACAATTATACCCTATACTTTTCTATTTTTACAATTTTGACCCAAAACATTATAAAATGTTATAATTTTTATTAAATTCATTTCAAAACCCTAAATTCCTCTAAATTAAGCCCACGACTTTATATTTTACTAGTAATTACTGTTTGACCGTAAACTTTATTATATAAGCATAAATTAAATGAAATAAGCTTTAAACTTAAATTAAAATGGCCTAATGACATGGCCTTATTACAACTTTGCTTTATAACATAAAATTACACATAAATAGCTCAAATTATACTATAAACTCTCGGCCTTGCTGTAGTTTATTTATTTTTCCACATAATGTCATAATTTGACCATTATATTAATTAAATCACTTAAATGACTAGCTTAATTTATATAAGTCATTTTTTCTATACTTAGGTTAAAATCACCCATATAAACAACTCCACTCTCGGCACATATAATATATGAGCTGAAAAATCATAAAATCATAAGTTTAAGGTGTTTATACCTTGGTTTATCCTTAATAACAACTCGGCAGCTTGGAGGAAAAATCACCACATCATTTAGACATGTTTAATACACCAAAATAAGATATGGTTTGTAACACCCCATCCAACATTAACACACTTAACGACCAACTGCAGCGGAAAACATACTTCATCACATTACTTAACTCGTTGGTGTTACACACCGTTAACCACCCACGTGGCTAACAAGGCTATTACATATACATTGTATCGGTCTGATGGACTAGATTTCCAAGCGACTACACATTACTGTCCCTCTCCATAAACAACAACAACAACATATACCCTAAATTGTACCGAGTATTCACAAACTAATGCCGATAACAATTTCGGTCTTACTACACCTACTGTACATATATAACTTAAATGCATACCCATGTACAACGACTACCCCGTCCTACTCTCGAACGGCTTCCAGCTCCTTGTACCTGAAATAGGAAAAAGAAGAGAAAGGGTGGCCCCCCAGGGGCTCAGCACCTTTGCTGGTATGGTAATCCCGCAGCCCGCATGCTACCGGACCACGCACAACTAATTGTCGTCTTAGCATGCAGTTGATTATATTTGAATCATGCATGTAAACTATAAACACACAACACATAACATTCCACCACAATGGGCTCAATGAACAGATAACACATCCTTACTTGATAAGCCACTCATTGTGTTCATAAACCCTAGAGGGTTCTCCTCTAGTGGAGCTACTTCCTTAATAGATGACACTTACCCAATAATCGGGTTACCCTTAAACGCCTCTTTTATAAACTGGGATTCATATCCATGATCCACATACACCACATATCAACACTTTTCACGTTTCAACGTGCACATAACATAACATCGCAATGGGAATTGCAGTACAATAATAACACATAACATAACGCAACGGTTCTCTTAGGAACCCGACCCAAAACATAACAATTCACTATGAGCCTAGAGAACGATGTCACCCTCATGATAAACTCGTTATACAACACTGATTACCGTCCTAATAGTCGGACGAGTAACTTAAGTTAAGATGGTTCGGATATGGTGACCCGAACACACCACATAAACACATGTTCCCCCTAAACCGATCATAAGTCAGAATAGCTAAACTTTGGAGTAAGCTAATGGGAGATCGTGACCCGTGAGGGAAACAACCATAACAGAGAGGAGGGTAAGGCTAAAAAGGATACCCACTCCCAAACAACGCGCAACCGGCGTAACCGGATTCCTCACCCCCGTTAGTACATATATACTTGTAGATAAATAGTTAGAGCCCCACTATGGAACATATCACATCCACACACCAAGAAGGTATTTCGACTGGGTTAAACACACGAGGGAGGTCCATACATTCACACACAACATCACACAATTAACTCACGCATAGCCGTGGTTAGAACGTCCCATGGTTTGGGTCGTTAAATCCGGATACCGTTCTCTTATGTGATCCTAGATTTGGTTAGCTAAGGTATAACACTTTCGAGGTTAAACGGTATCGGAATTGAACACGCCACATAAATGAATTACTATAAACTCATTACATGTTTTATCTTACAACGTGGCAAACACACAGAAAAACACATTGGCATACAAGCTGGTGTAATCCGGTAGGACACAGGTTGCAAGAAAACCATACCTGTCACCGGGGTTTCACTCTAACGTGCCATCGCATGTTCCTCGTAAATCTTTCAACAACTGGTAACATTACATTTGCTTTTATTAACATCGGGGTAACATGATTGTTTAAAGTCTAATGCTCATAACTTATCCCCGTTAACTAGTTAAATAACTTCACATTTTAACTTGATTTACTTTTACATTTTAATACAACTTTTCCCCCACTAAATTGTCATTATAACTCACTTAACATGTCCTTAACAATCTTATAACATCATTACTTAATAATCCCCATCATCCTATAACCGTAAACAATGTTTTTGGTCCATACAGCGCCTTGTCCGAACTTGTGTCTGGACTTCCCAAGTTCGGACACTGTTCGAGGCTCAAATGGGTGTAAATAGACGACTGTCTGAACATGCGTCCGAGCTTCCCAAGGTCGGACGTTGTTCGAGGCCAAAACAGAATATAGAGATAGGTGTGTCCAAACGTCCAAGTTCAGACGGTAGTTCGGACACTGGTCAAGGCTTTGAAAACTTACGCGCAACAGGGCATGTCCGAACGTCCACGTTCGGACGGTAGTTCGGACGTGCCAAAACCTTCATTTTCTATACCTTTAAACACTTACTCATTTCTTGTCAAAATGCCCAACACTTATAGTATTTCCCCCTTAGGTTTATAGCATGTCCCCACACATTATTTAGCCCACCAAAATACTTTATGTCCTTCCAAGAATTTTGTTCACAAGTTTAAACATCTTCCTTACCTAAACATCATTTCCTCCTTGTACATCAACATTACCTAAACCTTAACAAACTCCTCCAAGACTTTAGTACATCCCAAAACAACCATTGGATTTATAGAACTTCCAAGATAATGCCTAAATCATTCTTGCCTTCTAAAACACCTTAATGCACCTTTCTTTCCCTAGTAAAACACTTAACCATTCTCAACACTTCCAAACTCACCAAAACTCATTTCAAACACTTAAAACTTCTTATACATTATCTAAATTTTGACATGGGTTCTTCTAGCACATTGCTATACCAAAGCACATTGCTTTCACCATTAGACATTCAAGAACACCTAAAATCCATCAAGAGTATTCTCACACACAAACACTTAGGTTTTCACCCTTTTACAACCAAAAACACTTAATCACTTAATATACATTTCTTACACACAAACATATTGTTTTTCCTCCTTTAACCATCCAAGACACTCATCTTCACAAAGAATGTTCTTTACACACATCTAAATCCTTAAACTACACTACATCACAATATAGTGCAAAACTTAAATTGCTTGACACTTAGGTCCTTAAATAACATGGCTCATAGGCCTTTAAATTGCATAAACCTTAAACACTGAATTTCCCACATATATATTGCCTTTGACCTGCAAATACACTCAACAATGCATATGCCCTTAATAAACTCCTTGAGAGCATTTTTCTAGCTCATTTTCCATTGGCTCCTTAAGTAATTTATTAAGCAAATCAAGCTCATTTTTCCTAGGCATTTAAACTACATTGAGATAGTTTGTTTACCTCTTTTCCTTCACAAGTTTTTCATTGTAACCCCTTGCTCATTCTTTGATAGAAAACCGGCAAGGCTTGATTGCTTGTCAAACTTCTAATCAATGTACAAGCTAGGTAATGAGTATTCAAGCTTCATGCTTAAACTCATTGTAAACCCTAGGTTATATATATTGTCTATACACTTTAGGATAGTTGTTTTACCTTGGAATAAAAAGAGAGCTTGAATAAGCATCAAGAGAGGACTCCTCCTTGTCCTTTAAAGATTGAAATGGAGCTATGGAAAACAAGAGGAGACACCATTAATGGTGAATTTTCAGACATGTAATAAAAATGAAGGAAATGTTGTTTTCTTTGGTTTTTCCTTACCTTGAAGCAAAGGTGAATAACATGGCATGAAAATATGAGCTCAAGCTCCTTCAATGGTAAACTTTAATTGTCATCTTTATTTACTTATCAAACTAGCAAGAGTGGTGACTCACCACAATAAAAACCGGCCCCATCATCTACTTAGGGGTAGTTTGGTCTTTGTTGACCAATTAACTTACTTATATTGACTTATGTCATAAACTAGCATATTTTGGCTACTATTCACAATAACAAGGCACATACTTGTGAAATTTTTGATTTCCCATTGATTTAGACCTCCAAATGGGATACTAAGTAGTACACATGTTAATTAAAGAGTAATGATGGACATTTAGCCATTCAAAACTCATTTACAAGACAATTTTTCAAAAATGTGCTTTAAGACTCCTTAAAGCACATTTTGTATTTTAACTTGTTTTCAAGCTTGGTTTTCTTTAGTAATTGATTTAATATGTTCATTAACATATTTATAAGGTACAGGTATGACCTTTAGGTCTTGTACAAATCTATCCCAAGCTTAGAGCACATTTCTGCCCATATTGACCTTAAGGTATTTATTTGTGTTTTGTTTGGTTTAATTGTCTACCAAGGTTTCCTAAGGACTTAATTAGCCTTATTAAATCATAATTGACTATTATTTAGTCTTGGTAGGTTCTTTGGGTCCTAACCAAGTTCACACCAAGCTTAGAGCATGTTTTTGCTCAAGCATTGTCTTAGTGTTTTATTGTGTTTTACTATGGTTTAAATTGTACACTGATGTTTCTAAGACACTTTTTAGCCTTTAAATATCATAGTTTAGTAGTTAAACAATATATCAACGTTTGGGGTATTTCAATCTACCCCCCTTAAAAGAACTTCATCCTCGAAGTTCACACTTCCCACACATCATTGGATTAGAACACAGGGATTACTTATAAAAATAAAACTTTCATAACCAAGCATACTTTATATCACAACCTCGGACTTAATGGTCCGGGTACATATACACATCCATACATAACATAACATACTCACATGATAACCTCGGACTCAATGGTCCGGGTATCTTAACAACATTTGCACATACATAACAACCCTTAGACTCTTGGGTCGGGGTAACATAACAACATTTAGACCCATAGGTCTTGATAACATAACAGCCTTTAGACACATAGGTCTATGTAGCACAACCACATTTAGACTCATCGGTCTTGATAACTCATAGGTCTTGATAACATACACTTTTGGAACTCAAGGTCAAAATAATATTTATTACACATACCACACAACATGTCATAGCATGTATAACAATCAAAGATATCTTTTATATACACTGTGATCCGCAGAACCCGGTCGCAATGGACACCTTCTGGTCCCCGTCCCTTTGGGAGATCAAAACAATCACTTAATCTTTAACATATATACTTCTCATGTCACCGGTCCGAAGACAAAGGCTCATGCGTCCTCGGCTCGTGAGCAAGTACTACAAAAATATTCTTTACTAGGTTAAGTATAAGAGAATCCTTTATTTCAAATGTTAACCGACTGTTTTGAAAACACCAATTGAAAATCCTTTTGAAAACACATACAACTCCAAGTCCAACTTATGCTTTTTGCTTCTTTTCTTAGCGTGGTTATTTATGACCACTTATAGGGAGCTTTAAGAATCATCCAACCCTGATGTGATCAGCATCAGTGTTGAACTATCCTTCCACCCCAATTTGTGTTCGGCTTCCCTTGATCACATGCAAATCAAGTTCCACCTCCCACTTCATTTTCACGCATCAAATAATACACTCATTTCCAATTTTCTATCTTGTTGGTCATTCTAGTCATAATCATACATCTCCAAGGGATAAACTCCGTCTATCAGTTATCTCCACTCACTTTAATCCTGTTACCTAGGGAATCTTATTCTCACTAGGTTCTATGTCGGTTCCATACCCTTTCATGAATCACTATATTACATATACATATATTTTATCAAAATACAACACACGGTTTTACATTTATACACTGTCGGGGTTTTTGTTCCCGGGAGTTTCTATACTCCCTTACACTTGTACTCTCACACACAACTGTTAACAAAATAAACACACTTATACAATGGTATTCACATCTCTTGTGCGCAGTTACCACAATTAAACCATGAATGAATGTGTATGTTTATGTAACGCACGCACCAATCATCTAAACAAATCATTTTGTGCTATGCACAACATAGCTCACGTACACTTGTACGGTAAAACACACTAAGCGGTTTTACGCTCTACCCCCCTTAAAAGGGATTACGCCCACGTAATCAGTCACTAAACATTGGCTTAAAATGTTCTACTGTCGTGAAGTGTTTTAACTTCCATGGGGTCTATTATACAATGCATCTCATTAGAGGATCTTAACCATATTGGCGGTTTAGTACCTAAACCAAGAATTCTCATTGGAGTTTGCTTTAACTCTTAACTGGTTTCGATTCTGGCCTGTGAGGCTTCTAGGCATTAATAATTAGCCATTCACTCATGTTCGCTATGCACATTCAACACTTGAATCACTGGCTCACTAGTTTCTACTGCGCAACTCTAATAACTGTAGAGCTTAGTTTGCCCCACTCGTTATTCTTATTGTATTGTACATCTCCTATTTATCACCTTTATCTTGGTAACAATGGTTTCTCAACCGACGCGTGGTATCTCTTACCGTTAGCGAACTCGGTGAGTTACAAAACTTTCCATCCACTTCTCTAATAACTTACTGCGTAAACTGCTACGTATTTCACAATGATTGACTTTTTTCCTCCCGACTTACTATCGATTGAGGTTCAGCTACTACCTAGTGTGTAGTGCTCTCTCAGCTATTTCCCACACTTGAGGTATATTCCATACCAATATTTGATATTTAGTGTTACCGTAGTCACTTATTCTTAATCCTGCCTCCACATTTGGTCCTGTACAAGTACTCTTTCATTGGTATGTCTTTGCATTTCCTATGCATCAGCCATTATGGCGTTATAAGCCGCTTTCTGTTTCCACCACAATTAACATTTCCCGAACCCTAGGTATCGCACTCGATCAATACTGCGCAAATGCAATACCAAAACACTCAGTCATACAGAGTGCAGAGGCGTAAACTCTTGGCAGTAAATCTCTTATGCGATTGCAATAGGAATTTACACTGTGTTTCACTGAGATTTTTATCTCATAGTACTAGCTACCGGCTTATTGCCCAGTCTGTTTATCATCACTTCCCTTGCATCTCCACTGAGTTTATCTGCCATATTATTATCTAACAACACTTATACAACGGTCGCTTTCTGCACACCGTGTTCTTTCTTCTTGCACAACACTAACTTACATGGTATTCACTGTCATATTAGTTTTCACACATATACTTACATCGTTAGTATTTTGGTTCGTCCTTCGCTTGGATGACTATTGAATGCTCCTTGAGCGTTGATCATCCGAGTCACAAGCCGGCGTTATTCAGCTCGGTGCTTCACTTTATACCCACATGCTACTCAACTAACTGTTCTCTCGCAACGACAACATGGTCAATCCCTAACATGTTTCTTGAACTTGGTTCATATAACTACCGCTGTTGCGGTCTCACAATATCGAGAGGTATCCCCACTCTTAATGCAGTGGTTCGTTCTCCACTCTATTCACTTATACAACATAAACTTCTGCAATCAATCAAATTTACATAACATATCTTGCTTGTGGCTTATAAGCCTTATTTTCTTGAGCTGCGCTCATTGTAGGCTGTACACACACATGTACTTCTCTGTACAACATTACATGGTTTGGATGTCATATTAGGCTCCATTACAAGGTCGTTGCATCATGTTTCCTTTCATGGGATGCCCCTTAGGATTGTCAGTCCGTCTCCTAACAACTTATGTCTAAACTGGGTGTTAGTTGCAACCCTTGTGTTTCTGTCACGTTATTTCGTTCAACTATCGTTGATGTGAACACCCTTCAAGGATCGCTTCTGGGTGTTGCTAAGTTATGCCATTACATCTGGCTTGCACTTATTGGTATATTCAGTTTGCCACGCCGTTTTGCTTTCTTGACTAGCTTATTATCTTCTTCTGTGAAGATCAACATCTCCTGGTAGTGTAGGTACTCATTCTGGGAGTTTCATCCCGTTCATTGCACATTAATGTGTCCACATTAAGCATTTGCCTCGTCATGTACAGGCTGGGTCACCATTCCAGCTATCATGTTTATCCCTGGGATCCTTAAGACATATGCTATGTTTTTACATAACAGTTAGTGCACTTCGTATTCCCTGACTCTTAAACATTTCCTTGAAACAAATTCACAAACTCCTTTAGTCTCGTTAAATTAACTGAGTTCCTTTACTTCAACCATTCTCGGTAATCCTTTGCTCTTGATTGACTTACACTGCTGACCGTAGTACGAAGTCGACTACCTCCCGTGTTCCGGACTCTACTCGTATACATATGTGGGGTACCATGCTGATACATTGCTACTTACCCAGCTAACCCATAAGTAGGTCTGTCAGGCCCACAAGCTCCTATCGGAGTGCGGTCATCCCACATTACAATTGGTACACTCGTAGTGTCCGTCACATGCCTAGGTGAAGTATTCTGTTGTCAACTCCCTTATGTTGTCCTATGACAACATGCATTCCGTGCTTCCCGAACTTAATCGAGGGGAAAGTTTATCCACTGTTGTATCTTTATCAACTACCCTTGGGTTTACTGGTTTGGTTTAAAAGAAGGTTAGAAAGAAGTATTAGTTTAAAAGAAAATCTGGTTTGAAAGAAAAGAGTTTGAAATAAATCTGAGCTTGAGAGAAAAAATTTCATGGTTTCACAACGTCTTCTTGTCTTAACCAAGTCTAGCTTCCACGGTTATGATGATCTCACTTAACTTCATGGTACTTTACCAAGTACTTCGTATTCGCTAAAAATTCTCGGAATAGCCCTGTTATAGCAGCACTTGCCATGGCAAGTGCGCCATGCTAACTGGCAATCGGTTAAACACATACCGGTTGTGGTATTGTTCTTACCCGCACTGTTATCAGTGGCCTTGTTGGCCCTTACTTGACCTTACAGTCTAGACATTAAATCCTCTGGGCGACTTCTCACTGTCTGCACATGACAATCATTAACTAGGGTGTTTCCCATTCTTGGAGACCCCTTTTCTTTTGTATTGTTTTCTCCTCGTAGCCTGTTCCACACATTTGTAGTGGTTACTGAGACTTGTCTCTTGTTTGGGTACTACGTTGTAGTTCCCTTGTGGTTGGTAAACCGTTGGTGTATTATTTAACATTTGTGGTCCCGTAGACACTCGTCTCGGGTCCCATTACTTCACTTCTTCCTATTGCACGGTTGGTGCGTTGGTCAGCTGGTTGCTCTCGACTGCTCAGCATGTCGACCCAGGTTGCCAGAAATTCTATTCTCTTATACACAAATTCTTCATCCTTCGCTATTAATGCGGTTAACATTGTTCAGATGGAAACCGTCTCCGGGTTCCCACTCTTCGGGATCTACCGTATGACTGTCCTCCTTAATTACAACGATGTTTAATAACAGCCAGATCGGGCTTACCGAATATGAGAGGACTTTCATCTCTCTCTGGCGTGTTTCCCAAGTTATAAACAGGGATTGTGGAGGGCGGGAAGAATATTGTAGGTTTCCAGTACACACTGGTAATACCAAACTAGCGTATCTCTCACGCTATCACTCAACCCTTAATCCAAAGTACTAAAATCCTAACTCGGTACTTCCTAAGCTCGGTAATTCAGTCATCAGAGCGATACTTCGCTCTGATACCACTTTTTGTAACACTCCATCCAACATTAACACACTTAGCGACCAACTGCGCAGAAAACATACTTCATCACATTACTTAACTCGTTGGTGTTACACGCCGTTAACCACCCACGTGGCTAACAAGGCTATTACATATACATTGTATCGGTCTGATGGACTAGATTCCCGAGCGACTACACATTATTGTCCCTCTCCATAAACAACAACACAACAATACCTTAAACTGTACCGAGTATTCACAAACTAATGCCGATAACAATTTCGGTCTTACTACACCTACTGTACATATATAACTTAAATGCATACCCGTGTACAACGACTACCCCGTCCTACTCTCGAACGGCTTCCAGCTCCTTGTACCTGAATAGGAAAAGAAGAGAAAGGGTGGCCACCCAGGGGCTTAGCACCTTTGCTGGTATGGTAATCCCGCAGCCCGCATGCTACCGGGCCACGCACAACTAATTGTCATCTTAGCATGCGGTTGATTATATTTGAATCATGCATGTAAACTATAAACACACAACACATAACATTCCACCACAATGGGCTCAACGAACAGATAACACATCCTTACTTGATAAGCCACTCATTGTGTTCATAAACCCTAGAGGGTTCTCCTCTAGTGGAGCTACTTCTTAATAGACGACACTTACCCAATAATCGGGTTACCCTTAAACGCCTCTTTTATAAACTGGGATTCATATCCATGATCCACATACACCACATACACACTTTTCACGTTTCAACGTGCACATAACATAACATCGCAATGGGAATTGCAGTACAATAATAACCATAACATAACGGAACGGTTCTCTTAGGAACCGACCCAAACATAGTTAATTCACTTATGAGCCTAGAGAATGATGTCACCCTCATGATATACTCGTTATACAACACTCATTACCGTCCTAATAGTCGGACGAGTAACTTAAGTTAAGATGGTTCGGATATGGTGCCCGAACACACCACATAAACACATGTTCCCCCTAAACCGATCATAAGTCAGAATAGCAAAGCTTTGGAGTAAGCTAATGGGAGATCGTGACCCGTGAGGGAAACAACCATAACAGAGAGGAGGGTAAGGCTAAAAAGGATACCCACTCCCAAACAACGCGCGACCGGCCTAACCGGATTCCTCACCCCCGTTAGTACATATTTACTTGTAGATAAATAGTTAGAGCGCCACTATGGAACCTATCACATCCACACACCAAGAAGGTATTTCGACTGGGTTAAACACACGAGGGAGGTCCATACATTCACACACACACACATCACACAATTAACTCACGCATAGCCGTGGTTAGAACGTCCCATGGTTTAGGTCGTTAAATCCGGATACCGTTCTCTTATGTGATCCTAGATTTGGTTAGCTAAGGTATAACACTTTCGAGGTTAAACGGTATCGGAATTGAACACGCCACATAAATGAATTACTATAAACTCATTACATGTTTTATCTTACAACGTGCGTGGCAAACACAGAAAAACACATTGGCATACAAGCCGGTGTAATCCGGTAGGACACAGGTTGCAAGAAAACCATACCTGTCACCGGGGTTTCACTCTAACGTGCCATCACATGTTCCTCGTAACATCTTTGAACAATTGGTAACATTACATTTACTTTTATTAACATCGGGGTAACATGATTGTTTAAAGTCTAATGCTCATAACTTATCCCCGTTAACTAGTTAAATAACTTCACATTTTAACTTGTATTACTTTTACATTTTAATACAACTTTTCCCCCACTAAATTGTCATTATAACTCACTTCACATGTCCTTAACAATCTTATAACATCATTACTTAATAATCCCCCATCATCCTATAACCTTAAACAATGTTTTGGTCCATACGGCGCCTTGTCCGAACTTGTGTTCGGACTTCCCAAGTTCGGACACTGTTCGAGGCTCAAATGGGTGTAAATAGACGACTGTCCGAACATGCGTCCGAGCTTCCCAAGTTCGGACGTTGTTCGAGGCCAAAACAGAATATAGAGATAGGTGTGTCCAAACGTCCAAGTTCGGACGGTAGTTCGGACACTGGTCGAGGCTTTGAAAACTTACGCTTACGCGCAGGGCATGTCCGAACGTGGACGTTCGGACGGTAGTTTCGGACGTGCCAAAACCTTCATTTTCTATACCTTTAAACACTTACTCATTTCTTGTCAAAATGCCCAACACTTATAGTATTTCCCCCTTAGGTTTATAGCATGTCCCCACACATTATTTAGCCCCCAAAATACTTTATGTCCTTCCAAAGAATTTTCTTCACAAGTTCAAACATCTTCCTTACCTAAACATCGTTTCCTCCTTGTACATCAACATTACCTAAACCTTAACAAACTCCTCCAAGACTTTAGTACATCCCAAAACACCCATTGGATTTCTAGAACTTCCAAGATAATGCCTAAATCCTTCTTGCCTTCTAAAACACCTTAATGCACCTTTCTTTCCCTAGTAAAACACTTAACCATTCTCAACACTTCCAAACTCACCAAAACTCATTTCAAACACTTAAAACTTCTTATACATTATCTAAATTTTGACATGGGTTTTTTTAGCACATTGCTATACCAAAGCACATAGCTTTCACCATTAGACATTCAAGAACACCTAAAATCCATCAAGAGTATTCTCACACACACAAACACTTAGGTTTTCACCCTTTTACAAATCAAAACACTTAATCACTTAATATACATTCCTTACACACAAACATATTGTTTTTCCTCCTTTAACCATCCAAGACACTCATCTTCACAAAGAATGTTCTTTACTCACATCTAAATCCTTAAACTACACTACATCACAATATAGTGCATAAACTAAATTGCTTGACACTTAGGTCCTTAAATAACATGGCTCATAGGCCTTTAAATTGCATAAACCTTAAACACTGAATTTCCCACATATATATTGCCTTTGACCTGCAAATACACTCAACAATGCATATGCCCTTAATAAACTCCTTGAGAGCATTTTTCTAGCTCATTTGCCATTGGCTCCTTAAGTATTTTATTAAGCAAATCAAGCTCATTTTTCCTAGGGATTTAAACTACATTGAGATAGTTTGTTTGCCTCTTTTCCTTCACAAGTTTTTCATTGTAACCCCTTGCTCCTTCTTTGATATAAAACCGGCAAGGCTTGATTGCTTGTCAAACTTCTAATCAATGTACAAGCAAGGTAATGAGTATTCAAGCTTCATGCTTAAACTCATTGTAAACCCTAGGTTATATATATTGTCTATACACTTTAGGATAGTTGTTTTACCTTGGAATAAAAAGAGAGCTTGAATAAGCATCAAGAGAGGACTCCCCCTTGTCCTTTAAAGATTGAAATGGAGCTATGGAAAACAAGAGGAGACACCATTAATGGTGAATTTTCGGACATGTAATAAAAATGAAGGAAATGTTGTTTTCTTTGGTTTTTCCTTACCTTGAAGCAAAGGAGAATAACATGGCATGAAAATATGAGCTCAAGCTCCTTCAATGGTGAATCTCCATGGCACCGAAATGGAGTTCTTGAAGATTTGAAAGATAGAAGTGTAGAGCTTGTTCCAACTAGAAGAATGGTGGTCTTGAAATTGAATTTGGACCATGGAGTCAGGAGTTACAAGCAAAAGGAGTTGTAGATGTGAGGTTTTGCTGTAGCAAACCGATGGAGTTGGAAGAATGAAGGTAGGTGACGGTGGGTGTGAGTGGGCAAGGAAGGAATGAAATGAGAGTTTTCCTTTTACAAGATATTTACTTATAAAGTAAATAGTAAACTTTAGTTGTCATCTTTATTTACTTATCAAACTAGCAGGAGTGGTGACTCACCACAATAAAAACCGGCCCCCATCATCTATTTAGGGGTAGTTTGGTCTTTGATGACCAATTAACTTACTTATATTGACTTATGTCATAAACTAGCATGTTTTGGTTACTATTCACAAAAATAAGGCACATACTAGTGAAATTTTTGATTTCCCATTGATTTAGACCTCCAAATGTGATACTAAGTAGTACACATGTTAATTAAAGAGTAATGATGGACATTTAGCCATTCAAAACTCATTTACAAGACAATTTTTCAAAAATGTGCTATAAGACTCCTTAAAGCACATTTTGTATTTTAACTTGTTTTCAAGCTTGGTTTTCTTTAGTAATTGATTTAATATGTTCATTAACATATTTATAAGGTATAGGTATGACCTTTAGATCTTGTACAAATCTATCCCAAGCTTAGAGCACATTTCTGCCCATATTGACCTTAAGGTATTTATTTGTGTTTTGTTTGGTTTAATTGTCTACCAAGGT
The DNA here is from genome assembly GCA_023374045.1 of Limonium bicolor. NCBI lineage: Eukaryota > Viridiplantae > Streptophyta > Magnoliopsida > Caryophyllales > Plumbaginaceae > Limonium > Limonium bicolor. The sequence goes on from CM041781.1 coordinate 130,613,302, forward strand.
TTCCTAAGGACTTAATTATCCTTATTAAATCATAATTGACTATTATTTAGTCTTGGTAGGTTCTTTGGGTCCTAACCAAGTTCACTCCAAGCTTAGAGCATGTTTTTGCTCAAGATGTGTCTTAGTGCTTTATTGTGTTTTACTATGATTTAAATCGTACACTGATGTTTCTAAGGCACTTTTTAGCCTTTAAATATCATAGTTTAGTAGTTAAACAATATATCAACGTTTGGGGTATTTCATCGTTATACGCTAAGCATGAGCTAATCATAAAGAACAATTAAATGTAAGATTTAAGGCAAAAATCACTTTAAAAATGCAAGGTAGTCTCCAAAGGGTTTTGGCCAGAATTAAACACACCATATGGTGTTAAATTCACCATAAAAACATTTGGAATAGCTAGACAACAACAAGGTGCTATGGTAATAGGTTTTACCTTGGCAAAATGCCTTAAGGAATGATCTTTCCTTTGATTTTCGGCCACCCTTGCTCCAAATGGTTAACCCACTGAATCAACATGAAAATATGAAGATTATGAGTGAATAAACTCATAGAAACCAGAAGAAGAAAACCGGATGGAGAGTAGAAATCCTTAAGGTATGTTTTTACCTTATAATGTAAATTTTGACCACCTTGGTCCCAAAGCTTGCTTCAGCCGAGATTCTTTGTTGTTCAAGGTTTAAAATACTGAGAATGAGCCATGGAAAGTGATAGATTATAAGCTCCATGTGTAGGTAATGAAGAGATGAAGAAAAAGAGCTAAAATATGCCTTAAACCATTACCTTAGGTGCAAAAGGGATTGATTTGCCTTGAATGCTCAAGAACATAGATTGAGAGGTTTAGAGAATGCTAATGGCTCGGCTGGAATGGGACAAGAGGAAAAGAAAGAAAGAAAATGTGTTTTAATGAATGAAAAGTAGAAAATGGAATAGTAAATGGTGATTCACCAAATTGGCTAGATATTTTGTATTAAAGATGAATGTGCTGTCCTCCATGCTCCATGCTGCCGACTTAATAAGGATAAAGATGAGTCATGTAGTGACCATTGACTATACTTAGTCAATTTTGCTTAAAAATGCCCTATTTGGATTACTATTCACAAATGAATGCCATATTTCTGATTTTTTTTTAAAATCTTGGATTTAGATGTTCTAATATGGTACATTATAGTACATTAATATAACAAGGTCTAATTCAATGCCTAACACCACTCAAAACCCACTCAGAAAGTCAATTTTCTCAAAAACGTGCTTTCAGGAATTTTAAAGCACATTTTGTGTTAGAACATGTTTTAGAGCTTGGTTTCTTTTGAGAATAGTTTTATAATGTTCATTACTTAATTATAATACTTAGGAATCCACTTTTGATCCTATCTGAGGTCATACAATCTCTATGGTGTCTTAAAGCACATTTTTGGCTTTACCGATCTTAAGGCATGTTTTGGCTTGTTGAGATCTTTAGATCGTTCCCCAATGGTATTTAGATGTTTATTAACCATCTTAGATCATTAATATATTATTTAATTAAGTTTTTAAGGTTAGGGGTATTTCATGTATGGTTCTCGGCCACCTAATACAATAGTAAGGCTTAGTTTCTGTAGGAAAAAGGATGGAAGAGCTTAAGGCTTGAAATGCCATGGAAATCCCTGGTTTTACATTGATTTGGAGCCCTTTTTAGATGGGTTTTGAAGCAGCTCTTTGGCTAAATGAAGAGGGCTGGAAACACCCTTCAAATGGGTGTCAAAAGGTGTAGCAAAATAGGTAAGTAACAGGTCATTCTCAGACTCAACATTTAAGAGAGGTAAAAAGGTGTTTTCAAGCATTCTTTTCTTACCTTAAGGTTCTTAAGAGGTTCCCTTCACCCTTGGTTGGTCTTGGACGTGGCTTGGGTCCTTCAAGGGTTTGTTGGTGCCTTAAGATACAGTAAGAATGATTAAACTTGGCCATATACCCAAATAGAAGAAGGAAAATGTCTTAGAGCACATTTTTCTTTCCTTTTGTAACACCCATCTCATAAATCCATTCTCAACTCATAAACCTCAAACCAACTATATTAACTACACAGCAGAATTCTTACAACAATTGGTGTTACCGCCGTTAGCCACCCACGTGACTAACTAGGCATACTAAATACTCCAAGATCTAGCTACGGTCTGATGGACCCGAATATACCGAACAATAATATACTAAAACCTTAACCAAATACATGTTCTTAATCCAAGTATCTCATATGCTAATACATCATGCTAACATCTCATCCATTTACTAAACGAGTGTACATGCACAACTCGTGTAACAAAAGTAAAACAACCCGAAGTACTACTACCTGATCCTACTCTCAGGTCGGCCGTCTTCTGTCGTTCACCTATAAAATTTAAACAGTAGCCCCCGATGGGGTCAGCACCTTTGCTGGTACGATTCTCTTATAACCTCCAAGCTAACGGGGCTACGACGACTAATTGTCGATAGCATGAAGTTGATTAGATACACAACATAAATAGGAAGTGCAATAAACACCAAGCCACATATGAACACACATGGTTCACACACAAAGAACGACTTAAAAGCGTTCCTTTAATTATTTAGTTAATCATTTAACTGCTTAAGTTTTTATTCCTCTTAATCTTAGTCCATTCTTATCTTACCTTAGTCTTATGTACCAACCGTTCTTTAATTAGAATTGGTTGTACTTTATCTCAAACCTTATCTCAGTTCTTATCTCAATTAAGTTAACCATTCTTTAATTAGAATGGTTGTTCCTTAATTCGTTGTTTATCTTGTCGGGTCAAGTAACCCTATCCAATGAGTTATCAGCTCCATTGGTTTACATAAACAATATTTGTTAGAATTAGTTGGGATTTAGGTAGATCCCACCACACCATCTCAGTATGCCTCCCTCCTAAAACAAGAAGTTTGAGGAGGTCGAGTCTATATGTCGACTCTAGGCGACGAGTCCGTAGACAAGTCATATTTGGAAGTCGGAACCTGATAAGGATACCGACCTCCCCCAATACACATGTGCCAGTACCATTCTGGATTCCTCACTCCCCCCCCCCCAAGTTCTAATTAGTAGAAGTCTCAAGTCAATGTTTGTTAGTTAACCTATTTCGGTTACTAAGAGAACAATATTTGGGAATGTTCCTTATTCACACACATTCTTTACTAAACCTTGTTAGTAAGTACTCAAAGTAAGTTGTGTTAGTGCATCACAATCACACAACAACATAATATTCCGGCTGCATGCTTTATCTTGTTTAGTCGGCACACGACACCTCGTTAGCAAGTATGCTACAAGAAAACCATATCGTACACCGTCGGTTGTTCAGTTGCCTATTCTCCTTCCGAGTCCCAATTCTCAAATCCTAAAACATTCATCCAATTTGGATTGTTAATTACTTTCAATTAACCTAACTTACTTAGCTACTAATGATTCCCAACTAATAACCTGTAACACCCCAACCGTTAATCTCGTCATTACCTCTACAACTGTCACTAAATGCTCTTACTCACGCAGCAGAACTCTAATTACAACGAGGGGTGAAACAACGCCGTTAGCCACCCATGTGGCTAACCAAGCCTTTCTTACATACAGTAACGGTCTGATGAACTGGAACAACCGAATTCACAATACAAATACTTTACTCAAATCATTTCATTACTACACCGAGTCTACAATATATGGATGCCGACAACATATTCGGTCTTACTCCTCTTTCCATACATAAGTAATTAAATCTAACTACCCATGCAACCCACCGACCCCGTCCTACTATCGAACGGTAACATCTTCGGTGTACCTGAAAAATAAAAATGTTGCCCCTAGGGGCTCAGCTTAACGTTGCATATGAAATTCGCATACCCCGAGCGCTAACTGGGGTACGCCGACTACTTTGTCGGATATACATGGAGTTCATTTTAGTCAAACAACATGAATCATAGCAATACAATATATATGTGTATTACTCAAGGAATCTACATCCAATCACGGAGCACAATTCCTAACTAACATAACAAGGTTGTTAGTTGTATCTGTTTACTCTTAGGCCTTGAGGGTTATACCTCACTATGCCTTGTTTACTTATTCAATATCTCACCCGCTCTCTCGGGTTACTTATTCATATACACACCCATTCTCTTGGCCTACTCGTACTATACTCACCCATCCTCTCGGGTTACTTATACACATTATCTCACCCACACTCTTGGGTTATTTATACTCAAGCTATTGTAGATTCTCGAGACACTACAGGTCTCCTACATCACGCTTGTTACTCTTAATACATTCTCAGGCCAAAACTCATGGCCCTCGAGCATAGTCTTACTTCCCCGGTTTCGACCCTACTCTGGTCTAGCATGGTGGGAAGGTTCAACTAGTTCATGAAACTCTCTCTTAGTTCCCAACTCTTTTACATAGGTCCGACTACTCTCGGACTACTCTCATTCCCATACACTCCTCTCTCGGAGTTATAATAATATTATGTGTTTTAGTCTTGAAGCATCACTCTCGATGTTTCTAATGACTTTGGGAACAATACACAAGTTCGGTTAATCTTAGGTTTTAAGAGTTACCCATACGTTTCATTTACTCATACTTTCGGTTATTTTCTTATACCGGGTAAAATCCTCATATAGGAGGTCAACCATGTCACAAGGGAGCTACTAATCCCTTAGGTCTCTTTTACCTTCTTTACTAGTTTACATCTTCGAACTATCTTGAATCCTCTTGAAGGAGGTTCACTTATCTTTCCACTCTCATTTGTTTCGTGGATTGTTTCAATATGGTTTTCTAACCATTATCGGGTATTTACTCAACCCGAACTTCTCCTCACATTCTAGGGAGTTCATATGTTTGCGTTATCATTATACTTTAACGGATAGTTTGCGTGTTTGCACGTTTTTGATATCACAAGCATCGACCCGATCTATGGGTCTCTAGCCAAACGTTACTCACTATGAGTCGGTCTTTACTCTATGTTAGACCACACCGGCATACAAGTATGTTAGCTCATTCAACATACAACAAGACATACATAATCAAACAAGGGATTATTTTCATGCTTTAGTCTTGATTAAGCCGGCACACAAACACACAAATCAACGTAACTCGGTTAGCACGCGGAGTATGAGAAAATCATACCTTTCACCGGGGTTTTACTTTTACCGTGTCATCTCACCATGCTCGGTTCACACACGATCCTCTGATAATGTTTCAAACATTATTATTAATACTGAGATCATACGGTACATAAGTAAATGTTACTCCCGTACATACCCCATTATCCCGTTATCTCGGTTTTACTCTTGTTAATTTGAGTTCACACTTCTCAATCACTTCTAACACTTTCTTACACTTCCTAGGGCCTTTACACGTCACCTAACAAGGCCTTAACATCTTATAACTTCATTAACATTCAAACCACCATCATTAGAACCCTTTAAAACACTTTCTGTAGGATTCTGGGGGTGGTCCGGGACTTGGTCCCTACCTTAAGTCCGGGACCAATGCTGGTCTTAACTCTCGGCCATATTTTTGAAGTGGTCCGGGACCTTATACATCTCTTAAGTCCCGGACCAAACCTACACCCGAACTCTCGGAATGAATTTCAATATGGTCCGGGACCTTGTCCATATCTCTAGTCCCGGACCAGGTACAGACTTCTATCCTCGGCCTTAATTTATGGGCTAATCCGGGACATGGGCAGGGACTTAAGTCTCGGACCTATCAAACTGGAAAACTCTCGGGGGTATTTTAGGGGGTGGTCCGGAACATGGTCCTAGACCTAGTCCCGGACCCTGCTGCAGTTTTGACAGATTTGGCATTTTCCAAATCAGTTACAACCTCATTCTTTCACCATTGATTCCCCAATCTTTCCCACTTATAATCTACATGTTTTAGCACTTAATTACCCTTCTAAACCACCTTAATCCAACCACCAAGTCCTCTCACTAACTCTTGATTATTTCACTCAAATTCACTTTAATTTTCATAAGTAGTTCTCTTGTTCTTCTAACTTTTGTAACAGATTTTGGTATTGTCTCTTACCATTCAATACTCCACACACTAATGCCACTAATAGCATTCAAAAGGCATTATCTCTACTCCTAATACACTTTTCTTCTTAGTTTGGTTTTCAACCATTAACCACTCACTAAACACCTCTTAAACACACCTAGTTCCTTCCATTAAATGAAACACTCAAGTTCATAATCTCCAAGGAAATTTTGACAGCACTTGCCTACTTCTTTAGCATATTCACCACAATGAATCAACTCATATACACTCTTTCATCCTTGTTTAATGAAGAACCAATAACACATCAAATTCCCTTTGTTCATACAAGTAACTAGCTTGATTCCTAGGTTTGTTTTGCACACTCAAACCCATTTAACATTCTCATTCAACAGACAACCTTGTAGTCTCATCACTACACAAGTTCAAGGTTACCTAAATCAACCTAACATATGTTTTACAAGTCAAATAAAATCAGTACAAGGTGAGCTCTTTACCTTGTTTATTTTTTATTTTCCTTCTCTTCTTCCTCTTTCTCTTGTTCCCTCTTTCTCTTCTTGTTTCACACCACACAAAGGAATATGGATTGCTAGCTACAACCACATTCCATTACACACATAACAACCAATCAATTCAAATTTTCCACACAAACTAGTATTTTAAGGAGCTAGTTTTTAGGGCTCTAACTTAGGTATTACCTTAGAATGTCCAAAAGGAGAACTTGGCAATCAATGATGGAATTTCCAACACTCCACAAGAGCAAGGTGCAATTGGCTGAAATGGAGGAAATTTTCAACGTGGGTAAAATTTCCAAACTTATAAGAAAAAGCTAGAAATGAGCAAAACTCTTGCTTATTATTACCTTAAGGTATCAAGGAGGTGAAGGAGAGTCAAAATCAGCTCCTCAAGCTTCAAAAGGCCCAACACCCATGGAAGTGAAGGTGGAGGAATCAAGATTTTGTTGGGTGGAAAACGAAGCCCTTGCCGATACGAATCTAACGGTACCATTTTTGTGCGATTCGGTGAAGAAATGGGCAAGTTAGAGGAGGAAGAAGATGGGGCGTGTGAGCTTCCTTTGGAATCTGCATTTACAGAGGAAGAAGAAGGAGCTTAGTTGGAGGGGGAAAAACGATCGTAAGAGAATAAAGAAGGAGGTGAGAGAGAGTAGTAAAGTCTTATTTACTATTCCCTTTTTACTTTTCTTTTCTTTCTTCTTTTATTTTACTAGCTATTATTAGAGAAGGGGAAGGCTAATTGAGCCAATAAAAATTGGCCCCACTATACACATACATGCTGGAGCGTTTTTTGGTTTTTGACAGAAAATGCTCGTTATTTTACCCGGTTTGGCACTATTCATTAACCGGGCCCATTTTCCAGATTTTTCTCGTTTCTTTATTTTTAATGGTTATTAAGCTTCCATTAATACTTAATTATAGTTATTTAATCAACTATAATTTTTACAGGTCCGTTTGACCACTTAAAGTCATGTTTTTGGGTTTTCTCGAAAAGCGTGCTTTAAAACTATGTTAGCGTTTTAATCCATTATTTGGATCTGTTTTCTTCAGGAATTACTCCCGTATACTAATTAGGCCTAAATAAGCCTTAGGAATCCATCTCGGACCCTAACGAGATCATATATCTCTTATACTTATTCAATGCGTGGTTTAGCGTTTTTCGCGTTTTACGCATTTTCTCGTTTCTTTTGGTTTTATTTCCCTTACCAATACTCTTTAGGCACCATTAGGCCTTTAACGATCCTATTAGAGTAATTTAATCACGATTTTTAGATCCAGGGTATTAAAATCTACCCCCCTTAGGAACTTTGTCCTCAAAGTTGGTGAATCTTATATCGTTACTCTCATAGGCACGCTATGTGCAAAATGAAAAATTGATCTACTAAAACTAAACAAATTAATCTAGAAAATAATAAATCAATAAGTCGTCGGGTTGCAAAAATCCCGGTTACTATAGTATAGAAAGTTAAGCAACCAAGTATCGAACCGTGGGACTTGAATAAATAAGCCTAAGTCCTATCCTAAATCCTAAGAAAACTGGAAACTCAGGGGGGTTGTGAATTGTTTTTGAAACTAAATCAAATAAATGCGAATCAGAGTTAAATTAAGCAATCGGTAGAAACGAATGATGAAGTTGATAATATGAGTGGAACTCCGGGCTCGGGTTGTTCTTTTCTGATTGAATCTAGTAGCTCCTACAATTTAATTATGAGAAACGGAAAGGCCAATTCTTTCTATCTCTTACAATGCTAAATCCTAGTTCATTGAAGAGCTCACCTATCAGAACGTGTCAACTCTAATCTAGCAGTTGGCAAAACACATATAGGTGGAATAAGCACAAAGAATTGTTAGCGTTTGTAGGAAAGATTATCTATCCGACTAATCCTTCCCCAAATTCCCAGGTTAATTCGAACTCCCTATTAATCACCTTGTCTGATCTTAATAGGTTTCGCAAAACAACTCTATAACTCGCGAAATTAAAAGAGAAGAAAATTGATAATCATTAACCTGAAAACAATCCGTCACAATCTCATAATCAACTGCAGAATCTTTAACTACATTGAATCCATCTTGAACAAACCCTACCCCAGAGTTAAATCCCTACTAGCCAGACATTGCCTCGAACAGATAAATACAGTCAACATAGAAATCATCTAAGGGAAGAAAACCCTTTTGTTGAACAACTATCCAGTGTCGATGGCTGCAGGTGTAAGGTTGAAGATGATGGCCACACTCCCTTCTGACGATGCTCCTCCAGAATAACGATGATAAACTTGATGAATGTGGATGAAGATGAACTGATGCAATTGGCGTGGATGAATGGAGAGAACTTCGTTTATCAGTGTGAGAGTGCGTGTTGTAATGAACGATGATGATTCAATGCCTTCTCCCTCTGATTAGGTCATTTAAATAGACCTTTCTCTCCCTTTTTCCCTTCAAAACGCCGAGTTTATGTTGTAATTTTCGTGCCGTCCGAACATTGGTCCGAACTTCAAAGTTCGGACACAATGCTTTGAGCGCTTCAATTCAGAAAGTTTCGACCTGTGTCCGAACTTTGATGTTCGGACACAAGTTCAGACATGCTCCGTACTTCAGACCTCCGGCTTTTCTCAACTATGTCCGAACTTCGATGTTCGGACATCCCATCAGGCGCAGCATACAAACTCTCGACTTGCGTCCGAACTTGGAAGCTCGGACACAAGCTCGGACAGACCTTCAAAAATCCTCTAAATTCTTCATCTCGACTCCGATTCGACCCCCGTTTGTTGCAATATCTCCCTCGTGAGTAAATCTAGTGTTTCCCTGGCTTTTCTCTGCATTTAATCATAGAAAAAGGTATCAAGCCTTACCAAACAACAAACCAAAGGAAAACGGAAGATAAGTGTGGAATATTATTGATGTTCGTATAAAAATTAGGCATTAAAGATCACTAAAAACCATTCATATTTCACACTCATCACTATGCAAAGGTTATAATACATGTATAACCTTACAGACTCCACAAATCAGTTTCATTTCACGCTACACATACCACACACATATCACAGCATGTATAGCAATCAAAAATACTCTTTTTACTCTCTCCATGGAATCGGTCCGAAGACAAGAAGGCACTACAATCCTCGAATCCATATTGAGTAATATACTACTGATCCCTCAGGTACCGGTCACGTTGGACACTTACACTCTCTGGTCCATGGCCGTTTCATGACAAATGGGCACTTACTCTCTCTGGCCCACGGTCCGTTTAGTTTTGATCAAAATGTTTCACGTATAAATATCCTCAGGCACTCTGGTTGACTCACTCAACCCAGGATCGTGTCAGGGTACTCTCCCCGTCCCGCTGCCTTTGGAAAAATCACACACTGTCACCGCCCCAACCGGTCACTTAGGACCGTCGCACGTACGGCGCAATAGTTTCAAAACTAATACACGCCCACCGTTCTACCGGTCATCAAGACTTAAGGCCATAGCCATCGGCGGGTGATAGCGGTTTCGAAACCAATTTTCATTTCCATATTCATACTTGAAGAAAATTCTTTTTCAAATTCCATTTGAAAATTCTTCTTAAAACATCACACAACTCCATGTTCGGTTTATGGTAGTTGCATCTTTTCTTAGCGTGATTACTTGTGACCACTTATAGGGAGCTTCAAGAATCATCCAACCCTGATGTGATCAGCATCTGTGTTGAACTATCCTTCCACCCCAATTTGTGTTCGGTTTCCCTTGATCGCTAGCAGATCAAGTTCCACCTCCCACATTAGTTTCAAACAAGCAGATAGTCAAACATTTTCATTTTCTATCTTTTACTATTTCTAGTCATATTCATAAAACAATCCATTCTAACTTATCTCAAATTCCTAGAACTTAGGTCATCCGTCATTATCAATTTTCTTTGCTTACTTTACCTAAGCAACGCATGGGCTCATCTTCTCAAATTGTTACTCAATTAAAAACATACATCATATAACTCCAAAGGATGGAACTCACTCCATCAATAATTCTCAAATGAAATTACCTAGGGAAACTCACTTCCTACTAGGTTACACATCGGTTTCATACCGATTCATACTCATTACGTCTTATGTCTAATCTCACTAGACATATACTATAGGGATTCTCATTCCCTAGGAGTCTCTCTACTCCTCATTTCATAAATATTAAATATACTCGTTACTTGCATACATCATATAACTCCAAAGGATGGAACTCACTCCATCAATAATTCTCAAATGAAATTACCTAGGGAAACTCACTTCCTACTAGGTTACACATCGGTTTCATACCGATTCATACTCATTACGTCTTATGTCTAATATCACTAGACATATACTATAGGGATTCTCATTCCCCAGGAGTCTCTCTACTCCTCATTTCATAAATATTATATACTCGTTACTTGCATCTCTCATGCACATTAATCATAATTACACAATGAATGGGTACATATGTTTATGTAACATAAGTTCCAATCATCAAAAGAATTCCTTTTGTGCTATGCACATAGTAGTTTACGCACCTATACGTAGAACATACTCTAAGTGGTTTCTCACCCTACCCCCCTTAAAAGGGGTTACGCCCGCGTAATCAACCATATGTTATCACTGAACATTAGTTCACTAATTCGAGTATCATGAAGTGTTTTAACTTCAATGCGGTTAATTAACTCATAACCGGTTCCGGTTCTGGCATCCAAGGCTTCAAAGCGTTTAGGATTAGCCAATTACTCACAATTGCTAGGTATACTTAACCTTTGAATTACGGTCCACAAGCTCCTGCTGCGTGACCTGATAACTAGAGCTTAACTTGCCCTTTTGGTATTCCCAATGTTTTATTTACTCCCTTTAATCCCTTTTTATCTTAGGAATAAGGGTTTCTTAATCGTCGCTTGGTATCTCTTACCGTATGCGAATTCGATGAGTTATAAATTTTCTCTCCAATTCTCTGGAAATCTATTTCGTATAGCACTGTATACCTCGTGATTATTCACTTACTTTTCCCGACTTGTTGTCGGTTGAGGTCAAGCTACTACTAAGCATGTAGTGCTTCCTCATTTAATAATGACTTCTAAATCATGTTTGTTTATTTGTTTTTGTACAAGAATTCCTCATTCGTACTACTCTACCTTTACCATTCATCGGTCCTGGGACCTGTGGGTTACAACCCACATTCTTCGTGCATCTTTGGCCAACGGCCGCACGGTTATCTCTCTAGATTCTCACTCAACAGGCTTCGTTGACATCTCTCAATTCCTGGCTCTCCCACTCGATCATTACCGCACAAGTGCAATACCAAAACACTCAGTCATACAGAGTGCAGAAGCGTAAACCCTTGACAGTGAATCTCTCATGAGATAGGAATGAACATGTCTCCTTTACCACATTTCCTCATCAGCTTCATATCATTATCTTATTTTACTCTTACAATGGTCGCTTACTGCGTACCATGTTCTTACTCATTTTCATGGCATCCGCTACTACTTTAGCTTCCGCCCAGGTGTTCTCACCATTTACACTATGGCTTGCCATTCACTTGCCTCAATAAATACGCTATTCTTTAACTCTCTCTGCGCACTTGCGCACTGCCTACTCTGCAGTTCATATTGCACACATGCAGTGTTTACTACTCATCCGACTTCTCTATCGGTTTCCTTCCACTGCTATCAAAGCTTTCATACATACTATCCCTGTTCGCATTACTCCTTGGCAATAAACACATGCTCAAGTATCACCATGCCGCTCTAGTGGTTTCGTATTTCATTCTTATGTGGTAGCCCTTCTCTGGAGGATTCACGCAATTGCCACTCCATAGGCCCCACAATAACAAGTGGTATCCCCACCCTAAAATAGTGGTTCATTCTCCACTGTTTCTTCTTATGCCTTTATGCAAAGGTTCACAATGTTTAAATCTACAATTTATAGTTAGTTTTATCGGCTTACAAGCCACCTTGCCTCGAGCCATGCTCTGTGCGGCTGTTTATACAAGTTTCTTCTTCTCCGTATTCCATTAAATGGTTTGGAGGTGTTGCTGGGCTCTTGATATGGTTGCCTCATCACACTTCCGTACATGGAAGGCCAGTTAAGTATTTTGATACTAATTCACGCCGTTTGGCAATCTAGGGTATCCTGTTTCATGTGGGATCCCTTCGGGTTCTACCCGAGTGTTCGATTCGAGACTTGTGTTCTCAACACGATATCTCGTTCAACTACTGTTGACTCCAGCACCCTTCACGGATTGCTCCTGGGTGTTACTGAGTTGCGCCATTACATCTGGCTTGAACTCATGGGTACGTTCAGTTTCTTACCCCGCCTTACGGTTACATAAATTCTCGAACTATCCCATTTCCGGGTTGTATTGTCTCCCATTCTTGGGTAGGCCATTGATTCTTTTTCCTTTAACTTCTTGGTCAGGTCGTTATTCTCCTCAGTGAGGTATGTTGTGGGAATCCTATCCCGTTTATCAAACCTTGATATGGTCATTTAAGGCATTCATCTTATTGCTTACACTGGTATTCTTTCCAGTTATTAGGTATTTCCTCCTTGATTCCTGAGACATATCCTATGTCTATACTTAATACTCTGTGCTTCTCCCACTTATCCACGCTATATCCTTAGTGGATTTTGGACTCCTTTCGCTTTGTAAACTTCTTTGTGTTCTTCGGTCATTTGAGGTGTTCAACTGTCTTGGTTTGAATTGGCTCTTTTGTCCATAGTATGGAGTGGGCTACCTCCCGTGTTCCGTACTCTACTTGTATACATACATGGAGTATCTTATTAATACGTTACCACATACCCGACTAACTCATAATTGGTCTGTCAGGCCCGCAAGCTCCTTCGAAGTGCGGTCGTCCTATGTCTCGTTTGTGTACACTTGTAGTGTCGGTCACACGCCTAAGTGAAGTATTATGTGCCAACTCCTCTTATATCGTCTGAAGATAATTTACCGTGGTTCTCTGGTTTGGTTTTAAAATTTGGGGGTTTTGGAAAATTTTGTGTTTGAAAATAAAAGTCTAAGTCTTGAAAGTAAAATCTTCATGGCACTTCAATGCTGCTTACTTCCTACCAGGTCTAGCTTCTCGCTAACCGGTATGTTCTTAATACAATGATCAGGCCGTTAGGGCCTTGCAAGGTCTTGTTTTACAATTCTTAAGGTCTAAGTTGCTATATTGGCTTCGTTCGCCACCTTGGTACTTGCTAAGTACTTGTCACTTGTTAAGATTCCTCTTAATGGTCCCATTATTACTGCACTTGCGGTGGCAAGTGCGCGGTACAAGCGGTTTTTAGGTTAACTCATACCGGTCACGGTATAGTTCACATTGTATTTGGTAGCCTTGTCGGCTTTTCCTTGATCCTTTAGTTGGATAACTACTCTTTAAAGCTACTTCTCATACATCTTGACATGACTGTCAGTCATTTAGGTGCTTCCCCACTGTCGGAGTTCCTTAATTATTTAGTTCTATGTTCTACCTCGTTGCTCGTTCCCACGTCTTTACTGTGGTTACAGAGGTTAAGTCATTTAGGCACTACTTTTGTAGTCCTGTTCGGGTATATCCCGTAGTTTGCTCGTAGCTGTCTAAGCTATATCAGTTAGGTATTTCAACTTCTTCGGGTGTGGCAGGGTGGGTGCACCTACTCTCAACTAGCCGTTAGTGGTATTACATAACCATGGCTGTCCGTAGACATGTGTCCTGGTTCTCGTTATTTCTTATGAGTCCGTCTTGTCGCACGATTGGTGCTTTCTTCTTGCTGCCGCTCGGCCAGCTAGGTTCTCGCGACTGCAAAGCATGTCGCCCCAAGCTGCCACAGATTCTGGTCTCCCTGGAATAGGATGTTTCGAGATCTCGCCATCGAGTGCGGTTATTGTCGCTCCAGCAGGATCCGTCACCGGGGTTTCCAGTTCTCGGGATCTACCGCTTGACAGGTTCTGGTTCATATTGAAATATTAAATAAGTGCCAGATCGGGTTTCCCCATCTCTCTGGCGTTCTTTCCCGAGCTTTTAATACGGGGTTTGTGGAGGGCGGGTCTGGTATTGTAGGTATCTAGATCATACTGGAAGTTCTTAACTAGCGCATCTCTCACGCTACCACTCAGCCCATAGCCCTAAGTATCGAATTCCTAACTCAGTATTTCCTAAGCTCGGTATTTCCAGTCATCAGAGCGATACTTCGCTCTGACACCATATTTGTAACACCCCAACCGTTAATCTCGTCATTACCTCTACAACTGTCACTAAATGCTCTTACTCACGCAGCGGAACTCTAATTACAACGAGGGGTGAAACAACACCGTTAGCCACCCATGTGGCTAACCAAGCCTTTCTTACATACAGTAATGGTCTGATGAACTGGAACAACCAAATACACAATACAAATACTTTACTCAAATCATTTCTTTACTATACCGAGTCTACAATATATGGATGCCGACAACATATTCGGTCTTACACCTCTTTCCATACATAAGTAATTAAATCTAACTACCCATGCAACCCACCGATCCCGTCCTACTCTCGAACGGTAACATCTTAGGTGTACCTGAAAAATAAAAACGTTGCCCCTAGGGGCTTAGCTTAACGCTGCATATGAAATTCGCATACCCCGAGCGCTAACCGGGGTACGCCGACTACTTTGTCGGATATACATGGAGTTCATTTTAGTCAAACAACATGCATCATAGCAATACAATATATATGTGTATTACTCAAGGAATCTACATCCAATCACGGAGCACAATTCCTAACTAACATAACAAGGTTGTTAGTTGTATCTGTTTACTCTTAGGCCTTGAGGGTTATACCTCACTATGCCTTGTTTACTTATTCAATATCTCACCCGCTCTCTCGGGTTACTTATTCATATACACACCCATTCTCTTGGGCTACTCGTACTATACTCACCCATCCTCTCGGGTTACTTATACACATTATCTCACCCACACTCTTGGGTTATTTATACTCAAGCTATTGTAGATTCTCGAGTCACTACTGGTCTCCTACGTCACGCTTGTTACTCTTAATACTTTCTCAGGCCAAAACTCATGGCTCTCGAGCATAGTCTTACTTCCCCGGTTTCGACCCTACTCTGGTCTAGCATGGTGGGAAGGTTCAACTAGTTCACGGAACTCTCTCTTAGTTCCTAACTCTTTTACATAGGTCCGACTACTCTCGGACTACTCTCATTCCCATACACTCCTCTCTCGGAATTATAGTAATATTATGTGTTTTAGTCTAGAAACATCACTCTCGATGTTTCTAATGACTTAGGGAACAATACACAAGTTCGGTTAATCTTAGGTTTTAAGAGTTACCCATACGTGTCATTTACTCATACTTTCGGTTATTTTCTTATACCGGGTAAAATCCTCATATAGGAGGTCGACCATGTCTCAAGGGAGCTACTAATCCCTTAGGTCTCTTTTACCTTCTTTACTAGTTCACATCTTCGAACTATCTTGAATCCTCTTGAAGGAGGTTCACTTATCTTTCCACTCTCATTTGTTTCGTGGATTGTTTCAATATGGTTTTCTAACCATTATCGAGTATTTACTCAACCCGTACTTCTCCTCACATTCTAGGGAGTTCATATGTTTGCGTTATCGTTATACTTTAATGGATAGTTTGTGTGTTTGCACGTTTTCGATATCACAAGCATCGACCCGATCTGTGGGTCTCTAGCCAAACGTTACTCACTATGAGTCGGTCTTTACTCTATGTTAGACCACACCGGCATACAAGTATGTTAGGTCATTCAACATACAACAAGACATACATAATCAAACGAGGGATTATTTTCATGCTTTAGTCTTGATTAAGCCGGCACACAAACACACAAATCAACGTAACTCGGTTAGCACGCGGAGTATGAGAAAATCTTACCTTTCACCGGGGTTTTACTTTTACCGTGTCATCTCACCATGCTCGGTTCACACACGATCCTCTGATAATGTTTCAAACATTATTATTAATACTGAGATCATACGGTACATAATTAAATGCTACTCCCGTACATACCCCGTTATCCCGTTATCTCGGTTTTACTCTTGTTAATTTGAGTTCACACTTCTCAATCACTTCTAACACTTTCTTACACTTCCTAGGGCCTTTACACGTCACCAAACAAGGCCTTAACATCTTATAACTTCATTAACATTCAAACCCCCATCATTAGAACCCTTTAAAACACTTTCTGTAGGATTCTGGGGGTGGTCCGGGACTTGGTCCCTACCTTAAGTCCCGGACCAATGCTGGTCTTAACTCTCAGCCATATTTTTGAAGTGGTCCGGGAGCTTATACATCTCTTAAGTCCTGGACCAAACCTACACTCGAACTCTCGGCATGAATTTCAATATGGTCCGGGACCTTGTCCATATCTCTAGTCCCGGACCAGGTACAGACTTCTATCCTCGGCCTTAATTTATGGGGTGGTCCGGGACATGGGCAGGGACTTAAGTCCCGGACCTATCAAACTAGAAAACTCTCGGGGGTATTTTAGGGGGTGGTCCGGAACATGGTCCTAGACCTAGTCCCGGACCCTACTGCAGTTTTGACAGATTTGGCATTTTCCAAATCTGTTACAACCTCATTCTTTCACCATTGATTCCCCAATCTTTCCCACTTATAATCTACATGTTTTAGCACTTAATTACCCTTCTAAACCACCTTAATCCAACCACCAAGTCCTCTCACTAACTCCTGATTATTTCACTCAAATTCACTTAAATTTTCATAAGTAGTTCTCTTGTTCTTCTAACTTTTGTAACAGATTTTGGTATTGTCTCTTACCATTCAATACTCCACACACTAATGCCACTAATAGCATTCAAAAGGCATTATCTCTACTCCTAATACACTCTTCTTCTTAGTTTGGTTTTCAACCATTAACCACTCACTAAACACCTCTTAAACACACCTAGTTCCTTCCATTAAATGAAACACTCAAGTTCATAATCTCCAAGGAAATTTTGACAGCACTTGCCTACTTCTTTAGCATATTCACCACAATGAATCAACTCATATACACTCCTTCATCCCTGTTTAATGAAGCACCAATAACACATCAAATTCCCTATGTTCATACAAGTAACTAGCTTGATTCCTAGGTTTGTTTTGCACACTCAAACCCATTTAACATTCTCATTCAACAGACAACCTTGTAGTCTCATTACTACACAAGTTCAAGGTTACCTAAATCAACCTAACATATGTTTTACAATTCAAATAAAATCAATACAAGGTGAGCTCTTTACCTTGTTTATTTTCGATTTTTCCTTCTCTTCTTCCTCTTTCTCTTGTTCCCTCTTTCTCTTCTTGTTTCACACCACACAAAGGAATATGGATTGCTAGCTACAACCACATTCCATTACACACATAACAACCAATCAATTCAAATTTTCCACACAAACTAGTATTTTAAGGAGCTAGTTTTTAGGGCTCTAACTTACGTATTACCTTAGTATGTCCAAAAGGAGAACTTGGCAATCAATGATGGAATTTCCAACACTCCACAAGAGCAAGGTGCAATCGGCTGAAATGGAGGAAATTTTCAACGTGGGGAAAATTTCCAAACTTATAAGAAAAAGCTAGAAATGAGCAAAACTCTTGCTTATTATTACCTTAAGGTATCAAGGAGGTGAAGGAGAGTCAAAATCAGCTCCTCAAGCTTTGAAAGGCCCAACACCCATGGAAGTGAAGGTGGAGGAATCAAGATTTTGTTGGGTGGAAAACGAAGCACTTGCCGATACGAATCTAACGGTAGCATTTTTGTGCGATTCGGTGAAGAAATGGGCAAGTTAGAGGTGGAAGAAGATGGGGCTTGTGAGCTTCCTTTGGAATCGGCATTTACAGAGGAAGAAGCGGGAGCTTAGTTGGAGGGGGAAAAAACGATCGTGAAAGAATAAAGAAGGAGGTGAGAGAGAGTAGTAAAGTCTTATTTACTATTCCCTTTTTACTTTTCTTTTCTTTCTTCTTTTATTTTACTAGCTATTAGTAGAGAAGGGGAAGGCTAATTGAGCCAATAAATATCGGCCCCACTATACACATACATGCTGGAGCGTTTTTTGGTTTTTGACAGAAAACGCTCGTTATTTTACCCGGTTTGGCACTATTCATTAACCGGGCCCATTTTTCAGATTTTTCTCATTTCTTTATTTTTAATGGTTATTAAGCTTCCATAAATACTTAATTATTGTTATTTAATCAACTATAATTTTTACAGGTCCGTTTGACCACTTAAAGTCATGTTTTCGGGTTTTCTCGAAAAACTTGCTTTAAAACTCTGTTAGCGTTTTAATCCATTATTTGGATCTTTTTTCTTCGGGAATCACTCCCATATACTAATTAGGCCTAACTAAGCCTTAGGAATCCACCTCTGACCCTAACAAGATCATATATCTCTTATACTTATTTAATGCGTGTTTTAGCGTTTTTCGTGTTTTTCACGTTTTCGCGTTTTACGCATTTTCTCTTTACTTTTGGTTTTATTTCCCTTACCAATACTCTTTAGGCACCATTAGGCCTTTAACGATCCTATTAGAGTAATTTAATCACGATTTTTAGATCCGGGGTATTAAATAACCACTCAGTTCTTATAACTTAACCTTAAACACTTAATTCATTTTACTTAACTTAATCCCTCAAATCCTTAAATACTTACCTCTCTAATCATCATCACCCTCCTAATGGTGGACTATTAGTACCACCCTTTCTTTTCTGTTATGGTTCGACCAACCCACCGACCGACCCAGCCCCTGGGTAGGTCGAAGTCAGAAACTTGATTTTGCAGATTTCAACCCGACTGACCCACCGACCGACCCAGCGCTAGGGGTGGCTATTCGGGTTAATGGGTCGGGTTGAAGCTCACCCATACCCGACCCGATTAAAATTGTATTGATCCATACCCGACCCAATAATATTCGGGTTACAAATTATCAACCCATACCCAACCCATATAAAATGATTAAACCCATACTCGACCCGTTTAACCCACATAATTAGGCTATGCAAAATTTAAAAGACCAGGAATTAAAATTTTTATATGATTGCTCAAACGGAGTTAAAAATGAATGAAATCATACATTCAATATGGTAGATATTCCAGAGTTTTTATTATCCTCCGTCTTTTTTCTTTTTCCACATACATGTCGTGCTTAGTGGCACTTAACAGAAGAAGGTGATGTGTACGCGCCTGGGCCAAATATAACTGTATTTTCTCCTTCAGAATATAGAATCAAAACAGACAAAAATCTTCAGAGTACAGACCACAGTGGGAGCTGTGGAGGAGAGAACAACACACTATCTTTTGACAATCCACATAACGAATACTTTTGTTTTTGCTTTATAAAGAAATACAACAAAGTAGTATTATCAAATAAACAACCTCTCATCAAAAAGATACTACATAATCTGTATTATACTAATAGTAGGTTAGCACTTACTTAGTAATATATTTATATTTTTATCTAATTATTTATTTATTATTATTTTTAATAAAATAAAATAAACGGGTCGGGTTGACAACGGGTTAGGACTTTAAACCCATACCCAACCCACAAATTTAATAGACAACCCATACCCGACCCAATAATTAAATGGGTCAATAATCGTGACCCAAACCCGCTATTTTCGGGTTGGGTATGGGTCGGGTTATCGGGTTGGGTAAAAATTGCCACCCCTACCCAGCGCCCTGGGTAGGTCGAAGTTAGAAACGCTCTATTTGACTCGTTTTAACTCCGTTCTTCTTCCCGTTTCTTCCCTAATCTTTTCACATGTTTTGTAAACATTTTTAACCACCTTAAACACTCTTAAAACCTACTTAAATCATTGGTTAAACTCATCATCCAAATCATTGTTCAATTCCACCAATTTAAATTTCCATTTTCAATACTTATGCATACTAGTGCATCTCCAACCTCTATTCTTATCCAATCTTTTCCTAACCTTTCAAAATGTGTTATGACATGTTTCACAGTCATTTTAACACTTCAAAAACCTCCTAATTCATCCACCAAACTCATACTCAATTCCTTGATTGTTTACTCAAACTCTTACAAAATTCCTAATAGTTATCACTTAGTTTCCTACATTCCAACATGTAGATTTTTCTTAAAACCTCAACTAACCAAAGTGTTTCCTCTCATCCTTCTTAACTAATCCTCAAGCATCATTATTCATCCTTATCTCCTTTACCCTAGCTATTCAAAGTTCTCAAAGTCATATTGCATCTCCATGCATAATTTCCTCTCCTTTACACTTTCTTCTCATCATTCCCAACTTGAACTTATATACATGCATTACTAATCATTCTCTTAACACTTATATCTTTAACATCCAAGTCCTCTCATTACCATCAAGATTATGCACACTAGTTCATACCTATTCATCACAAGGCACTACACATCCTTTCCTACAGATTTTTGCTCAAGTCTTAACATTCCTCATATCATGATCTTGGTGTGTTTAATACACCCACCTAACCTCTAATTCCTCCTAGGTCACTCTAGGTCATTCAAATCCTCAAGAACACCTTTGTTAACTCATTTCCACTCAAATTTCTTTTAATGTTTCCTAGTAAATCCTTGGTCACTTAAAATCACAACAACCACTAATACACTTTGTTTTCTACTCAAATTTTGCCATAGCTTCTCTAGTATATTATCATGCCCATTTGCATAGTTTTTATCCTCTAATCACACACACATATCAAATCCTTTCCTCATGATATTTCTCACCAAAATCAAACTATTAATAACAAACTCAATAGAGTGCAATAATCTTGAATTGCATAGCACTAAGGCTCTTAAATGACATGGCTCTTAGGCCCTTAAATGACTTAAACTTAAACACTGAATTTCCACTATAATAGCTTTCAACCAGTAAATACACACAACAATGCTCCCACAGAAATATAAGTGTTCTCATAATTCACCTTATACTTATCTTACTAACTCATTTCCATTGGCTCCTTAGTCACAAGTTCACAAGCTTGTTTAAATCCTTTTCCTAGGTTATATAACCCATTACTTAATGTAAGCTTTAAGCTACATACAATACTTATCTAAATACCACCCCTTAAACAACAAAACACCTTAAGGTAAGTTATTTACCTTGTTTTTCAAACTTGTCTCTCAACTTCCTCCTTAGGTTTTTCTTGGACGATTCTCGGCCTAGGACTTCAATTCTCTTACCAATGTTATAATCCACATCCAAATAATCTAATGAGTAATAAGCATCATGCCTAAACTGATGGAATCCAATCTTAGGTTAAAAATGTGTTTTAAGGTATTAAAATGAATGTTTACCTTTGAAGTCTTAAGACAGGCTTGGATATGAATCGAGAAGGACCTCCTCTACTCCTTGGAGAATGAAAACAAGCTAGTTCAAGGGATAAAACAAGATCCCATGAGATGGTAATTTTCGGACATGAAGGAAAAATGAAAGAAACTTGATTTTCTTCCACTTTCCTTACCTTGAATGAATGGAGAACCAAATGAGATCTTCAAACTTGATTTTTCCTCCTTCAATGGAGTTTCATCTTGGCACCTAAATGGAGCTTTTCCAGTTTTGAAAAGATAGGAAGCAAGGGCTTGCTCTAACTAAGAGAAATCTATGCTTAGTTTTTGATTTGGAGCTAAAATGAATATTTGGTGAGCAAATGAAGATGGAGGTGCCATGGCTGTTGCTTGCACGGTTTTGCAGCAGAGAAGGGAAGAAGAAAACGGTGGGGAAGGTGTGAAATGAAGAAGAGAGGAGGGAGAGAGAAGGTATAAGAAGATATTTTGCTTTTAAAAAGGTAATAGTCATTTTCTTCTTTTCCATCTTATTTTCTAACATAGCTGACATATGGTGGTGACTCACCAGCCTTAAAACTATCCCCCCCTTCATTAATAAGATATTTTTGGTCTTTTTTGACCAATTAATTAAGTAGAGTTGACTAAAGGATAATTTGGGCACTATTTGGGTACTATTCATAATTAGTGCACAAATTTGTGAAATTTTTGGTTTCTCATTGATTTAGGCTTCCTAATGTGATACTGATTAGTACAAATGTTGATTAAGGTGTAATCATGGGCATTTAGCCACTCAAAACCCATTTCTAAGACAATTTTTCAAATATGTGCTTTAAGAGTCCTTAAAGCACAATTTGTGTTTAAGGTTGTTTTTGAGCTTGGTTTTCTTTGGTAATTGATTTAAAATGTCCATTAGCATGTTAATAAGGTCTTAGAATGATATTTCGGTGCTAATCAAAGTTACTCCAACCTTAGAGCACATTTTTGCTTAAATTGCCCTTGTGGCATTTTCTTGTGCTTTCCTTGGTTTAAATTGTCTACCAATGTTTCTAAGGCATGTTTTAGCCTTATTAAATCATAACTTGATGTTTACTTAGCATACTTAGGTTTGGGGTATTTCACCTTTACTTACCAATCTGATTCTCTTGAGTTTAAACCCTTCAATGGCCTATACTCTCTTAGAAAATTAGTTAGAATGATAGAGGAAGAGTGGGTGGTGATTTTGGTGCAAGAAAATTGAATTTTGGAGGTGAAATGAGCCTTAAAACTCCATTAGGGCTTAAGGTATGTTAATGGAGGTTGAAGATGATGAAGGATGAGGGTGAGCTCGGTTTAGAGAAGGAAAAGAGACTGAGAGTATGGGAAATGAGGATGGGGATGGCTGACTGGGGATATTAGTATGGAAATTCTTTCCTTAGGTAATTTTGGTGTGTAAGAGATATTTGTCTCTTTTGTTGCTTTCTATTTAATTCCTTTGTCTTCTAATGTCATGGTCTGATTCGTATGTCCCCTATGCAGTGTATACTGCCGAGACAATCAGGTTTGGTTGGGGGAAATTCATCTTGTGTGAGAGAAATGAGAGGAAGAGTGTGAGAAAGGTGTTTTTGCTTTTTTCCTCTTTGGGAATGCCTTGTCATCCTTTGTCTTTTGTCCCATACAGCTCTTTTCTGATTTTTCCAAGCTTGTAGCCGGCCACATAGTGTAGGGGGGGACCATTTACAATGCTAGTTTAATATTAAAACCTTATGTTTGTACATTTGTGACTTAATTTATGTGTTATGTGTTAATATGTGTTATAATTGTATTAAGGTTTGTATATAGGTGGTTGTTGTGTTTAATATTTTTTTTACTATATAAAATATTTTATATATATTAATGAGTGATATTTATGATATTTAGTACATGCACTAATGTGTTACATGTAGTATTGACTTTAGGAGTTGGTTTCTTCTTAATAGTGTTCTCTCTTTGACTAGAGATTTAATGTATAGTTTGGTGTCCGTCATGGACTATATGTTTATATACTAATGTTGATAATGAGTATTACTCATTAGATGGATATTTGATTTAATTCCTTATTAATTAAGGTAATTAATGTTTGGGGTATTTCACCGACCCGTTCTCAGTCATCGGTGAAGACGCGCACACGTCACAATAAAAGACTCAGCTCATGGATGAAATGATATCCAGAGTCACAGGAAGAATTTACCAACATTGACATTTCCCCTTATTCCTAGCTATCCCACTAGATCATTAACTGCACAAGTGCAATACCAAAACACTCAGTCCTACAGAGTGTAGAGGCGTAAACCCTTTGTAGTTAATATCTAGTGAAACAACTGGATAGGAAGAAACACTAACCATGTGAGTTATACAATCAAGGCTCAGTTAATCACATCAGGCTGAGTTAGTCACACAAGTAGTTTCCTTTTGAATTCAAGCTCAGTTAGCGTTTTCCAAAACATTCCATAAAGTCCGTTAGCAAAAGTATCTGAGTACGAGAAATCGTACCTGATTAATGCTGTAGCAGTTCTAGTAGACTCATGCGAACATTCAGCAACACTCTGAGGAACATTAAAGATATTCTATTATCAATAACTTATATCCTAAGTTAAACTTAAATAAATTACTCACTGTTAATGGTTCCACTCTTATCCACTTTAATAATACTTAACCACAATTCTCACATTGAAGACTTTTGAAACCTTTATATCATAAGTGCATTTTGTATTATTTAATTAATCTTAGAATCTCAATAATAATTCTTAAGCTCAATACTTTTATTCTTACGTTAGGATAAACTTCGTATTATGACCTATGATGGGTTTATCTTAGAATACTATACTATTATTTCACAATGTAATGATTATGTATTTTATCAGTATCTACTAGATAATCAATTATGATTAAGTTTTCCCCTTAACTTAATTAAAATATACATCTTGTATATTGGAATCATAGTATTGCAGATGCATTTTACTATAACTAAATTATTTTACCTTTAGTTCTGAATGCCCTTTCTGATTACAACCACTTAATAATCTTTGTCATAAGATGTTCAATTACTTTTCATCTTGAAATAACTATATTTTAATTAACCTAGACTTTTCCAACTCTTACATTTAGTATTCACCGGGTATATTATTTGCTTAATTATTACCTATATAATAAGGTGTTTTAAAATAACCTTTTTATGTATCCTTACTTACATTTAATTTCCTAACTGTTTCATTTTCACACATATTCCCTCTATGGACTATGTATAATCCTTTTATACTAAACTTCAATAAACTTAAGTCTTAAATATGTTTTAAATTGTTTACAAAACCTAATGTTTCAAAGGAATAACTTAATAAATTAATTCCCTTTATTATGTTTTAGGATAAGCATTATATCTTAACATAAGATAAATTTTATCTAAGAATAAAATTTTCATTCATAAGTGAAATTGTCAATTATTTAATAAGATCATCTATTCTGAAAAATCCTCATACCTTATATTCAAATGACATATTAATATTTTTAGTGTCGTAAGGTAGATCAATATAATCTCTTATGTAACTTAGTTTCATCTAATTAAGGGTTCAAAGGTTTTAAGTTTCTAATTTCTATTTACAAACCTTTTATAAGTTCTAACTACAAATTACATTACTTAATTATAAACTCACATCCAGAATATTTGTAATAAATGTATTTTATATGGCTTATCTAATTCTAAGAAACTTAAGGATTATTATTTAGATTAATTCCCTAATCATAGTTTAATATGGTTTTATATCATAATCCGTTTAATGATTTTATCTTAAAACATTAAGTTATTATTCAATACTATAAATGTTATGAAATGATTAATTCTAGGCTTATCAATCCACTTCACATTTAGATGTACAAGTATTTCATTTATTTTATTATTAATTATATAATAAGATCTATCTGTGTAACATTTTTTGAAGGGGGTTGCTATTCGCAGTACAAAATTACTAATCACCGCAGTACAAAATTTTTTTAATTCATATTGACGTTGTACACATGTAATGATGTGTCGCTGTGTTTTTTTTTTCAAAAAATGATATCGGAAAGTAAATTTATCGAAGTAGTTTGTAGTTGATTAGTAGCGAATTTTACTAGTTACTTTTTTGTTGGAATCAATACAGGAACCTTTTTTTTGTAAAAAAAAGTGTTGGATTACATTTTTATGTGTTTATATTACATTTTTATGTGTTTATATTATTAATTTGACTTAAAATTAATTTGTACTACGAATAGCAAATACTTTACTATTCGCAGTACAAATTTTTTTTTTCATCAAACTTAGTTGAATAAGTTTGAATGTTACGGGGAGACACTTTTTTTTGAAATAATAGATGTTTGAATAACCAAATTTAAGTCAATATGAGTAAAACAACAACTAAGTTAAAGAGAAACTAAGTTAAAACAACTAATTTATTGATAAACTAAGTTACAACAACTAAGTTAAAGAAAGACTAAGTTACAACAACTAAGTTAATGAAAAACTAAGGTATAACGTTTCTCCAACTATCTAACCTAGATTGTAATTGATGAATCCAAGGT
Source organism: Limonium bicolor (assembly GCA_023374045.1). NCBI lineage: Eukaryota > Viridiplantae > Streptophyta > Magnoliopsida > Caryophyllales > Plumbaginaceae > Limonium > Limonium bicolor. The sequence continues at coordinate 130,639,684 of CM041781.1, forward strand.
CCGACAGTGTTTGGATTTCTATAAGTGAACCACTGCGGATAGACAGGGGGGAGTGGGGAGTCATGAACCATGCCGAACCTTATGAAATGACCCGTGGGGCAAATTCCTATGTGGATCTCTCCTCTTGGGCTATCACGATCGGTATAATTATCGATGGGAAGGTATGTTGCACTTGCCGCACCCCCATAGACAGTAGAGTAGAAAACTACTATCGAAGTGTACCTTGTTGCGATCACCAACCCCATTTCCGTGTGCATCCATTTATGTTGAGGTGCTGGCTCTCCTGAATTCCAATGAAGCGCTCTTAACATGCCGTTGTACGGTCCTTCGTTAAAAATGGCCTTGTATAGTCCATTCGCCGGTGCTTGATTCTTCATGTGATTGAACAATTGTACACGGACATCTTTCCACCTCTCTTCGTCTGAATATAGGTAGTCAGCAATGACCCTGAAACCACAATTCCCATCTCCACGAACATCAATATACCCAGTCATATATTGATATAGGTTGGGGTTGAAATTCTGGTAGTATGGGAAGTCGTCAAAGGGCTTGAATCGACTCGGATTTGATGATCCTCTATTACGTGATCTTCTATTTGATGGCGCTCCTTGTGACTGGCCTGCCCTTGGTCGGTTACGTTCCCAAGACGAAGGTTCACGTCGGTTTGGTCTTGAGGGCCCGGTAGGTCTGCCAATCCCAACCTGTTCCAACGGCTCTCCTAATTGGCACACCATATCTGGGTGAAGGAAGTTTTGGAGTTGACTGTAACATTTCGCAATCAGAGTAGGATCATCTGACTGTGCTACCTCAGAAGCTATGTGTCGCCATCTATTTTGTTCTTCCTCCATGTAGGATACCATATCAATCGTCGATTCATGCTTCTCCCAGCTTAGGGTATACCAGAAACGATGTATATCCTCTTTGAGCATAGTATACCACTATCCAGCATGTAGTTTAATTTACAAGCGCATGGTAATCCATGAGAGGTTACCTTGTCACATCCACAGATTGAGTTGTCCATTTGCACATAATTCGTCCTTCCAAGCTCCTTGACTAGCTCATCTAAGCAAAGGGTACTAACCTTCCCGATCAGGTCAGCGATTGGAACCCTCATGTGCTCTCTTCTGTGTTTTGTCCTGGCTGCCTCAAAATCCTTTTTTAACTCCCGGATGCTTGTATTCACATGATCGTGAATCTTTGGAAAGATTACATCCAAAGTGTGTCTAGCACTCCTTAATCTCGCCTTTAGAGAAGAATGTGCGGCCTCCACCCTATCAAATGTTTAAGTAAGTTTTATAGATCTATAACAATCACTGTATTATCTTAAACATTACAAGATTAACAATTTTACCTATTTGTCGTTGTGTTGCCGAAGTGCAACACATTCTTGACCCAAGCCTCCACAAATTTTTCCTTGTATTTCTCCCAGACTGATGCAACATACGTAATGAAACGTGGGTAGCTTTGGTATGTCTCCTTGAAATATGCGTACCTCTCGTTGTAGTCCTGCTCTGTGCTCGAGTAGACAACCGAAGTCCACATTCGGACTGCAGCCGCCGCCCTTCCTCTATCACCCATATAAGTCTCGGCTTTCCCCTGAACGTTCCTACTTATGTGCCACCGACATAGTAGATGATGAGATTCAGGAAATACCTCATCTAAGGCATTCATCAGGGCCAGACATCTGTCGGTGATAAATGTAGAGGTTGTAGTCCGCCCGAGGAGGTCCCTTAATTGTTGAAGTGCCCACACATACATGTCTGTTGCTTCTGATACAAGGAAGGCGAAGGCAATGCTGAAGTTTTTGCCTATACTCGTCATCCCGATGAACTGAACCAAAGGCATTTTTGCTATGTTTGTTTTATAGGTAGCATCAATGCCTATGACATACGGGAACGCATGGAGCAGTAATCTAGATGTAGGGTGTGCAAAGAAGATGGACCCAAGTCGTGTTTGATCATCTAAATTGTGAAATATAATCATGTTATCTATCAAATTAAGATGAAACCTAAATGATTGAAGTTATTTGAGACATACTGAGTTGACTTACTTGGATCTGTAGTGTAATCGTAGTAGTAGTTGTTTTTGTCTAGGTCACTCAGCAGAGTCTGCACCATAGATCGACCATCTCTATTTACTAGTTTTTTTTTGTATCCGGTTGTATATGTCTTTCCTTGTTGCTGACGTTTCTGGGTTGATTGTTGTGAGCTCGGAATAAATTGCACAGGGGGGCACACCGACTCTGGTTCTCTGGTCGATCATAATCTCCTCCGCCTCAGTCAGGCGTTTTCCCACAAAATGCCCTCTGCCCACTCTGCGAGATCATGGTTATGCCATCCGTTACCCACTTGCAAGAAACACCCGTAGCTTGTGTAATACCCCTTAATTTTAAAAGGGCAACCACATTTCTTTGAACCCGATGATCTGCGCCGGTTGATGACACCAGGTCGTGATGTCCTTCGTGGTTTCCAATACCTCTCGCATGTTATGTGGAAATCTTGGCCCGCCCGAGAACTTTGAATTATGGTGTAGATATGGTTGGGATGGCCAACACTATCTACCCAAGCTTTCGCTTCTTCTTTACCCCTAAAGGCCTGGTTTGTTTGAAATAAGTAACCTGTGTCCACCACCGGAGCTCGATTATACATCTCTTGCATGTACTCATCCATCTGTGCATAATGATCCGGAACGCCTTCATCAAATTCATCCCAATCTGAATCAGTGGTTGAGTCACTATCCTGCAATAAGGGTCGAGAGAATGTTAGATGAATATTGAAATATGAAATGTTAGTGCGAATATGATTAACAAAGACAATAAACTAAATACTTACTGGGCTTGATATTGGAACATACTCATGATCGGAATCTGAAGATTGACTCATGTTTAGAGAGAGAGCTTGCACAGTTTAACGAAATAAGTGTTGGAAGAGAGTAAGGAAATAGAGAGCTTCGAGAATATGGAGAGAGAGTGTGTGAAGATGAAATGGAGGAGTCCGGACACAAGTTCGGACGTGTCCGCTTCTACTTTGAATTTTCCTCGACCCATGTCCGAACTTCCGAAGTCCGGACACAAGTTCGGACAGCGTCTGTTTTCAGTTTTGAATCTCGACTTGTGTCCGAACTTGGGAAGTCCGGACACAAGTTCGGACAGGCCACTGTATGGACCAAAAACCTTGTTTAAGGTTAGGAAATGATGGGGATAATTAAGTATGGATGTTATGAGATTGTTAAGGACTTGTTTGGTGGGTGTGATGGTCATTAAGTGGGAGAGTAAGTGTAATAAATAATGAGGAAATGATGCACTTAGGAGTCAAGTTAAAAACCATAAGACTTAGTGAAAAACAATGGGTAAAAGTTGATGTCTAGGAAAGTTAAGTAATTCTATTGAGTTGGATTGATAATAACCTAAAACTGAATCAATGTTCTAGGCTTTGTGAATTGGGACTTGGAAGGAGATAAACCAAACGATCGTCGACGGTGAACGGTACAATCCTTCTTGTGACCTGCTTGCTAACGAGGTGTCCCTCGGCTTGTGTGCTATCTGTTTAATTGCTATGACTAAAACAAGATAAAGCATGCAACCGGTTATATTGTTCTCGTTGTGATTGTGTTATATGTACACCAACCCGCGAGACTTTAGATTGTTACTAACCAAGTTTAGTACTTACTGAGTTAAGAATAAGAGTTAAGTTTGATGGTTGTTGGTTAATGCCCATTAAGGCTTAGCTAGCACATGGTGTTTAAGATGTCTACTAACTGGAACTTGAGTGAGGAAACCCGGGACCGACCTCCGGTCATGCATGCTAAGGAAAAAGGGGGACGGTATCTGAATCAGATCCGCCCTCCGCTTAAGGACTTGTCTTCGGACTTGTAGCCTAGGGCCGGTTGCCGGCTCAGCTACGCTGGACTCCCGTCCAGAGTAGGTGGCATTAAGATGGTGCGGTGGGATCACCTAAATCCCAGGTTCGAATTAAGCTACAACCAATCCCTTCCAGGAAAGGTTTGTATACTGAGATTAAGATTAAGATTGAGATTAAGATTAAGGTAAGGTAAGGAAATGAGATTAAGGAAATGAGGACTAAGGAGGGGGTTACTAACCCACTTGTTAAGGGAACGCTTGAGTCGTTCATTGGTTGTGAACTATATATGTTCATCTGTGGTTATTGTTATTGCACTTCATATTATGCTTGTGTATGTAATCAATTTCCATGCTATCGACAAGTCGTAGTAAGCCCCGTTAGCTTGGGGGCCATGAGAGGGTGTACCAGCATTCGTGCTGACCCCCTCGGGGACTATTTTTACACTTGCAGGTAAGAGACCCATGAGGACGCACTACGAGAGTAGGAGCGGTTAGACTTAGGGTGGGTTGTTTATTTTGAGTTCGGGTTGCGCCTGTGCACCCGACTGTTTAGATTGAACTGATGTAAGTTTGAGATTATGTTTAAGATATTAGTACTCGGTTGGTTGTGGTATTATAAATGTTGATGTTTGAGTTGGATGAGTATTTTGGACAAGTATTGTAAACGTTAAGCCGGTATATTCTAACGATCAGACCGTGGCAAGGTCCAGGTGTTGTTTATTTCCGCTGCGACGTATTCGATTAAGTGTTCAGTTTGCGATAACCACGATAGGCTTTGGATGGGGTGTTACAAAAAGTGGTATCAGAGCGTAGTTACGCTCTAATCAAGAAATACCGGACATAAGTGACCACCGAGTTAGGATATAAGTAAGGAATGAGTGTTGGGTTAAGGGTGTGAGAAGTTAGAGTGAGTAGAGTCAGATGACCACTAATAAGTGTGGATTGTCTTTACCGTCTACGGATGTTATAAATTTACTAACCAAAACAGTGGTGAATGTGAATCTAATGTAAGTTATGCTTGTTCAGATGGCAGGACGCCCTAGAGGAGGCCGAGGTCGCGGCCGGGGTGAGGATACTTCAGGGATACCAGGAGGGCAGACGATCGCAGAGATCGTAGCTGCCGCTTTAGGGCATATGGGCTATCAGCCTGTGGGGTGCACCACCTCCACCGCCACAACCTAGGGAACCAAATTGGGTGAAGAGTCTTGCAGACCTTCGACCCGCGCATTTTAAGGGGGAGACCGATCCCGCCAAGCTTGAGGCGTACATCTCCGAGCTGGAGACCGCCTTCGAGACCCTTGATGTCCCTGCTGGGATCAAGGTGCGCTTAGCTGCTTTCTACCTGAAGGGGGCGGCGGGCGATTGGTGGAAGCTGGTGAGGGCCGAGCATGTGGCCAATCCAGAGTTCGGCTGGGAGCAGTACACCACCTTGTTACGGGCAAAGTACTACCCGCCCATGTCCAGACGAAGAAGCGCTTGCAGTTAGATGCGCTTAAGCAGTCGGACAAGATGACAGTGGACGAGTATTACTCAGAGTTCACTGCCTTGCTCCGTCTTCTGCCAGGTCTAGGGTATTCTGACCAGATCTTGGTGGACCGCTTCTATGGCGGGCTTAGCCATCGACTCCGCTACGGCATGGGGCCGACGAGTTACACTACCTTGCAGGTAATAAGAACGATTGAGATGTGAGTAAGTGATGAATAAGATTTAGATTATGAGAAATAAGTGAGACTAATACTATGGAAAAGCAGGAGTGCTATCATGCCGCTGCTAAGGTGGAGATTACCCTCCAGCTGTGGGACGAGGAGAATGCAAAGAGGAAGAGTGCTGGGAAGAGCTCAGAAAGTCAAGGGCAAGGAGGGTACAAGAAACAAAAGTACCAGCCTCAGGCCCAGAAAAATCAGAACCCGAAAGGGAAGGAGGAAAAGGAGAAGGCTTCGGAAGAGCCATTGAAGCTGACATACGCTATTGCAGCTACACCCCTGCGCTCTAAGGCGCCAAAGGGTAAGGAAATTGATATTGAATGAGTTAAGAAATAAGTTAGTAACCATTTGAGATATGAGAATTGACAATATGAATCATCAGGATCTGAGACTGAGAGGGGAGCCGGTGGTGGCTACCAGCGACGCTTCATCTGTAGATGGTGTCACAAGGACCACCCCGGGCTCGACTGTAAGGGAAATAAGGTGGAGTGCAACTTCTGTGGTGTCTACGGGCATCGAGCTTATGAGTGTTACCGGAATCCTGCTAGCAGAGCCTATAGGCCCGATACCAGGGGCAAGGGCAAGACCGATCAGGGAGCTGGATCTGACGGTCAGAGGAAAGTGCAGCAGCCGGCGGACAAGAACCCAAGGGTGACCCAGAAGACGGGGCCCACTCTACACATGGTGGATCGGGACGATGAGCCTGAGCCCTCATCGAGGCCAGGTACCACTATAACCATTTAGTAATAAAACTACCTGCTTACCGCATTATCATGCATGTTTGGTGAAATATATGAGTTAAGTAAGAATAAGATGAGATTAGAACATAAGTAAGATATAACCTACTACCACTTTAGGAAGATTCAACATCTGCTACCCTATACAATCTACACTTAACCCGGAGCACACCGACATCGAAACTGTACACTTTCCAACCGAACAATGTCAGGTTATCCGCCCAGGTATGATTTTATTAAGGGGATACCTGACACCCGAGGCACAAATAGCCATCATCAGGAGATGCAATCAACTAGGAATGGGACCGGGAGGTTTTTACACACCGGAGTACCCAGGGGGAGCAAGGATGAGATTAAAGATGATGAGCTTGGGCAAGGATTGGAATCCGTATGCCAAGAATTACCAAACCACAAGGGAGCAAGATGGAGTCTCACCACCGGGAATACCCGAAGAGTTCCATCCAGTCATTACACAAGTCGTGGAAATCGCTCAGCAGTTGGAAGCTGAACCGATTCCAGACATCCAGCCAGACATTTGTATTGTAAACTTCTACGAAAAGATGGAAACTGGGACTACACCAGGATAAGGACGAGACAACGGAGTCTCTCGAAAGAGGGATACCCGTAGTGTCTTGGTCCATTGGAGATGATGCGGAGTTTTTATACGGCGAGCAGAAGCGTGCGGACCGTGCAGAGAAGATAGTACTTAAGTCAGGTGATGTATTAATTTTGGGAGGAGAATCAAGGATGTTATACCATGGGATTAAGAGAATCAAGCTGAATACGACACCGTCAGCAGTGATCAATGCGACGCATATGAGACCAGGAAGATTAAACCTAACCTTTAGACAATATTAGCCATGTAATGTTAGAATGAGATGAAAAATGAGATGTAAGATTGAAGCACATGTTGTAAACAGGATGGTCATGAATAAAATAACAGTGTTGTTCATATAAATTGTTACGACTCTTGTTATACCATCAATACTCATGAAGCTTGTGAACACAATTAGGTTATGGACTCGGTACGGAAGGTGCACTAAGCATACTCACAGAGGCACAGGCCGACGCTAGCGGTACTATCCTCACCGGCACCTTTCCGATCAATGGGATTGAGGCATCAGTTCTCTTCGACTCAGGGGCCTCGCATACCTTTGTCTCTGCATCATTTGCGAGTAGGTTGGGGCTAGACGCTGATGAGCTACCCGACTTCACGGTTACGCTCCCGTCTAAGGAGAAGGTTCGTTGCACTCGTCACTACCGAGGAACCACCATCAGAATTAAGGGGGAAGACTTCCCAGTCAGTTTCATTGAGTTCAGTAAGCTAGGATTTTATGTTATCTTCGGGATGAACTGGTTGGAGCGTATCCTCTGCGCCGAGCATAGATTGCTGCTCAGGAGTCCGTCTGGGGTAACAATATCATACCGCCAGAGGCCCAGAGAGCCTTCGACTAAGATCATCACCGCCATGGCAATGCATAGAGAATTAAGGAGTAAGGAAGAAGTATACCTCTGCTATGTACAGGACATAGAGAGAGACCCTGAGTTCGACCCCGATTTACCGGTAGTGTCGGAGTTCCCCGACTTGTTTCCATGGGAACTTCCCGGCATGCCACCCACTTGGGGGTAGAGTTCACCATTGAGCTGCTACCTGGTACCGGACCGATAGCCAAAGCACCATATCGTATGGCTCCAGCAGAAATGACTGAGTTAAAAGAACAATTAAAAGATTTGTTGGATAAGGGATTCATTAGACCAAGTGTGTCACCATGGGGAGCGCCAGTCCTCTTCGTGAAGAAGAAGGATGGTAGTCTCCGCCTCTGCATCGACTACAGAGAGCTGAATGCAGTGACAGTGAAGAATAAGTACCCACTACCCCGCATTGACGATCTGTTCGATCAGTTGAAGGGATCATCTGTGTTTTCCAAGATTGATCTCAGATCGGGGTATCATCAGATAGCCATTAAGGAGGGAGACATTGAGAAGATGGCATTCCGGACACGATACGGCCACTACGAGTTTACAGTGATGCCGTTCGGTTTGTCGAACGCATCGGTGAAGTTTATGGATCTGATGAACCGCTTGTTCCGGGAGCAGCTGGACAAGTCGGTTGTGGTTTTTATTGATGATATTCTGATATATTCAAAGTCTAAGGTTGAGCATGAGGAACATTTGAGGAGGGTATGGAAATATTGAGGGAGAACCAGCTATATGCTAAGTTCTCCAAGTGTGAGTTTTGGCTTGACCAGGTCTCCTTCCTAGGTCATGTCATCTCAGATGCTGGGATCACAGTGGATCCAGCAAAGATTGATGTCGTACGTACCTGGCCAAGGCCGAAGACTGTTACCGACATCCGGAGCTTTCTCGGTCTGGCAGGTTACTACAGGAGGTTTGTTAGAGATTTCAGCAAGGTCGCGAAGCCGATGACCAGTCTGATGAAGAAAGATGCACCATTTCTGTGGACAGATGACTGTGAGAGATCATTTCAGCGCTTGAAGGACTCACTGACCACTGCACCGGTACTGACCATTCCAGACGGTACAGAGGGCTTTGAGGTTTATTGTGATGCATCCGGCAGAGGGCTGGGTTGCGTGCTCATGCAACATGGCAAGGTGGTGGCATATGCCTCACGCCAGTTGAAGAAACATGAGGAGAACTACCCTACACATGATTTAGAGCGGGAGCTGTAGTCTTCGCTCTGAAGATATGGCGCCACTACTTATATGGGGCTAGTGTCACAATCTATACCGATCATAAAAGTTTGAAATACATATTCACTCAGAAGGAGTTAAATCTTCGACAGAGGAGATGGTTAGAGTTTCTGAAAGACTATGACATTGATCTCCAATACAAAGAAGGGAAGGCCAATATTGTAGCAGATGCCCTGAGCCGTCGAGCACACTCACTCCATTCGCTAGTCTCCTTCTCCAGCTTGGTTGATGAGGTGCGAGAGGCTCAGAGGACAGATGAGTATATGGGAGAGGTCAGACAGAAGCTGACAGATAGTACCTTTGAGAGTCAGAAATACGACTTCAGACTTCATGATGATGATCTGATCAGACTTAAGGGCCGATTATGCATACCACGAGGTAACACGGATCTGAAAGACCGTATACTTAGAGAATCACACTGTTCTTCAGTTTCCATCCATCCGGGAGCCTCTAAAGTGTCTAAAGACATGAGAGCTACTTCTGGTGGTCGGGGATGAAGACAGATGTTACCGAGTTCGTCTTGAGGTGTCTCACAAGCCAGAAGGTGAAATTCGAGCACCGACGACCGGGCGGAATGGTACAGTCGATGCCAGTTCCGGAGTGGAAGTTCCATGATATCTCCATGGACTTCGTAGTTGGGCTTGCACCTGTAGGGGAGGTCTCAACATGATATGGGTGGTGGTGGATAGCCTTACCAAAGTAGCCCGATTCATACCGATGAAGATACTGGAAGGTGACCAAATTAGCTAAGTTATTTGAGAAGAAATATGAGGCATCACGGCATACCAAAGACCATAGTGTCTGATAGAGATACCAGATTCCTTTCGAGGTACTGGAGAGCTACCAGAGAAGCGTGGGTACAAAACTCAAACTGAGTACCGCGTTCCATCCTCAGACAGATGGTCAACTGAGCGTACTATTCAGACACTCGAGGACATGCTGAGAGCATGTGCCTTAGACTTCCAGGGCAGTTGGATTGACAGATTGCATCTGATCGAGTTTCATACAACAACAGCTATCACGCTTCGATCAAGATGGCACCTTTTCAAGCGTTGTACGGTAGACCATGTCGTACACCGCTCTGCTGGGATGAGTCGAGTGAGACGGTCATTATAGGACCAGAGTACTTAGAACAAGTTAAGGCTGAAGTTCAGCAAATCAGGGAGAACATGAAGCTGCTCAAAATAGGCAGAAGTCGTATGCTGATGTTCGACGACGGGACCTGGAGTTCGCAGTGGGCGACCGGGTATTTCTACGAGTATCACCGATGAAGGGTGTATTCAGGTTCGGGCAGAAGGGCAAGTTAAGCCCGAAATTTGTTGGTCCTTATGAGATTACGGAGCGGGTGGGCCCGGTTGCTTACAGGTTGAATTTACTGCTGAGCTGGGTAAAGTGCATGATGTTTTTCATGTTTCACAGCTAAAGAAATACATGCACCACCCCCTCCATGTGTTAGAACCTGAGAGGTTGACATTAGAACCAAATATGAGATCCGTGGAGACTCCTCAGAGAATCTTGGACAGTAAGACTAGGGACACTCGCCACAAGTCAGTGCGACTGGTGAAGGTTCTCTGGTCTAACCAGGATGTCGAAGAGGCCACGTGGGAATTAGAGGATAAGATGAGGGCGAAGTACCCTTCTTTATTTACTGACTAGATCGTCTGTATAGGTTACGGGGGTACCCCTTTTAAGGGGGGTAGAGCTTCCTCGCTTTTGAGTTAGGAAACGATCATGTTTGTCGTTTGTTTGGTTGTTTAAGATGTGAATTTGTGTAAGTTGCTACACTTCGGTGTAAGTTTGAGTTATGTATGATACTTATGTATTGTATTTGAGATTGACCTTTGAGTCTTGAGATGAATGTGAACATAAGATGTGGTATTAAGATTAAGAGAATTGTGTACCGTGAATGGTTAAACACATGTGTGAACTTTGAGGGCAAAGTTCTTTTAAGGGGGGTAGATTGAAATACCCCAAACTTAGATATGGTGTCCAAATGATAAACTAAGATATAAGGAGGCTAATAATGCCTTAGAAACATTAAGAAACATTTCTAATCAAAGAAACATAAGGAAACACCAAAAGAGCAGTTTTGACAAAAACGTGCTCTAAGCTTGGAGAGACATGGGAGAGTACCCAAATATTGTCCTAAGATCTTAGTATATCCTAATGGTCATTTTAAGTCAATTACCAAAGAAACCAAGCTTGAAAACAAGTTAAAACACAAAATGTGCTTTAAGGAGTCTTAAAGCACGTTTTTGAAAAATTGTCTTGTAAATGAGTTTTGAATGGCTAAATGTCCATCATTACTCTTTAATTAATATGTGTACTATATAGTATCACATTTGGAGGTCTATATCAATGGGAAATCAAAAATTTCAAACAATGTGCCTTTTTTTGATGAATAGTGAATTAATTAAGCTAGTTTATACATAAGTCTATATAAGTGAGACATTTGGTCAACAAAGACTTAATTACCCTCATTCATAAAAGGGGGCCGGTTTTTGTAAGTGTGACTCACCACACTCATCTAGCTAAGTAATTAAGAGAGCAAATAAGTCTTATAAAGCATAAAGTACTATTCACCTTTTAAGATAAATATCACATTTTACTTACCTCTCTCTCACTTCTTCATTCTCCATTGTTTCACACGGTTTCTTGCTCTCTTTCTCTTCTCCATTCACGTAGAGCTCAACTTCCATGAAAGCTCCATCTTCCCTTGGCTACATTGCTCATTTTAGCTCCAAATCCAAAACAAAATCATAATACTTCTTAGTTAGCTCAAGCTCCTCCTTTCTATCTTTTCAAAACTTCAAGAGCTTAATTTGGTGCCAAGTCAAACCACCATTAGAGGAGGAAATTCAAGTTGGAGACTCCATTGGCATCTCCATTCTCTTAAGGTAAAGAAAGTGTAAGAAAATCTAGGTTTCCACCATTTTCTTCACATGTCGAAAATATATACTCATGGGACTCCATGTATGCCTTGTCTATGCTTGTTTCTACTCTTCAAAGGAGAGAGGAGGTCCTCCTTGCTTCATCCAAAGTGTCTTGAGAAACCAAGGTAAAAATCACATTAATACCTTAAAACATATTTTTAAACCTAGGGTTTGTCCCTTAGGGTTAATGTGTTATCTAGTACTCATTGGAGTCATTGGATATTGGTTAGAACATTGGCAAAGAGATACACATTGGTGACCGAGATTGAACAAAGAAAAACCTAAGGAGAAAAGCTTTTAAGCTTGTGAGAGAACAAGGTAAAATACTTACCTTAAGATGTCTTGTTGTTTAAGGGAATGGGATTTAGATATATGATGAGTTTAGTGTAGAGCTTATATTGGGAAGGTGCTATAAAACCTAGGAGGAACAATGACTATACTTGTGAACTTGTGACTAAGGAGCAAATGAGAAAAAGAGATAGTTTAAGAACATCAAGGTGAATTACAAGAAACATTTTATTTCAATGGGAGCTTGTTGTGTGTATTCGCAGGTTGAAGGCAAATATATGTGGAAATTCAGTGGTTAAGATTATTGTCATTTAAGGGCCTAAGTGCCAAGCATTTTAAGTTTAAGCACTATATGATGATGTGTGTGTGGTTTTGGTGTAAATTGGGTGTTAAGGTGTTGTGGTGAGAATTTGGGTGATGTTGGTTGTTTGATGGAGAAAAACCATGTATTAGGTGGTATTATATACTAGAGAACCTATGGCAAAATTTAAAGGAGAGCTTAAGTGTTTAAGACATTCTAAGGGAATTTAATGACTAAGTGAGGTACTAGGATGTTCTAGAGATTGTCTTGGTGAAAAAGGGTGAGAATAAGGTGTTCTAAGGACTTATAATGACTTAGGCATTACTAGGAAGGATTTAGAAATCAAGAGAATGTATCTGAGTATTTAGGACTTAGGCAAATGTTGTTGCACAACTAGGAAGGGAATAATGTGTTGATGATGGAAGTTTAAGCTTGGGAAGGAACTTTAAGTAAATGCATAAAAGAGTTTTAGAAGGAGAAAGATGCTTGGGAGATGATGTTGTAGTAGTGAGGGAACATTATTGGCATAGTGGCTATCATAGGTATGAAACACCACTTAGAAAACCAAGGAGAAAATATCATAAGTGTAGGAATTTTGGTATGAAGTGAGTAAGTGTTTAAGGAGATGGAAAATGAGTTTTGTGGGATGTTGTATGAGGATGTAAATGTGACAAATGAAGTTAGAAGACATTATGAAGGTTTAGGAGAAGTTTGGTGAAAATTGGTTAAGTGTTTGAAGGCTTAGAAAATGAGTGTTTTGCCTTGTCCGAACATCCGTCCGGACATGGACGTTCGGACAAGCCCTGTTGAAAATTTTCAGAGTCTCGACTTGTGTCCGACCTTTGGAAGTCCGGACACAAGTTCGGACGTGTCCGCTTCTACTTTGAATTTTCCTCGACCCATGTCCGAACTTCCGAAGTCCGGACACAAGTTCGGACAGGCGTCTGTTTTCAGTTTTGAGTCTCGACTTGTGTCCGAACTTGGGAAGTCCGGACACAAGTTCGGACAGGCCACTGTATGGACCAAAAACCTTGTTTAAGGTTAGGAAATGATGGGGATAATTAAGTATGGATGTTATGAGATTGTTAAGGACTTGTTTGGTGGGTGTGATGGTCATTAAGTGGGAGAGTAAGTGTAATAAATAATGAGGAAATGATGCACTTAGGAGTCAAGTTAAAAACCATAAGACTTAGTGAAAAACAATGGGTAAAAGTTGATGTCTAGGAAAGTTAAGTAATTCTATTGAGTTGGATTGATAATAACCTAAAACTGAATCAATGTTCTAGGCTTTGTGAATTGGGACTTGGAAGGAGATAAACCAAACGATCGTCGACGGTGAACGGTACAATCCTTCTTGTGACCTGCTTGCTAACGAGGTGTCCCTCGGCTTGTGTGCTATCTGTTTAATTGCTATGACTAAAACAAGATAAAGCATGCAACCGGTTATATTGTTCTCGTTGTGATTGTGTTATATGTACACCAACCCGCGAGACTTTAGATTGTTACTAACCAAGTTTAGTACTTACTGAGTTAAGAATAAGAGTTAAGTTTGATGGTTGTTGGTTAATGCCCGTTAAGGCTTAGCTAGCACATGGTGTTTAAGATGTCTACTAACTGGAACTTGAGTGAGGAAACCGGGACCGACCTCCGGTCATGCATGCTAAGGAAAAAGGGGGACGGTATCTGAATCAGATCCGCCCTCCGCTTAAGGACTTGTCTTCGGACTTGTAGCCTAGGGCCGGTTGCCGGCTCAGCTACGCTGGACTCCCGTCCAGAGTAGGTGGCATTAAGATGGTGCGGTGGGATCACCTAAATCCCAGGTTCGAATTAAGCTACAACCAATCCCTTCCAGGAAAGGTTTGTATACTGAGATTAAGATTAAGATTGAGATTAAGATTAAGGTAAGGTAAGGAACTGAGATTAAGGAAATGAGGACTAAGGAGGGGGTTACTAACCCACTTGTTAAGGGAACGCTTGAGTCGTTCATTGGTTGTGAACTATATATGTTCATCTGTGGTTATTGTTATTGCACTTCATATTATGCTTGTGTATGTAATCAATTTCCATGCTATCGACAATTAGTCGTAGTAGCCCCGTTAGCTTGGGGGCCATGAGAGGGTGTACCAGCATTCGTGCTGACCCCCTCGGGGGCTATTTTTACACTTGCAGGTAAGAGACCCATGAGGACGCACTACGAGAGTAGGAGCGGTTAGACTTAGGGTGGGTTGTTTATTTTGAGTTCGGGTTGCGCCTGTGCACCCGACTGTTTAGATTGAACTGATGTAAGTTTGAGATTATGTTTAAGATATTAGTACTCGGTTGGTTGTGGTATTATAAATGTTGATGTTTGAGTTGGATGAGTATTTTGGACAAGTATTGTAAACGTTAAGCCGGTATATTCTAACGATCAGACCGTGGCAAGGTCCAGGTGTTGTTTATTTCCGCTGCGACGTATTCGATTAAGTGTTCAGTTTGCGATAACCACGATAGGCTTTGGATGGGGTGTTACAGCTATATTGTGTTTGGATAATTTTGAGGATATATTATGTGCTGGTAGGACCATTGTAAGGGTGTGGCTAGATTAGGAATGAAATTGGTGAGATTTGATGGTTTGGAGTATGTTAGATTTGTGGGGAGGTTATGGCAAAATTTGGTAGAAAAATAAGTGTTTTAAGATGACTTAGTGAATTGGAGAACCTAGGTGGGTGTGAGTGTTATGTAGAGATGTTTAGTGACCTTGAAATGGTGAATGGAGGATGGTTTGGAAAGAGGTTAAAAATCTGTAGCATAAGGAGGTTTGGTAACTAAGAAATGCCAGGGAAAGAGTGGGTGTTTATAACTTGTGAAACAAGGAGTGAACTTGGGTTTACAGGATGAGATGTCTAGGAATGATTTGTAATGGTCATGATGAATTTGGTGAGGTTGGTAGAAGAGTGTAGACTACCAAAAGGAATTTAGAAATGCACAAGTGTGCAAAACACAAATGTGAGAATGAAAGTTTGTTGAGTTTGAACAAGAATTGGGATGAGGTTTTAACCAAGGATTTGAAGTGGCTTAGGGATTGTTTTGAGGTGTTTAAACATGTAGGAAACATGTGGAAAGGTTAGGAAATGATTAGAGGTGAATTAGGGGTTGAAAACTGATCAAAAACTGTAAATTTTGACAGTTCCAGGGGTGGTCTGGGTTTGCAAATCGGTACACAAACTCGGACCACATCAAAAACGCACCAGAAGACCATCCCAGGGGGTGGTCCGGGTTTGTAAACCCGGACACAAACCCGGACCACATAGAAAAATGGCCAAAAACGAGTTTCAGTGTCTGGTCCGGGTTTGTAGACCCGGACACAAACCCGGACCACTATAAAAACTCAACAGAAAGTGTTTTAAATCCTTCTAAACATGGGGGTGAATGTTATGGTTTGAGGTGATGTTAGGAGTTGTTTGGTGACCTTTAATGGTCCTAAGAAGTGTAAACAAGTTGGAGAAGTGATTAAGATAGTTGTGAGTTTAAGAGCACATAAACAAAACCAAAGAATAATGGGTTAGCGGGGTTAATTACGGGAGTACTAGTCTACATACCGTTAGTATTTTAAATTGATGGAGATGTGTGAAATATATCAGTGAATCAAGAGTAAGACTCGAGGAACGAGTGTGAACGAGGAACATGAGAACACCCCGGTTAAAAGTTAACCCCGGTGAAAGGTATGATTTCCTCATGCTCTGTATCCTAACTTGGTTACCCGATTTGTGTGCTTGTTTGATTGTGTGATCACCTAACAAGATAAATGCACCAATCGGATGTTTTGTACTTGTTGGTGCTTGTATTGGTGTTGCTGTTGGTTTGTAAATTGCACTGAAGTTTGTATAATTCATGAAATGTGATTTGAATGAATTGTTTGAATGTGAATGTGTAAGGTAGTGCGACTCATAGTTGAGTCTTGGTGAGTAGAGACTCGTAGGAAGAGTCAAGGTGAACTAAATAAATGGTGGAAACACCCTACAACTATTAAACCAATACACAGAAACTAAACCTACGAAACGCACTAGAAGTGAGAAACCATACGGGAGTAGTAACCTCCCGATAACGGTTAGAGAACCGAAGCGACTTAATCCACACAATAAATATTAGTGGAAGTATATGAGTAACCTCTAACTAGAGGATTAGAAAGTTGTTCGAAATACGAACCTTGAGTAAAGTAAAGCTTGGAGGGATCACCAAACCCTTAGAGATATATTTGAACCCCAATGAGAGGAACCGACTAACATGACCATGTCACGCACATGGGAGATTCGATAAGTAGGGTAAGACCATAAATCTTAGAATGCTAAAACATTAAGAACTTCCCCAAGCCATTAGATGTTATCGAGAGAGATACTCTAGGCTGATCTTAGATTGTGAAATGATTCCGAGAGTGGAGTTTTGGGAAATTGAGTAGTCCGGTAGAGAACTGGACATTTGTGAACTTGAGGAACTAAATGCATAGCTCCTTTTTGTATTTGTGAGCCGGTGGTGGGTATTGTGTATGACCATGCCCGGAGGTCGTGGCTAAGACTTAAAAGATGCCTTGAGTATGAGTATTGACTTTGGAACTTGAGTATTGAGTATTGAATTGAGTATGTGAGTATTGAGAATTGATTTGTGATTTGAGGGACTTGAGAATTGAGTTGAGCGGAGAATTGAGTTGAGTGTTGTAGACCTGTTGAGATTGTGAGTAGAGTACCCAAGGGAGGGTAGTTAGAACATGAGTAAGTGAGTAAGCATGGTGAGGTGAAACCTCAGCCCTAATTAAAGAACATATTAAACTAACCCTTGATGTGTGTGTTAGTGCTTGTGTTCAATGTTGAACTTGATTGTGAATGTACATATATAATGTATGTGTATGCATGCTGTTTGAATTAAAATGAACCTCATGCGCTCGACTATTAGTCGGCGTACCCTCGCTAGTATGCTGGGTATGCGGAAGTCATATGCATTAAGCTGAGCCCTTGGGGCGATTGTTTTTATTTTCCATGTACAATGAAGCCGCCGTTCGAGAGTAGGACGAGCTTGATATTGCTATGGGTAGTCGTATAAGATTCGTGTTTTTGTTATGTGGATTTGTTAAGACCGAAAGGTCAATGATAAACTTGGGAATTGGGAATTGTAGATACTCGGTAATAGATAGGATTTGAGATTGTATGGTATATAATGGATTTGAAGGTTGATTTAGTTTGAGAATTGATTATGTAAAGGAAGTATATTTTGTATAGTGTACTCGGTATAAGACACATTAGACCGATATTGTATTTGTACTGTTTGTTTGGTTGGATTTGGCCTCGTTAGTCACTGGGTGACTAACGGCATGTATCACCCACCGGTAGTGGTTTGAATTTCTGCTGCATTATTGTTAGTAATTGAGACGGGTTAGGAGATAATGGCATGATTACCAGTAGCGGTGTTACAAAAAGTGGTATCAGAGCGAAGTATCGCTCTGATGGTCTAAATACCAAGTTTAGGAAAATACCGAGTTAGGAATTAGAGACTTAGGGCAAGGGTTGAGTGTTAGCGTGTGAGGTACGCTAGTTAGGAACTTTCAGTGTGATCTGGATACCTACATAAACAGTCCCGCCCTCCGCAACCCCCGTTATAAGTTGGGAGAAGAACGCTAGAGAGATAGAAAGACCTCTCATAGTCGGGTTAACTCGATCTGGCGGTTGTAAAGAATTTTGTAGAGAGAAAGAACTAGTTATACGGTAGATTCAAAGAACTGGAAATCCCGAAGACGGTTCCCGTTTGAACGAAAATAACCGTACTTGACGGCAGAAGATTGTAGATCCTAAGTACAGGATCGTGAAATTTGCGGCATGGGGCGACATGCTACGCACTCGCGAGAACCATGTGTAGCCAACAAGAAGGGTATGGAACGAGTAACAAAGCAAGGTACACGGAGTACCACGAGGATCGGGAAAGCACCCGAATCAACGACAATCATGTCAAGAACACTGAGAAGCCACTTAGGGAGTTAATCACTAAGATAAAAAATGGACGGAAGATCTCATAAAAACACTAAATACGGATGAAAACAACTCCGTAATCGGTACATGATAACCTAAAAACCGATGATCCCGCGCACTTGCCAAGGCAAGTGCAGCAACACCAAGACAATTGGAAGACCTCTGGATGACTAACAAGTACTTACTAATTACTACCATGACAATGGAAGCAAATGAAGGATCACTAATCCTAAGGAATTGAAGAATCAACCTTGGAAAGGCCTAACGGCCCGACCATTATATTAATGAACATACCAGTCAGTAGGAAGCTAGACTTGGTCAAGGCCTAAAACATGGCAACACCATGAGGATGTTCTTTCAAACTCAAGATTTCTATTTCAAAACCCAAACTTTTCTTTCTAAACCACAAAAAAAAATTCTTTGTAAAACCTTAGATTTTTTTTTTAAATCAAACGAGAAGAACCACGGTGAGTATCATAGAATGATACCAGAGGAGTTGACAATAGAATACTTCACCTAGGCGTGTGATGAGCAATACGAGTGTACCCAAATACGGGATGTGGGACGACCGCACTCCGAAGGAGCTTGCGGGCCTGACAGAACCTTATGTGACTTAGTCACGTAAGTGGTAACATACCAATACAGTACCCCACGTATGTATACATGTAGTGTACGAAACACGGGAAGTAGTCAGCTCCATTCTACGAACCATAAGGTAAATGCGAACCGAAACAATTGAATACCTCAAATGATCAAAGAATCCAGACGAAGCTTACAAGCTAAAGGAGTCAAGAACCACCCCAGAAGAACGATTAAGAGTTAGGAAGTGCGAGAAAGCACTAGTAATGACTAAAGAATTGGATTTGTCTCAAGAACTTGAAACAAAGCATGAAACAACCGGAATGGGTACCCGGTCTAAAAACATGAGGCAGATGCCTGATAAGAACACATCGACATTCGATGAATGGGAATAAATACCCAGAGTGATTATAAGGTACCGAAGAATGCCATTCATTACCAAAAGATTACTAAACAGTTAAAACATCAATGGTCTACCCTAGAACGGGAGACATATAACCCCAATCGGGACAATCTGAAATCCAGAACCGCAATGGGAGTAGACAAAACGTACTCAAATGTTAGCAGGATGTAACGGCACAATCAACAACACCTAGGAGCAGTCCATAAAGGGGATCAAGCCAATATAGTTGAAAGAAGTGTCGTATAAGAGCACCAGAGCTAACGAACACTCGGTTAGTACACCGAAGGGACCCCATTCACCCAGGCGATACCCTAAATGTTGAAAGGTACTAATTAATACCTAGACACTTAAAAGGCCTCCAAGAAATGGACGCGGATGTGAGGACCTTAGCCTGGAGCCAGTATTATCTCCAAACCAATTATGGTGCACGGAGGAACGCAATTACATGTGAACGCCTATAATGAGCAGAGCTCTAGGTAATACGGCTAGTAAGCCATGAACCCCTACAATACGTAGATACAACGATTGCAGAACCTAATGAGAACTATAAGAGAATGGGTAATAACTAACAAGCGAGGATACCACTCGTTATCGGTGAATGTCTAAAAGCACATCCCTTCCAAAATACTACTGTAGTGAAGCTTGAGCATACATATATTGCCAAGAGAAGTGGAAATATGCTATTATAGCAACTATTGTAAACCGACGAGTAATCGGTTAAGAAGAAATACATGAAGTACGAACCTGGAGTGTAAAACAAAAAAAAACGCTCAAGGAGCCCAAAGATATAAAAGAATGGCGTATGCTATAATCAGCCAAGTAAATGGCAAACCATTGTACAAATGGTAGTAGAACATGAGCAAAAGCTAATGAAATAGCGGATGCCATGGGAACCAAAGTTGTAAATAAATACGAACATGGTGCGCAACAAGCGAGATGGAGTTGATGAATAAAAATGTTAGATAGACCGAGTAACAAGGAAACAATATTCATTCCTATTGCAATCTCACAAGAGAGTTACTGTAACACCCCAACCGCTAAACACGTCATTTCCTCATAAAATGTCACAAATTACCATTAAACTCGTAGCGGAACTCTATTACAACGGAGGGTGATACAACGCCGTTAGCCACCCATATGGCTAACCAGGCCTTCCTCACATACAGTAACGGTCTGATGGACTCAAACAACCGAGTACGCACTACAAATCCAATACTCAATTCGTTTCTTTACTATACCGAGTCTACAATATACGGATGCCGATAACATATTCGGACTTACACCTCATCCAAGTACATAAGTAAATTAAAATCTATCTACCCATGTTTAACCACCGACCCTGTCCTACTCTCAAACGGTATCATCTTCGGTGTACCTACGAATAAAAACGATGCCCCTAGGGGCTTAGCTTAAAGCTGCATATGAAATTCGCATATACCGCGTGCTAACCGCGGTACGCCAACTACTTTTGTCGAGAGCATGAGCTTCATTTAATTCAATCAACATGCAACATAGTAAACATTACCTATGTACACTACACAAGGATTCACATTCAACCATGGAATTCAATCCTTAACTAGCATAGCAAGGTTGTTAGTTGTTAATTTACTCTCAGCCCTTGAGGGTTATACCTCACTATGCCTCGGTTCTTGTTCAATAACTCACCCATACACTCAGGTTACTTAATCTTATTCTCACCCATTCTCTCGGGTTACATATTCTTATTCTCACCCATTCCCTCGGGTTACTCATTCTTATACTCACCCACACTCTTGGGTATTTACTCTTCATCTCACCCACTCTCTTGGGTTACATATACTTATCTCACCTACACTCTTGGGTTACTAATACTCAAGCTCACGTAGTTCTCAAGACACTTCAGGTCTCCTACGCTCTTCTCGCTTGTTTCTCTTAATACATACTTAAGCCAAGACACATGGCACTCGAGCATAGTTCAACTAGCTCCCGGAACTCTCTCTTAGTTCCTACTACTTACACATAGGTCCGACTACTCTCAGACTACTCACATTCCCATACACTCCTCCTCGGAGTGATAATATATTTATATGTGTATTTTAGTCTAGGAGCATCACTCTCAATGATCCTAATGATTTTGGGAACCTTACTTAAGTTTGGGTAACCTTAGGTTTAAGGGTTGCCCGTACATTCATATGCTTATACTTTCGGTTAATTTCTTATACCGGGTAAAATCCTCATATACGAGGTCGACCGTGTCTCAAGGGAGTCACATAGTCCCTTAGGTCTCTTTTACCTTTCT
Organism: Limonium bicolor; assembly: GCA_023374045.1. Taxonomy (NCBI): domain Eukaryota; kingdom Viridiplantae; phylum Streptophyta; class Magnoliopsida; order Caryophyllales; family Plumbaginaceae; genus Limonium; species Limonium bicolor. Next base: position 130,661,469 of record CM041781.1, read on the forward strand.
TATATGTTCACATCATTGGACTAACTTCAATCCTCTCAATGGAGGTTCATTTATCTCTCCACTCATAATTATTTCATGGATTGTTTCAATAAGGTTTTCAAACTGTTATCGGGTATTTACTCAACCCGTACATCTCCTCACATTCTAGGGAGTTCGTATGTTTACGTTATCGTTATACTTTAACCGATAGTTTATTTGTGTTTGCATATTTCCATTGTTTGTGAGACTACCCGATCTACGGGTTTCTAGTCAATCAATACTCACTATTAGTCGGTCTATGCACTATGTTAGACCACACCGGCATACAAGTATGTTAGCTCATACAATATACAACAGGGCATACATAATCAATCAAGGGATTATTTTCATGCTTTAATCTTGATTAAGCCGGCACACAAACACACAAATCAGAGTACTCGGTAGCATACGGGGCATGAGAAAATCATACCTTTCACCGGGATTTTTACTTTTACCGTGTCATCTCACCATGCTCGGTTCACACACGATCCTCTGATAATGTTTCAGACATTATTATTAATACTATGCTTATACGGTACATATAAATGCACTCTCGTACTTACCTTGTGACCCGTTATCTCGTTTTACTTTGTTAGTTTGAGTTCTCACTTAAACACTTTCTTACACTTCTTAGGGCCTTTACATGTCACCAAAAAGGCCTAAACATCACCTAGAACCAATACCATTCAAACCCCTATCATTTAAACCCTTTAAAAACACTTTCTGTAGGATTCTGGGGGTGGTCCGGGACTTGATCCCTACCTAAGTCCCGGACCAATACATTGCCAAACTCTCGGCTGATTTTCATGGGGTGTCCGGGACCTTGTCCATCTCCTAAGTCCCGGACCAGATACTGGGATGAATTCTCGGCATGAGTTTAAGGGGTGGTCTGGGACTTTGTCCAAGGACTAGGTCCCGGACCCTGCTAAAACCTACAACCAATATTATTTTTCAACTCCAATTCAACCCTTAATCCACCCCTAATCATTCCCTAATCTTTCCACAAGTTTCCTACATGTTTAATCACCTTAAAACGTGCTCTAAAACTCTTGAAATCATAGGTTCAACCCTTACTCAAATTCTTGCTCAAATTCACAAATTTTGCATCCTCATTTTGCACTAATGCACACTTGTGCATTTCTAGCCTCTCCTCTACACTTTGCACTTTGGTTTCTTTCATTATGACCATTCCACATCCTTTATGATAATGCACTTCTAGTGCCAAAGTTCTTGCCTCACCCTTAAAGCCTTAATTCTCATTCTTTTTCTAAAGCTCCTAAGGCACTTAAACAACCTTTTGCTACATATTTTTGCACAAATCTACTACCTCAAAACAAGCATCCTCAAAGTGGTTAACTAACCCAATTCAACCTCCATACATACTTGGGTATCCTAGATTCTTCTTCACACCATAACATCACTAAAATCACTTAGATTTCTACCGGAATTTCGCCATAGTCCGGCTACTTTCCTAACATTGCCCAAAACTCATACCACCATTTAAATCATCCTAAAACTAGCCAAACCCACAAGGGTTCTAACAACACACATATAAAACCATCAATACTCATCAAATTCTCCAAATGCAACACAATACATAAGTCATAAAGTGCATAGCTCTTAGGCTCTTAAAACAAGCATTATTTCACAAATGCATTAAGCGTTACCACAACTCTTCCTCATCTCAACAAATCACATCTCCGCACATGTTTGGGTTCATTCATTTATTTATTTTCCCTTCCCAAATTCTAAAAGCATTAAATTAGGCTCCAAGGTAAATTACTTACCTCTTGTTCACAAGCCTTTCCTTTTTTCACTCCTCTTCTTTCTCTTCTCTTTTCTCTTGCTTGGAAATCGGCCAAAGGCCAAAAAATTGCCCATCTCCCACTCAATATACAAGGCAAGAAATGAGTTTATGTAAAAACACTTAACCTCATTAATTGGAAATGCTTGAAGCTCTAAAATTGGTGATTACCTTGAAACCCTAGGATGGGGTTTTGATCAAGAATCAAAGGGGAACTCCCAACCACCATTGAAGACTTGGAGAATAGCTCAAACAAGGAAAAACCAAGGCATTACAACTTGCCAAAATCGGCCAACACAAGAGGGTGAAGAAAAGATGCATTTTCTTTAGATATTTTTACCTTGGATGGAAAAGGAGACCCCAAGCTCCAAGAATCTCTAACTTTCTCTTCAAATGGGCTATACCCATGGAGATGAAATTCAAGCTTTTGGGATTTTGAAAAGAAGGAAATGTAGAGCTTGATGAGAGGATCACAAATATGTATTTATTTTTGAGTTTGGAGCTTAAATAAAGCTTGAGCAAGGAGGAGAAGTGGAGGCAGCCATGGAGGGGCTCCATTGTCGTTCCACACAGAGAGAGGGAGGAAGAATTCTGTGGAGAGAGAGCTGAGGAGGAAGAAGAAGGGAAATGGGAGGAGAGAGAGGGAGGGAAATGCCTTACGGTTTGCTTTTTACTTTCCTCTCTCTTCCTTTTCTTTCTTTCTTTCTTTATTACTATCTTAGAGTGTGTGTGAATGGGTTGCCTCACTAAATAAAACCGGCCCCCTCTATATTAGTAGGCTGGAGCATTTTTTGTCTTTTACAGAAAACGCTCGTTATTTTACCCGGTTTGGCACTATTCACTAACCGGGCCTGTTTTCTGGATTTTTCTCGTTTCTTTATTTTTAATGGGTATTAAGCTTCCATTAATACTTATTTATAGTTAATTAATCAACTATAATTTTTACGGGTCTATTTGACCACTTAATGTCACGTTTTTGGGTTTTTCTCGAGAAACGTGCTTTAAAACTCCGTTAGCGTTTTAATCCATTATTTGGATCCGTTTTCTTCGGGAATCATTCTTATACACTAATTAGGCCTAACTAAGCCTGAGGAATCCATCTCAGACCCTAACGAGATCATATATCTCTTATACTCATTTAATACGCGTGTTAGCGTTTTTCACGTTTACGCATTTTCTCTTTTCTTTTGGTTTTATTTTCTTTACCAATACTCTTTAGGCACCATTAGGCCTTTAATAATTATATTAGAGTAATTGAATCACCATTTTTAGATCTGGGGTATTAAAATCTACCCCCCTTAGGAACTTTGTCCTCAAAGTTGGTGAATCTAATCTCGCTACTCTCATGGGCGTACTATGCCAAGGTTATAATACACGTATAACCTTACAGACTCCACAAGTCGGTCTAATTTCACACTACACATACCACACACAAGTCACAGCATGTAACACCCCTCATAACATTTACGTAATAGTCGCTCACGTGAACAGGAAATAAAGGCGTCTCACAGCGGAAGTAATTACATTAATAGAACTCACATGGGTGTTACTTGCCACCACTCGCCCATGCGAGTGATGTAGCAGTACAACATCTTAACAAAAATAAATCCTAAAAATACAATCCGCAGTGACAACGAGATACCATCTACATTTCTATCTAAGTATCAAAAGTACAACTACTGTGAGCATCTAAACATAATCCAAATCTTACAACCCCTTTCCAGTGGAATTATTTAATACATAACGAGGTATGAACGGTAAATCCAAAATCAATAATGTCCTACCTACCCAACCCCGCACTTCGGCTTCAACGTGTTCAGCAACCTGCGCAATAAGTGTAGTATCAGCGATAGCCGCTGAGTATGCCGGATCTGGACCCTATTGGTCACTTGTCATTTTTAACCGTCTTGATATTAGATTGATTTCATGCTTTGTCATTTTACAGATATAATAAATACTGTAACAACATGCATGATTATGTAATCATTCATCCAATCCAAACAGTCATATAGGATATACACATTACTGTCATACATCATGCAATACAATGGCATTGAGAACTCATTCATTGTATATTAACATCATCACATAGTATGAACTCATTCATCGTATATTAACATCATCACATAGTATGAGCTCATTCATCTATATTACCGTCATCACATAGTACATCACTCGGCCCTCTGGGCCTTCACATATTGTTTGTTTAGGTTAGCACAGTCGGGCGTCAGTTAGGACAACACGAAATATACACACTTGGACAGTAGTCCCACGTACACACAATGGTGCTCACTGCCCTGATCATCCGAAGACTCTGGGACTTATTCACTTTGCCTTTGTAAAGGCGTCCATTTAGGTGGCCAAGGGCCTGGTGCCAACGGTAGCACACTCCGCCTGACGATCTATCTAGGCTCGATCAGGATTTACTAGGGAAAACCCGATATGGGATATCCCAAGAGATCTCTACGCGCGACCAGCAGCCAGTGACTGTCTGGATTAAGGTACATCATCACATACATTCACACTCCACTGTTAGCTTTGTTAGTTAGATAGTTAGTTACAGTTTTGTTATGGAGTACATCACTTAATTTATTGGCTGCCCTATGGGTCTTACGCATGCCTAGAAATATTCTAGGTAACATTCACTTTCGAGTCAAAGCTCTAGAGACCGACAATGTCGTGTCCCGTTCCTAAGTATTTTACTTAGGTTATAACTACGTACTTGTAATACTTAGCGTATTAAGTCAAGCAACAGTGGTCACAATCACACATTTCGCATATGTAGTTTTGTATAAGTCGATCTATAGTCGACGTAGTATTAGTCCCGTAGGACGTTCGTGCATAAATAAATAATGCATTGAACATAACTACACATCATACACATACATCACATACATACATCTCATACATACATTCACACAAGTTATTTAACAAACAAATCCGAGCCCGAGGAATTCCTCAGGACAACTCGGATCAAATCCCTTTACATACCGTACACCATCGTCTAGATTCGTGTAGTGCAGGCCACTAGAGCTTTCGAGCGCGTACGTCGGAAATGCGATCTAGTAATACAAGGAACACTAAGCGTCAATCCACATGACAGCACAATTCGGTATTTCCGAATAACATTTGAATTTCTAGTACTATGTCCCCAGACTTAACATTTGTTACTAGTTAAAGTATCGTTATCAATATTTGATGACCCCTCACTCGTTGTGTGAGGTAATACTCGGTTTACATTAGAGCAGGAAACCTTACGTTATACACTTGCGATACTTCACTAGGGTTTATTTATCAAACCAAGGTCCTATACTAACCTTAGTATTTTATGTCATTATAATTATAGTGTATAACCTTATTTCTTGGTACGTTTCTATTTATGTATGTATGCATTTAGCATAACAGCTTGAATAACTATATCCTTAGTCATATAATATTATTTGTGTTACATCTTTTCCATAACGTTATATGGTACGATATTTTATGTGTCACTAGACTTTGTTACATGTGGCTTGGCAACTTAGGAATGTAACGAAGATAATCTACACATGTGCCACATTTAAGCTCCTTTATTATATACTTTCCTTACTCATAAGCTACCACATAACTTATAAATATTGTAGGTATTTAATTTTTATAACACCAAAAACCTTGTGGTAAAATATAACCCAAGGTTGTTCATATTCGTTTTATTATCGATTGTACATTTGTATGCGCAACTAATCTCATTTCACATCCTAACTCTCCATCATACCATTACTACTACCGATTAATAGATTTATGATTGCATCACACTTAACTAAGTTCCACCCTTAGTCACCTCTGTAACAGATCTGTACAGAAAACCATTATTTCAGAAACAGTTTAGACTGATACATTAAGCTTGCTAAATCTTTCCCCTTCTGTTTTGTTCCTCTTTTCACGATTTGCTTTCCGTTTCACTGACTCTTTTCTCATTTTTTAGTCACTCACTTCATGGTGTTTTTACAACTTCATTTCAATCTGTTACAGACATAGAAACAATTCTACAGAATCTGCAACAGAAGAGAAGGAATCGAACTGGACCAGAATCTGATATTACTTCCTTCTGTTGCTTAGTTCAGTTTGTGATTTTGATTAATCTTCTCAAGTGAGTTTATGTCCTAGCTACATGATTCAATAGATTTGTTTTCTGTTTTAAATGATCCCAACATCTTGCTGTTATCCTTAGTGAAACAGATTCACACAGAACCTAGAAACAGAAAAGAAAGAGAGAAACAGAAGGACTGAAACTGCTGTATGATTCTTCTCTGTTATTCATGTGTTTGAATTCCCAATTTTCCTGAACTGTTGACCCTGTAAATTTTGGTGTGCTATCGAGTTCCTAACTTAACTAAACCCCAAGACATCTTTGTTACAGATACAGAGTCGGGCAGAATCTGATCTGACTAGCAACCAAAACTGAATTCAACCTGAAATTAAAACAGGAACTGATTTGTGATCTTGGTTTTCTTTCCTGTCGGGGGTTTTTCTTCCAACTGGTTAGATCTCCCTTAACTACTTATTCAGTTACTTAAACATGCCATTAAGCTTCTCATCCCATCTAAACTTAAATACCTGTTACAGATACAGAAACCCCAACACAAAACCTGGAGCCATTCTCCATCAACAATGAAACTGATATGTGTTTTTTTTCCTTTCTGCTACACTTTATCTGATTCTTAGTCAGTCCCTAACTTCTTAAAGTTTCTATATTGGTAGATGAGGGTGTTAGGAATGATTTAAATTTAAAAGCCACTCGAGATAGTGAAACCAACATCTCTAAAATCCATTTAACAGAAATCAGATAGAATTGTCAAGATGTAAAAACTGAAACCACAACCTGTTAACTTCCCTAGTAATCTGCATTTCATTCACGATTCTGATTTGGATTTTCCTTAGGTTGATTAGCTATCTAAATAGGCACCTGAGTACAGTTCTAATCTCCATCACAGGTTCACCACTATGATGTTTAAACTCTTGACAGAGTTATATACAGAAAATAAAGTTTATGAGACTGAAATCAACCAGAAACTGATAAGAGTTATTGTTTCCTTCACCGTCTGTTCTTCTTTTAACCGATTATACCCCCCTCGTTTCCTTACCCACTTATCTACTAGTGTACCAAGGTGTTTAGACTCAAGGATAATTCAAGCAATCTTAAAGATGTCACTGCAACTGTCTTACTAAATTGAAGATTTCAGAGCAGAACTGCACCAGTTTGACTTCCTCTTCCAGTTTTTCTTTTCTGTTTATCTTACACTTGACCCTCAAATCTCCACAATGATTTACTCAGTTACTTAGGAATCCCACCAAGCTTCTAAACCCAAACAAAGCCCAAAACAGTTCTGTTACAGATATAGGAATAATCAGACTCTTATCTGCTAAGAAAACAGAAACTCAAGCTGCACCAACTGGTGTTTCATCATTACTATATTTGTCTTTCTGTGATCACCCATTTATTCTCTCTTTTCCTCCGAATTCAATACCCAATCAACTAGTTGTCTAGCCAAGTTTATACTCGTAACAGTCCTAAGATTTCCTATGTCACTCCTCTGGAATCCCTCTACACAGAAACTGATTTTTTATTGTTACAGAGACAGTTTCTTGTACCAGTTTTTTTTTTCTTCTTCTGGATTAAATCCCAAGTACTAGTTGATTCTTATTATTGTTTAGATATTTAGTTGTTCCTAGATTTACAGACATCTAGACAATTCCTATGGTTACTGAAACCAAGGTTCCTAAAACAGAAACCAGTCTCTTGTATTTCCTCTTTCCTTTGTTTCACGATTATGTAACAGGTGGGTTTTCTGTTTACTCAAGATTTTCTCATCTTTATTCAGGTGTGTTGGAATATCTTGGATTCATTGCTCACCTCACGAGTCAGTTGTACAGAAATACAGAAGCCCAAAACCAACAGAAACACCATCACTGATAAACTTCCTTCTGTTTTCTGTAAATCTTCAGTTTCGTTTTTCTTCTCAGTTCTCTCTTCATCACTAATCTAGGTAGTTGTGTGTGTTGCTGGGTTTTAAGTTTCTAGTCTAAACTTTCCTATCCTCACATTCCCTCTGCAAAGTAGATACACCAAACGCGGGTCTTATCAGCTGAACTACACCAGAAACAAAAGAAACCAGAAACCATTTCTTATGTTTCCTGTTTGTTTTCTTTTCTTGTGTTGTGATATGTTTTTCATTGTTTTTCTCCAACACACTCAAGTTTACAGACTTGGTCAAGTATATTCATGAGATAATAAATGTGTAAGCAATTCAAGAACACTAAATACATCGAGGCTACATGCTACAGGTTTGCATGTTTATCAACTTTGATAGATTTAACTTTTTTTTTTTTTTTTTTCTGATCTTGAGTTAGTTTAGGAGTTACTCACCAGTCTTGACAATCCCTTGGCTACACCTCTGGTGGAAACTTGAACCCACATCACTTGATCAGTCGACTACACTGGAACAGTTTATTTAGGTGTTAACCCGACAACTTAGAGAAAGGACATGATTGGAGTAACTGAAACAGGTATAGCCTGTACCTTGGTTTCTTTTCCTTCTTCACCGAGGATAGTACAGCAAAGGGGTTGGCTTGGTCTTATTCCTTCAACAGGCTGAGAACTATCTACTGTCTGCCACATGAGGAGAGACAGAAAAGAGGAAAGGAGAGTTCAGTATTACAATGGCCATTACCGGTACAACGGTGGGTAAATTGTGGTGAATCTCACCTAAGAAAACAGAGAGCAACAGCTTAATGCATGTTGGGTTTATTACTGGAACGAAGGTGGAATTTAAGCTGGGTTTCGTATGGTTTTACCTTGAGAAGACAAGGGGCTAACTTCCCTTCCTTCTCTGTCTTTCAACCGTGGTTTCCCACTCTTCTAGCTCCCAGTACCGATCTTTGCTGCTGGTGTATATATTCACGGTTCAGTTCTTGCAGATACGAAACTCATGGGAGCACAATGAGTATAGTTTAGACTTGGAAACTTACCTACCTACTGGGCAGTAGCCATGGAGGTGTGGGTTCTCGGTGAAACTGAAGAAGATGAAGGTACAGAAGGAAGGAGAGAGTATGGACTGGTTATAACGTGACAGATATGGGTGGTGGTCAATGGTGGTGTCGCGTGGGAATAATCAGAGGGATGGGCATTTGGAAAAATTAATTCCCTCTGTTGCATGGAAGTACAAGGAGATCTGTAGAATAATTCGTTCTGTCATATGGAAGTTTGGGTTATTCTGTTTCTGAAGTGCCGATTCCAGAGGAGAGTGTCGAGTCCTCCCTTCTCTATAACTTAGTAGTGAGCTACTAATTTATCTTCGTTGGTATTTTCCACTGAAATCGAGCACAGCTCAATCGGTTAAGGTTTCGGGTTAGGTACGAAAGGTCTCGGGTTTGAATCCCGGCTAGAGCATGTTGCTCTTTTATTTTTTTGTTTCAGCCTATCAAGCCAATTTAATGTATATAAGTGACTGTTATTAATATGTAGCGTTATTAGTTGTAGGTATACATGAACATATACGACTATTTTTATTTGTCGCGTTTTGGTTATATGTACAACGTTATAATCTTGTAACGTTATGTACATTCACATATTTTTCCGTATGTACATAAGTACGGTAATAGTAAACTGTTCGCATGTTATTACTTACTTGATTGTTTATACCTTAATGTATTAAGGTGTTATGAACTTACTTCAATAAGGTAAGCGTATTGAGTCACACATAATTATAATCGAGAACGTTAACGTGCCCGGTTACCAGTCTTAAACTGGCGGAATACATATTAGCCAGGTCAAGGAAATATATTGACCATAGGTTCGATTAAGTGGCTAATGTTATCATATATTTCTTTTGCACTATTGGTTATTATTCACAAAACAATGCACATACATTTGGCTCTCTGAAAACTTTGTTGTGTTCCACTTATTTTTAAGGCATGCTTGGCGTTAATTTAATTAATTATATACTAAAGCAATATTTAATTACTTAGGGGTATTTCAATCTACCCCCCTTAAAAAGACTTCGTCCCGAAGTCGCTTTACTTAGATAGGTGTATTAATGACTACCCATATAATCCCATAATGTATCTATGTGATATATCATTTACACATCGTATTGTGCTAATACCGCACATAGCCCTCAATTGTGGCGTTAATTCAAACATATGTGGATGTAGGTGATCCATCAGCACCATCATTTCCTATCAGTTCTACCAATCCTGACAACCTCCCCGAGGTGTCATACCATATTGTCATTCCACATTCCATATCTAAGGATTTATTTTGTATCCAGACTATACCATGTGTAATCAATCTACAAGGTACTATAAACATATATATCCCGCATATCATAAAGAACAGTACTACATTCATGGATGTGGATACATCATCTCAAGAAGTATTTCATAAGATACATACAACAAGTGCACATTTCACACAACAATCAACCACGTACGCCCCGCGTACCAAACAACACCAACAAATGAACAAACACATCACAGACAACGTCCAACAATCAACATCGTATGCCCCGCATACCCACAAACTATTGTATGACCCGCATACGAAATAACAGAATTTAGTGCTGACCCGCATACGAAATAACCGAATTTAGTGCAAGCATGTGCACAGCCAAGAGGCTCTACCCCCCTTAAAAAGGGTTACGCCCCCGTACCCCACAAGTATTCGACAGCCGCTCCACAAGGAGCGCTGGATACTTGACTCTCATAGAGTTCTCTAACTCTCATGTGGTTAGATTATTCTTATATCAGAGAGACAGGTATGACTGTAGCCCCTTCGGCTCTTAAATATGTATAAAGGGTGAGGCACGTATTGGTGCTCTCCCAAGTTCGTTCTAATGGGCCCACTCGCTCTGTATGAGGTGCAGACCCATGAACATAGGCTCGATTTCCCTCTTTTCATTACTGTGTAACCTCTTATTTGGATCATTAGCGTACATTCGTGTGTCTTCTCCCACTGATATTCAGCTTGAGGTATAATATGACATTGGCTCTTGTTAGTACTTGGTGCTCTTTGCACTTGTCTTGGTAATACCAAGACGTACCAGCCTTCATGTCCAGAGTAATACACTGTTGTAGTTCTTTGATACACACTCTTGTTGATATCCCTTGCATCTTTCTGTATTTCCACTAGATTAGTAACTGCACAAGTGCAATACCAAAACACTCAGTCCTACAGAGTGCAGAGGCGTAAACTCTCAGCAGTTAATATCTAACGAGTTAAACAGATAAGATGAGCGAATTATCATGTGAGTGGTACATTCCAAGTCCATTATTCCTTCTTGAGGTATCTGCTAGCATTTAGCTTGTCTCTTATCATTGCGTAGTCACGCGTTTATATTCACATCATTTGGTAGATTCCTCTGGATTGCAAGAACTTGCATGATCCTTATGAGGGTTCTACGTATTATTCGTCCATATAGTGGTTTCTTGTGTCTGTCGTCTGCTTCGTCATCTTTGAAGGGTCTCCTTGTCTCCACTGTGTATCGTCTGCTACTCTGTGTTGTAGGTTCTTGGTTTCTCTAGCCCGTTGGTTAACTGCGGCTCTTCTCGTCCATCTTCGAGGTAATTTGCATCACTGTCCGTAGTACGGAGTTGACTACTTCTCGTGTTCCTAACACTACTTGTCTACATGCATGGGGTACCATACTGATACATTACTACTTACCTGACTAACTTATAAATAAGTCTGTCAGGCCCACATGCTCCTGTCGGAGTGCGGTCGTCCCATGTCTCGTTTAGTAAACTGGTAGCGTCCGTCACACGACTATTGTGAAGTATTCTATTGTCAATCTCCCTTTTGATGGATGTCCTTGTTGTAGTTCGATGTTGATTGGTCCGCAATGTCGGTTATCTTGTCGTAGATTCTAATGTTCTAGCAGTATGGTGGTAAGGTGGTTGGAACATTTTTGTTCCCTGGACTCATGTCCTTAGTAACATATTAGTGGTAGCACTTGGTTGCTAACCAGTTGAACGTTAAACGTTGTTTCGTCTGTATGGTTGCAATCGTCTATGTATATTGTTGCGAGGAAGCAATGTCGGTTCCTATCTCGATCTCATGAGTACATACATAACTATTTCTCCAGGTTTAATCATTATCATGTTGCTTCCCGATACGGCGTAGGGTAAGTTCTCATACTTGGGTGTTTATGTGTGTTTCCTCTTTCGTTTAATTGGGTGTATTGTAGATTGCATGATTGCTTGAGCAACTTGGCTCTTCATCTTCCCAACTATTTTCTTTGATGGTACTGCATCCTCAAAGGGGTATGCTATTTCTCATAAGATTAGGTTTGTCCATTACATGCTGGTATATACTCCTGGTATTCAGCTAGTGAGTAATGTCTTTGTTGTTACTTATTGTTTAGTGCTAGTTACTTGTAACTGCAGTTATTTATTTTTCACGTGCGCGGTTTGACGCCTGTTAATAAGTCATGATTGTTATTCACATTGTTTACGGTATGTACCGTAGCTCCATTGTTTCATTATATTAACTTAGGCATTGTTGTGTTAGTAATATACCTGGAAAGGTAGCTGGAGTCGGTGTTCCCGGTCTCCTGAGCTTATGCCCCCTTATTTGTACATTAGGTACTTGCTCATTTACGCTATTTAGCGTTTGGTTTGTGGGTTCTGTAATATCGATTTAGGTGGTTGTCGTTGGTTCAATTTACAATTCTTTTATGACTGACAGTCGTCACAGTAGTAAATGACATGTCTTCCACATATTTTGATATTTATCATTTTTTTACATGGCGGGACGCCAATGGCGGTAGCCATTCTTTTACTTAGGACTTGTTTCATAATCGGTATGATGTTGATAATACATATAGAACTTAATTTGATGTTGATTAGTTGTAATCGTACATAACAGTATGTGGCACTTCTTGGTAAAGGTGGTAATTATTCGTGCGTTCAGTATTGATTTGCGTTCATTATTATGAAGGTACTGGTACTATCCGTATTACGGTAGAATTATTCTTTTCATTCTTGGTCCATCTGTGGACTGATATATTTTCCTAATTCTCTTGTGTTCATCACGTGTTGGCGTATGCATGAGTATAGTTGGTAAACTATAAGTTACATTTATTATATGTGTAACTATATGTTATGAATAACGTTTTACTACGTTTTGGCAATATTGTAGTAATGGAAAAATATCAGGAGTTGATGGGAATAGGAATTTTGATGTATATGTCTTTCGGCAATAATATAGTTTTTATTAAAGGTATGGGTTAAGATATTTAATGAGAGAATGACGTTTATAAACTAAGGTTAATATAAGATAGACCTTAGGAATTATAAATATGTGTCCTGAAACGTGACAAGATATTAAGATAAAGTTCTTAATATAAGTTGCATAATGTAATGCATCAAATCGAATAATCATCTTACATTAAGATGATGATGAAAATGTGGCATAAGATATAAGAGAATAAATCATGAGGTATAAATGTAAGTGAATAAATGTAAATACTGCGCATACTATACAATTGGAAACTGTATGGCAGCGATCGTTATATGATCGTGTTCTCTTCATGGTTTTATTTGTATGATTTAATATAAATATATAACGTAGCAGTTAAATGTAAGTTCCCTTTGCTAGTTGTTTGTAACTAGGATACTGCAGTTTTGTTTATCCGTACTATAATTAATGTTGGCAACTAGTGAAGAGTTTCGGGAGTCATACGACTCTGGTGTGATCAGCACCAGTGTTGCACTAACCTTTCACCCTAATTTGTGGTCGGTTTTCCCTTGATCCCCGGGAATCAGGTTTCACCGTCCACTTCCAATTTAGCCATTTAATGGTTTGACAACTAAATTATATTATCTTGGCTCTTAAGCCTGTGTCATTGCATTCATTCTCGTTTAGTAGTTATAATTTGTTATGGGCTGGTGTGCCCCTTTTTGCGTTATTCGGACTCGTCGGGTCCTTCTGAGGTCGTAGGCCTCGTATCTTAGTTGTTTATTGTAACAATTGTAATTATGTAGTTTATATTAGGGGTGTACAATTGTTTGGTGATTATTGGCAGCCATGGTGTCGTACCATAGATCTACACAGTTTGCATTATTCGTTTGTACGATAATAGCAGTGGCAGCTGCAGTTATAATTGTTTGCAGCACTTGCAGTGGCAAGTGCGCGGGGTAGACGAAATTATTAGTACACTGTTCAAATCAGCGCTTGCAGTTGCAAGCGCACCATGCAAGTAGAGTTGTCGGTTTCCGACTTGTTTGTCTCACTGCTGCGTTGGTTGATTAAGTACTGTTAGAAAGATTGTTCGCGAATAAGACAATATTTGGATTTGGGAAATTTTCCTCACAACATTGTCATTACTTTATCCAAGTCTTCCCTCACGTTAGATTCACAGTAGCATAACGCTTGAAATTTGTTTCTCCAGATGTGTCGTCACGTCAAGGTCCTAGCGTCACGTTTGGTGGTTAGAGGTCTCATTACGGGCGACGGTCTCGCGGAGTTCATGGTGCTCCTGGTCTGCCTGCCCTGATGTTCTTGGGTGACCCTTTCCACTATGTTATAGTAGTAGTGGCGCTCGCCTTTGGCAGTGCCTATTGGTACGGCGCTTGGTAGTCAGTGGAGGTATGACATTGAGGTTGTATAAATGTTTATGGCGCAGGAATTATCCATTCGCTGCGAGAGTGTTTAAACGGCCTGTTGGGCTTGGTAGCCCCTTTTCCCTATATTCGGGGATTATATTTCTTGGTTGTATTATACTCATTGAGTTGTGGCGGGAGGGGTACTGTCGGCGGTAGTTCGTATTGGACTTCCACATGAAAGTGGACTGTCGCCAATGTACTCACGATGTTTATGTCTCCTCCTGGTTGAGCTCTCAGCTGGACCTTAATAGGGGTAATATTCCCGGGCCTTTATGCCCTTGGTCAGCTTCCTGGCTCACCACCACTAGATGTCGGTATTACCGTTCGTCTTTTCAACAACGCACCATAATACAATCAACTCATTTATGTGCCCCATGGGCTAACACTTGCAGGCCAAAGGCTCTGCCAACACCTAATTTCGTTAAGACACAGACGTTTCGTACCTCACAAACGTTTCCCAAGTTTCCCCAAATCCTAAGCTCACTGTCTTAACCTAGTATCTCGTCATCAGAGCGGTACTCCGCTCTGATACCACTTTTGTAACACCCCTCATAACATTTACGTAATAGAGCTCACGTGAACAGGAAATAAAGGCGTCTCACAGCAGAAGTAATTACATTAATAGAACTCACATGGGTGTTACTTGCCACCACTCGCCCTGCGAGTGATGTAGCAGTACAACATCTTAACAAAATAAATCCTAAAAATACAATCCGCAGTGACAACAAGATACCATCTACATTTCTATCTAAGTATCAAAAGTACAACTACTGTGAGCATCTAAACATAATCCAAATCTTACAACCCCTTTCCAGTGGAATTATTTAATACATAACGAGGTATGAACGGTAAATCCAAAATCAATAATGTCCTACCTACCCAACCCGCACTTCGGCTTCAACGTGTTCAGCAACCTGCGCAATAAGTGTAGTATCAGCGATAGCCGCTGAGTATGCCGGATCTGGACCCTATTGGTCACTTGTCATTTTAACCGTCTTGATATTAGATTGATTTCATGCTTTGTCATTTTACAGATATAATAAATACTGTAACAACATGCATGATTATGTAATCATTCATCCAATCCAAACAGTCATATATGGATATACACATTACTGTCATACATCATGCAATACAATGGCATTGAGAACTCATTCATTGTATATTAACATCATCACATAGTATGAACTCATTCATCGTATATTAACATCATCACATAGTATGAGCTCATTCATCGTATATTACCGTCATCACATAGTACATCACTCGGCCCTCTGGGCCTTCACATATTGTGTTTGGTTAGCACAGTCGGGCGTCAGTTAGGACAACCCGAAATATACACACTTGGACAGTAGTCCCACGTACACACAATGGTGCTCACTGCCCTGATCATCCGAAGACTCTGGGACTTATTCACTTTGCCTTTGTAAAGGCGTCCATTTAGGTGGCCAAGGGCCTGGTGCCAACGGTAGCACACTCCGCCTGACGATCTATCTAGGCTCGATCAGGATTTACTAGGGAAAACCCGATAGGGATATCCCAAGAGATCTCTACGCGCGACCAGCAGCCAGTGACTGTCTGGATTAAGGTACATCATCACATACATTCACACTCCACTGTTAGCTTTGTTAGTTAGATAGTTAGTTACAGTTTTTGTTATGGAGTACATCACTTAATTTATTGGCTGCCCTATGGGTCTTACGCATGCCTAGAAATATTCTAGGTAACATTCACTTTCGAGTCAAAGCTCTAGACCGACAATGTCGTGTCCCTTTCCTATTATTTTACTATGTTATAACTACGTACTTGTAATACTTAGCGTATTAAGTCAAGCAACAGTGGTCACAATCACACATTTCGCATATGTAGTTTTGTATAAGTCGATCTATAGTCGACGTAGTATTAGTCCCGTAGGACGTTCGTGCATAAATAAATAATGCATTGAACATAACTAACATCATACACATACATCACATACATACATCTCATACATACATTCACACAAGTTATTTAACACAAAAATCCGAGCCCGAGGAATTCCTCAGGACAACTCGGATCAAATCCCTTTACATACCGTACACCGTCGTCTAGATTCGTGCAGTGCAGGCCACTAGAGCTTTCGAGCGCGTACGTCGGAAATGCGATCTAGTAATACAAGGAACACTAAGCGTCAATCCACATGACAGCACAATTCGGTATTTCCGAATAACGTTTGAATTTCTAGTATGTCCCCAGACTTAACATTTGTTACTAGTTAAAGTATCGTTATCAATATTTGATGACCCCTCACTCGTTGTGTGAGGTAATACTCGGTTTACATTAGAGCAGGAAACCTTACGTTATACACTTGCGATACTTCACTAGGGTTTATTTATCAAACCAAGGTCCTATACTAACCTTAGTATTTTATGTCATTATAATTATAGTGTATAACCTTATTTCTTGGTACGTTTCTATTTATGTATGTATGCATTTAGCATAACAGCTTGAATAACTATATCCTTAGTCATATAATATTATTTGTGTTACATCTTTTCCATAACGTTATATGGTACGATATTTTATGTGTCACTAGACTTTGTTACATGTGGCTTGGCAACTTAGGAATGTAACGAAGATAATCTACACATGTGCCACATTTAAGCTCCTTTATTATATACTTTCCTTACTCATAAGCTACCACATAACTTATAATATATTGTAGGTATTTAATTTTTATAACACCAAAAACCTTGTGGTAAAATATAACCCAAGGTTGTTCATATTCGTTTTATTATCGATTGTACATTTGTATGCGCAACTAATCTCATTTCACATCTCTAACTCTCCATCATACCATTTCTACTACCGATTAATAGATTTATGATTGCATCACACTTAACTAAGTTCCACCCTTAGTCACCTCTGTAACAGATCTGTACAGAAAACCATTATTTCAGAAACAGTTTGGACTGATACATTAAGTTGCTAAATCTTTCCCCTTCTGTTTTGTTCCTCTTTTCACGATTTGCTTTCCGTTTCACTGACTCTTTTCTCATTTGTTTAGCTCACTTCATGGTGTTTTTACAACTTCATTTCAATCTGTTACAGTCTAGAAACAATTCTACAGAATCTGCAACAGAAGAGAAGGAATCGAACTGGACCAGAATCTGATATTACTTCCTTCTGTTGCTTAGTTCAGTTTGTGATTTTGATTAATCTTCTCAAGTGAGTTTATGTCCTAGCTACATGATTCAATAGATTTGTTTTCTGTTTTAAACGATCCCAACATCTTGCTGTTATCCTTAGTGAAACAGATTCACACAGAACCTAGAAACAGAAAAGAAAGAGAGAAACAGAAGGACTGAAACTGCTGTATGATTCTTCCCTGTTATTCATGTGTTTGAATTCCCAATTTTCCTGAACTGTTGACCCTGTAAATTTTGGTGTGCTATCAAGTTCCTAACTTAACTAAACCCCAAGACATCTTTGTTACAGATACAGAGTCGGGCAGAATCTGATCTGACTAGCAACCAAAACTGAATTCAACCTGAAATTAAAACAGGAACTGATTTGTGATCTTGGTTTTCTTTCCTGTCGGGGGTTTTTCTTCCAACTGGTTAGATCTCCCTTAACTACTTATTCAGTTACTTAAACATGCCATTAAGCTTCTCATCCCATCTAAACTTAAATACCTGTTACAGATACAGAAACCCCAACACAAAACCTGGAGCCATTCTCCATCAACAATGAAACTGATATGTGTTTTTTTTTCCTTTCTGCTACACTTTATCTGATTCTTAGTCAGTCCCTAACTTCTTAAAGTTTCTATATTGGTAGATGAGGGTGTTAGGAATGATTTAAATTTAAAAGCCACTCGAGACAGTGAAACCAACATCTCTAAAATCCATTTAACAGAAATCAGATAGAATTGTCAAGATGTAAAAACTGAAACCACAACCTGTTAACTTCCCTAGTAATCTGCATTTCATTCACGATTCTGATTTGGATTTTCCTTAGGTTGATTAGCTATCTAAATAGGCACCTGAGTACAGTTCTAATCTCCATCACAGGTTCACCACTATGATGTTTAAACTCTTGACAGAGTTATATACAGAAATAAAGTTTATGAGACTGAAATCAACCAGAAACTGATAAGAGTTATTGTTTCCTTCACTGTCTGTTCTTTTAACCGATTATACCCCCTCGTTTCCTTACCCACTTATCTACTAGTGTACCAAGGTGTTTAGACTCAAGGATAATTCAAGCAATCTTAAAGATGTCACTGCAACTGTCTTACTAAATTGAAGATTTCAGAGCAGAACTGCACCAGTTTGACTTCCTCTTCCAGTTTTTTTTTCTGTTTATCTTACACTTGACCCTCAAATCTCCACAATGATTTACTCAGTTACTTAGGAATCCCACCAAGCTTCTAAACCCAAACAAAGCCCAAAACAGTTCTGTTACAGATATAGGAATAATCAGACTCTTATCTGCTAAGAAAACAGAAACTCAAGCTGCACCAACTGGTGTTTCATCATTACTATATTTGTCTTTCTGTGATCACCCATTTATTCTCTCTTTTCCTCCGAATTCAATACCCAATCAACTAGTTGTCTAGCCAAGTTTATACTCGTAACAGTCCTAAGATTTCCTATGTCACTCCTCTGGAATCCCTCTACACAGAAACTGATTTTTTATTGTTACAGAGACAGTTTCTTGTACCAGTTTTTTTTCTTCTTCTTCTGGATTAAATCCCAAGTACTAGTTGTTTATTATTGTTTAGATATTTAGTTGTTCCTAGATTTACAGACATCTAAGACACGTTCCTATGGTTACTGAAACCAAGGTTCCTAAAACAGAAACCAGTCTCTTGTATTTCCTCTTTCCTTTGTTTCACGATTATGTAACAGGGGTTTTCTGTTTACTCAAGATTTTCTCATCTTTATTCAGGTGTGTTGGAATATCTTGGATTCATTGCTCACCTCACGAGTCAGTTGTACAGAAATACAGAAGCCCAAAACCAACAGAAACACCATCATGATAAACTTCCTTCTGTTTTCTGTAAATCTTCAGTTTCGTTTTTCTTCTCAGTTCTCTCTTCATCACTAATCTAGGTGTGTGTGTGTTGCTGGGTTTTAAGTTTCTAGTCTAAACTTTCCTATCCTCACATTCCCTCTGCAAAGTAGATACACCAAACGCGGGTCTTATCAGCTGAACTACACCAGAAACAAAAGAAACCAGAAACCATTTCTTATGTTTCCTGTTTGTTTTCTTTTCTTGTGTTGTGATATGTTTTTCATTGTTTTTCTCCAACACACTCAAGTTTACAGACTTGGTCAAGTATATTCATGAGATAATAAATGTGTAAGCAATTCAAGAACACTAAATACATCGAGGCTACATGCTACAGGTTTGCATGTTTATCAACTTTGATAGATTTAACTTTCTTTCTGTTTTTTTTTCTGATCTTGAGTTAGTTTAGGAGTTACTCACCAGTCTTGACAATCCCTTGGCTACACCTCTGGTGGAAACTTGAACCCACATCACTTGATCAGTCGACTACACTGGAACAGTTTATTTAGGTGTTAACCCGACAACTTAGAGAAAGGACATGATTGGAGTAACTGAAACAGGTATAGCCTGTACCTTGGTTTCTTTTCCTTCTTCACCGAGGATAGTACAGCAAAGGGGTTGGCTTGGTCTTATTCCTTCAACAGGCTGAGAACTATCTACTGTCTGCCACATGAGGAGAGACAGAAAAGAGGAAAGGAGAGTTCAGTATTACAATGGCCATTACCGGTACAACGGTGGGTAAATTGTGGTGAATCTCACCTAAGAAAACAGAGAGCAACAGCTTAATGCATGTTGGGTTTATTACTGGAACGAAGGTGGAATTTAAGCTGGGTTTCGTATGGTTTTACCTTGAGAAGACAAGGGGCTAACTTCCCTTCCTTCTCTGTCTTTCAACCGTGGTTTCCCACTCTTCTAGCTCCCAGTACCGATCTTTGCTGCTGGTGTATATATTCACGGTTCAGTTCTTGCAGATACGAAACTCATGGGAGCACAATGAGTATAGTTTAGACTTGGAAACTTACCTACCTACTGGGCAGTAGCCATGGAGGTGTGGGTTCTCGGTGAAACTGAAGAAGATGAAGGTACAGAAGGAAGGAGAGAGTATGGACTGGTTATAACGTGACAGATATGGGTGGTGGTCAATGGTGGTGTCGCGTGGGAATAATCAGAGGGATGGGCATTTGGAAAAATTAATTCCCTCTGTTGCATGGAAGTACAAGGAGATCTGTAGAATAATTCGTTCTGTCATATGGAAGTTTGGGTTATTCTGTTTCTGAAGTGCCGATTCCAGAGGAGAGTGTCGAGTCCTCCCTTCTCTATAACTTAGTAGTGAGCTACTAATTTATCTTCGTTGGTATTTTCCACTGAAATCGAGCACAGCTCAATCGGTTAAGGTTTCGGGTTAGGTACGAAAGGTCTCGGGTTTGAATCCGGCTAGAGCATGTTGCTTTTTTTTTTTGTTTCAGCCTATCAAGCCAATTTAATGTATAAGTGACTGTTATTAATATGTAGCGTTATTAGTTGTAGGTATACATGAACATATACGACTATTTTTATTTGTCGCGTTTTGGTTATATGTACAACGTTATAATCTTGTAACGTTATGTACATTCACATATTTTTGTATGTACATAAGTACGGTAATAGTAAACTGTTCGCATGTTATTACTTACTTGATTGTTTATACCTTAATGTATTAAGGTGTTATGAACTTACTTCAATAAGGTAAGCGTATTGAGTCACACATAATTATAATCGAGAACATTAACGTGCCCGGTTACCAGTCTTAAACTGGCGGAATACATATTAGCCAGGTCAAGGAAATATATTGACCATAGGTTCGATTAAGTGGCTAATGTTATCATATATTTCTTTTGCACTATTGGTTATTATTCATAAAACAATGCACATACATTTGGCTCTCTGAAAACTTTGTTGTGTTACACTTATTTTTAAGGCATGCTTGGCATTAATTTAATTAATTATATACTAAAGCAATATTTAATTACTTAGGGGTATTTCACAGCATGTATAGCAATAAAAAATACTCTTTGTATTCTCTCCATGGATTCGGTCCGAAGGCAAGAAGGCACTACAGTCCTCGAATCCATATTGAGTAATACACTACTGATCCCTCAGGTACCGGTCACGTTGGACACTTACGCTCTCTGGTCCACGACCGTTTCATGACAAATGAGTACTCACTCTCTCTGGCCCACGGTCCCTTTGGTTCCGATCAAAACGTTACACATATACATACCCTCGGGCACTCTGGTTGACTCACTCAACACAGGACATTCTCAGGGTACTCTCCCCCATCCCGTTGCCTTTGGAAAAATCACACACTATCACAACCCCAACCGGTCACTTAGGACCGCCGCACGTACGGTGCAATGGTTTCAAAACCCTTTTTCGCCTTCATACTCGAAGGAAGATCTTTTTCAAATTCTATTTGAAAATTCTTTTTAAAACATCACACAACTCCAAATCTAGTTTATGGTAGCTGTATCTTTCTTAGCGTGATTACTTGTGACCACTTATAGGGAGCTTCAAGAATCATCCAACCCTGATGTGATCAGCATCAGTGTTGAACTATTCATCCACCCCAATTTATGTTCAGTTTCCCTTGATCACTAGCAGATCAAGTTCCACCTCCCACGTCAGTTTCAAACAATCAGATAGTCAAACATTTTCGTTTTCTATCTTTTACTTTTTCTAGTCATATACATAAAACAATCCGTTTTAACTTATCTCAAATTCCTAGAACTTAGGTCATCCTTCACTACTTTACCTAGGCATCACATACTTATGGCCTCATTAGTCAAATTGTTACTCAATTTAAAACATTCATCATACAACTCCAAAGGATGGAACTCACTCCATCAATCATTCTCGAATAAAATTACCTCGGGAAACTCACTTCCTACTAGGTTACACATCAGTTTCACACCGATTCTTACTCATCATAACTCATGTCTAATCTCAATAGACATATACTATAGGGATTCTCACTCCCTAGAAGTTTCACTACTCATCTTTTCTTAACCATTACATACTCGTTACTTGCATTTCTCATGCGAGATAACTAAAATTACACAATGAATGGGTACACATGTTTATGTAACATGAGTTCCAATCATCAAAACAATTCCTTTTGTGCTATGCACATAGTAGTTTACGCACCTAAACGTAAAACATACTCTAAGCGGTTTCTCGCCCTACCCCCCTTAAAAGGGGTTACGCCCGCGTAATCGACCATATGTTATCACTGAACATTGGTTCACCAATTCGGGTATCATGAAGTGTTTTAACTTCAATACGGTTAATTAACTCATAACCGGACTCCGTTCTAGCCTCTAAGGCTTCAAGTAGTTTAGGATTAGCTATTTACTCGCATTTGCCAGGTATTCATATCCTTTGAATTATGGTTCACTAGCTTCTGCTGTGTGACCTGATAACTAGAGCTTAACTCGCCCATTTGATATTCTCAATGTATTATCCACTCCCTTTTATCCCTTTTTGACTTGGGAATAAAGGTTCTCAATCGTCACCTGGTAACTCTTACCGTATGCGAATTCGATGAGTTATAGATTTTCTCTCCAGTTCTCTGGAAATCTATTTCGTATAGCACTGTATACCTTCGTGATTATTCATTTATTTTTTTTCCCGACTTGTTGTTGGTTGAGATCATGCTATTTCTTAGTATGTAGTGCTTCCTCAATTAATTTTATGTTTGTTTACTTGTTTCTGTACAAGAATTCTTCCTCATACTACTCTGCATTTACCATCCATCGGTCCTGGGACCTGTGGGTTACTGCCCTCGTTCTTGGTGCATCTTCGGCCGATGGCCGCACGGTTATCTCTCTAGATCCTCACTCAACAGGCTTCGTTGACATTTCTCAATTCCTAGCTCTCCCACTCGATCATTACCGCACAAGTGCAATACCAAAACACTCAGTCATACAGAGTGCAGAAGCGTAAACCCTTGGCAGTAAATCTTTTGTGTGATAGGAATGAATGTCTACTTTACCATCATTTCTCATCAGCTTGATATTATTATCTGATCATACTCTTACAATGGTTGCTTGCTGCGTACCATGCTCTTACTCGTTTTCATGGCATCCGCTACTACTTTAGCTCCCGCTCATGTGCTCCCGTCATTATACTATGGCTCAATTGAATATACGACTCCAAACTCTCTATGCTACATGTGCATTGTTTACTCTGCAATTCATATTGCACATGTACTGTGTTTACTACTCAACCGATTACTCTCTCGGTTTCCTTCCACTGCTATCAAAGTCTTTCTACATACTATCTCTGTTCGAATTACTCCTTGGCAATCAACACATGCTCAAGTTTCACTACACCGCTCTTGCGGTTTCACATTACATTCATAGGTGGTAGCCTTTCTCTGGAGGATTCACGCAATTGCCGCTCCCTAGGCCCTACAATAACGAGGGGTATCCCCACTGTAAGGTGGTGGTTTATTCTCCACAATGCCATTCATGCCTTTATGCATAGGTTTCACAACGTTTAAATCTACGGATGGTAGTTAGTTTACCGGCTTACAAGCCACATTGCCTCGCCATGCTCCATGCGGGCTGTTATACTAGCTTCTTCTTCTCCGTATGGCATTAAATGGTTTGGAGGTATTTCTAGGCTCTTAGATATAGTTGTCTCATTACACTCCCGTACATGGAAGGCTATTTAAGTATCTTGATATTAATTTGTGCCCCTGGCAATTTAGGGTATCCTGTGTTACGTGGGATCCCTTCGGGCTCTACCCGAGTGTTCGCTTTAACACTTGTGTTCTCAACACGATATCTACTTCAACTACTGTTGATTCGGCACCCTTCACGGAATTCTCCTGGGTGTTACTGAGTTGCGTTGTTACATCTGGCTTGAACTCATGGGTATGTTCAATTTCTTACTCCGTCTTGCGGTTATATACTTGACTATCCTGTTTAGGGTTGTAACGTCTCCCGTTATTGGGTAGATCATTGGTACTTTTCCTTTACCTTCTTGGTCTGGTAGTTATTCTCTTCAGTGAGGTATACTGTGGGAATTCTATCCCGTTTATCGAACATTAATGTGTTCATTTCATGCATTCGCCGCATTGTTTACGCTGGTATTCATTCCAGTTATTATGTATTTCCTAAGACATATCCAATGTCTATACTTAATACTCAATGCTTCCATCACATCTTAACGTTATATCCTTAGGTCTGTCATCTTACTGGGTTCTTGATTCCTTTAGCTTGGTAAGCTTCTCTGTATTCTTCGATCATTCGAGGTGTCCAACTGTCTTGGTTTGAATTGGCTCTTCGTCTGTAGTATGGAGTGGGCTACTTCCCGTGTTCCGTACTCTACTTGTATACATACATGGAGTATCTTATTGATACCTTACCACTTACCCGACTAACTCATAATTGGTCTATCAAGCCCGCAAGCTCCTTCGGAGTGCGGTCGTTCCATGTCTCATTTGTGTACACTTGTAGTGTCGGTCATACGCCTAGGTGAAGCATTCTATTGCCAACTCCTCTAATACAGTCCTATGATAACTTATCGTGGTTCTCTGGTTTGGTTTTAAAATTTGGGGCTTTTTTTGGAAAATTCTATGTTTTAAAGAAAAATTTGGGTTTAATATAAAAATCTTCACGACATTTCAATGCCGGTTGGTTGCTACCAGATCTCGCTTCTCACCGACTGGTATACCCTTCAATACAGTGGTCAGGCCGTTAGGCCTTTCCAAATTTTCATTTCAAAATTCTTAGGGTTGTCTTGCCATATTGGCTTCTCTCGCCATCTTGGTACTTGCTAAGTACTGGTTGCTTGTTAAAGCTCCTCTTAATAGTGTCGTTTTTACTGCACTTGCCGTGGCAAGTGCCCGGTACTGGCGGTTTTTGGGATAACTCGTACCGATTTCGGTATTGTTTACATTATATTTGGTAGCCTTGTCGGCCCTTCCTTGATCCTTTAGTTGGATAACTACTCCTTAGAGCTGCTTCTCATTCATCTGGACATGACTGTCATTCATTTAGGTGCTTATCCACTCTCGGAGTTCCTTATTTTCTTAGTTCTGTGTTCCAGCTCGTTGCTCGTTCCCACGTCTTTACTGTGGTTACCGAGGTTTAAGTCATTTAGGCACTACTTCAGTAGTACTTTTTGGGTATGTTACGTAATGGTGCTCGTAGCTGTCCAACCTTTTCAGGTGTGGCAGGGTGGGTGTATCTACTCTTGACTATATTCTTAGTCGGTTAATATACCATTGGTGGTATTATATAACTATGACGGTCCGTCTACTTGAGTCCCGGTTTTTGTTATTTCTCATGAATCTGCCTAGTTGCACGGTTGGTTCATGTCTTCGTGCTGCTGCTCGGCCAGCCGGGTTCTCGAGACTGCTGGGCATGTCGCCCCAAGCTGTCGCAGATTCCGGTCTCTTTGGATTAAGATTTCTCGATTTCCCGTCATTAAGTGTGGTTATAGTCATTCCAGTGGGATCCGTCTCCGGGATTTCCGGTTCTCGGGATCTACCGCATGACGGTTCTAGTTTGTGTGGAAGTATTCAACAACTGCCAGATCGGGTTTCCCCGACTCTCTAGCGTTCTTTCCAAAGCTTTTAATATGGGGGTTGTGGAGGGCGGGTTTGGTATTGTAGGTATCCAGATCATACTAGGAGTTCCTAACTAGCGCATCTCTCACGCTACCACTCAACCCTTAGCCCTAAGTCTCTAATTCCTAACTCGGTATTTCCTAAGCTCGGTATTTCCAGTCATCAGAGCGGTACTTCGCTCTGATACCATTTTTGTAACACCCCAACCGCTAAACACGTCATTACCTCATAAACTGTCACAAATTACCATTAAACTCGCAGCGGAACTCTATTACAACGGAGGGTGATACAACGCCGTTAGCCACCCATATGGCTAACCAGGCCTTCCTCACATACAGTAACGGTCTGATGTACTTGAACAACCGAGTACGCACTACAAATCCAATACTCAATTCGTTTCTTTACTATACCGAGTCTACAATATACGGATGCCGATAACATATTCGGACTTACACCTCATCCAAGTACATAAGTAAATTAAAATCTATCTACCCATATTTAACCACCGACCCCATCCTACTCTCTAACGGTATCGTCTTCGGTGTACCTGCGAATAAAAACGATGCCCCTAGGGGCTCAGCTTAAAGCTGCATATGAAATTTGCATATACCGCGTGCTAACCGCGGTACGGCGACTACTTTTGTCGAGAGAATGAGATTCATTTAATTCAATCAACATGCAACATAGTAAACATTACCTATGTACACTACATAAGGATTCACATTCAACCATGGAATTCAATCCTTAACTAACATAGCAAGGTTGTTAGTTGTTAATTTACTCTCAGGCCTTGAGGGTTATACCTCACTATGCCTCGGTTCTTGTTCAATAACTCACCCATACACTCGGGTTACTTAATCTTATTCTCACCCATTCTCTCAGGTTACATATTCTTATTCTCACCCATTCCTCGGGTTATCATTCTTATACTCACCCACTCTTGGGTATTTACTCTTTATCTCACCCACTCTCTTGGGTTACATATACTTATCTCACCCACACTCTTGGGTTACTAATACTCAAGCTCACGTAGTTCTCGAGACACTTTAGGTCTCCTACGCTCTTCTTGCTTGTTTCTCTTAATACATACTTAAGCCAATACAAAAGGAACTCGAGCATAGTTCAACTAGCTCCCGGAACTCTCTCTTAGTTCCTACTACTTACACATAGGTCCGACTACTCTCGGACTACTCACATTCCCATACACTCCTCTCTCGGAGTTATAATATATCTATGTGTATTTTAGTCTAGGAGCATCACTATCGATGATCCCAATGATTTTGGTAACCTTACTTAAGTTTAGGTAACCTTAGGTTTAAAGGTTGCCCGTACATTCATATGCTTATACTTTCGATTAATTTCTTATACCGGGTAAAATCCTCATATACGAGGTCGACCGTGTCTCAAGGGAGTCACATAGTCCCTTAGGTCTCTTTTGCCTTTCTTATATGTTCACATCATTGGACTAACTTCAATCCTCTCAATGGAGGTTCATTAATCTCCCTACTCATAATTATTTTGTGGATTGTTTCAATAAGGTTTTCTAACCGTTATCGGGTATTTACTCAACCCGTACATCTCCTCACATTCTAGGGAGTTCGTATGTTTACGTTATCGTTATACTTTAACCGATAGTTTATGTGTGTTTGCATATTTCCATTGTTTGTGAGACTGCCCGATCTACAGGTTTCTAGTCAATCAATACTCATTATGAGTCGGTCTATGCACTATGTTAGACCACACCGGCATACAAGTATGTTAGCGCATACAACATAAAACAAGGCATACATAATCAATCAAGGGATTATTTTCATTAATCCGGCACACAAACACACAAATCAGAGTAACTCGGTTAGCATACGGGGCATGAGAAAATCATACCTTTCACCGGAGTTTTTACTTTTACCGTGTCATCTCACCATGCTCGGTTCACACACGATCCTCTGATAATGTTTCAGACATTATTATTAATACTATGCTCATACGGTACATATTTAAATGCTACTCCCTTACTTACCCCGTTGACCCGTTATCTCGGTTTTACTTTTGTTAGTTTAAGTTCTCACTTCTCACTCACTTCTAACACTTTATTACACTTCTTAGGGCCTTTACATGTCACCAAACCAGGCCAAAACATCACCTAAAACCAATGCCATTCAAACCCCCATCATTTAAACCCTTTAAAACACTTTCTGTAGGATTCTGGGGGTGGTCCGGGATTTGGTCCCTACCTAAAGTCTCGGACCAATACATTGCCAAACTCTCTGCTGATATTCATGCGGTGGTCCGGGACCTTGTCCATCTCCCAAGTCCCGGACCAGATACAGGGATGAATTCTCAGCATGAGTTTAAGGGGTGGTCCGGGACTTTGTCCAAGGACTAGGTCCCGGACCCTGCTAAAACCTGAAACCAACATTATTTTTCAACTCCAATTCAACCCTTAATCCACCCCTTATCATTCCCTAATCTTTCCACAATTTTCCTACATGTTTAATCACCTTAAAACGTGCTCTAAAACTCTTCAAATCATAGGTTCAACCCTTACTCAAATTCTTGCTCAAATTCACAAATTTTGCATCCTCATTTTGCACTAATGCACACTTGTGAATTTCTAGCCTCTCCTCTACACTTTGCACTTTGGTTTCTTTCATTATGACCATTCCACATCCTCTATGATAATGCACTTCTAGTGCCAAAGTTCTTGCCTCACCCTTAAAGCCTTAATTCTCATTCTTTTTCTAAAGCTCATAAGGCACTTAAACAACCCTTTTGCTACATATTTTTGCACAAATCTACTACCTCAAAACAAACATCCTCAAAGTGGTTAACTAACCCAATTCAACCTCCATACATACCTGGGTATCCTAGATTCTTCTTCACACCATAACATCATTAAAATCACTTAGATTTCTACCGGAATTTCGCCATAGTCCAGCTACTTAGCTAACATTGCCCAAAACTCATACCACCATTTAAATCATCCTAAAACTAGCCAAAACCACAAGGGTTCTAACAGCACACATATAAAACCATCAGTACTCATCAAATTCTCCAAATGCAACACAATACATAAGTCATAAAGTGCATAGCTCTTAGGATCTTAAATCAAGCATTATTTCACAAATGCATTAAGCGTTACCACAACTCTTCCTCATCTCAACAAATCACATCTCCACACATGTTTGGGTTCATTCATTTATTTATTTTCCCTTCCCAAATTCTAAAAGCATTAAATTAGGCTCCAAGGTAAATTACTTACCTCTTGTTCACAAGCCTGTCCTCTTTTCACTCCTCTTCTTTCTCTTCTCTTTTCTCTTGCTTGGAAATCGACCAAAGGCCAAGAAATGGCCCATCTCCCACTCAATATACAAGGCAAGAAATGAGTTTAAGTAAAAACACTTAACATCATTAATTAGAAATGCTTGAAGCTCTAAAATTGGTGATTACCTTGAAACCCTAGGATTGGGGTTTTGTTGAAGAATCAAAGGGGAACTCCCAACCACCATTGAAGACTTGGAGAATAGCTCAAACAAGGAAAACCCTAGGCATTACAACTTGCCAAAATTGGCCAACAAAAGAGGGTGAAGAAAAGATGCATTTTCGTGGGATATTTTTACCTTGGATGGAAGAGGAGACCCCAAGCTCCAAGAATCTCTAACTTTCTCTTCAAATGGGCTATACCCATGGAGATGAACTTCAAGCTTTTGGGATTTTGAAAAGAGGGAAGTGTAGAGCTTGATGAGAGGATCACAAATATGTATTTATTTTTGAGTCTGGAGCATAAATAAAGCTTGAGCAAGGAGGAGAAGTGGAGGCAGCCATGGAGGGGCTCCATTGTCATTCCACACAGAGAGAGGGAGGAAGAATTCGGTGGAGAGAGAGGTGAGGAGGAAGAAGAAGGGAAATGGGAGGAGAGAGGGAGGGAAATGCTTTATGGTTTACTTTTTACTTTCCTCTCTCTTCCTTTTCTTTCTTTCTTTCTTTATTACTAGCTTAGAGTGTGTGTGAGTGGGTTGACTCACTAAATAAAACCGGCCCCCTCTATATTAGTAGGCTGGAGTGTTTTTCGTCTTTTACAGAAAACGCTCGTTATTTTACCTGGTTTGACAATATTCACTAACCGGGCCCGTTTTCCGGATTTTTCTCGTTTCTTTATTTTTAATGGGTATTAAGCTTCCAATAATACTTATTTATAGTTAATTAATCAACTACAATTTTTACGGGTCCATTTGACCACTTAAAGTCAAGTTTTCGGGTTTTTCTCGAGAAATGTGCTTTAAAACTCCGTTAGCGTTTTAATCCATTATTTGGATCCGTTTTCTTCAGGAATCATTCCCGTACACTAATTAGGCCTAACTAAGCCTTAGGAATCCATCTCAGACCCTAACAAGATCATATATCTCTTATACTCATTTAATGCGCGTGTTAGCGTTTTTCACGTTTGCGCATTTTCTCTTTTCTTTTGGTTTTATTTTCTTTACCAATACTCTTTAGGCACCATTAGGCCTTTAATAATCATATTATAGTAATTTAATCACCATTTTTAGATCTGGGGTATTAAAGTTGCTGCCTAGGAGATTACGCCTCGGCACTCTGTAGGACTGAGTGTTTTGGTATTGCACTTCTGTAGTAATGATCGAGGGGGATAGCTAGGAAGTTGGGAAGATAACAGTTATGGAAAAAGGTAGAAGGAAACGTACGAAGTCATAAGGACCGAGGCATAGAAAATGCACAGTCATAATTCAGAAGCTACTGACAGCAGAGGAAGCACTACAATTAAGTAGTGGCTTAACCGCAACCGACAATAAGTCGGAAGAATCAAGTGAATAACCACGAAAATATACAATAATATGTATATAGATTCCTAAAGAGCTGGATAGAAAATCCGAAGCTCATTGGATTCACGTGCGGTAAAAGAATACCACGCTTGCTTGATAAACCTTATTCCCAAGATAAGAAGGGATAAAAGGATAATGTATAACACATTTAGAATAATGAGAAGCGCAAATAAACCCTAAGTTATCAGGGTCGCGCAGCACAAGCTAGTGGGCCCAAACTCTAAGGTTTAATACACCTAGTGAATGAATGGATAATTCTCAACGCCTTGAAGCCTCTAAGGCTAGAACCGAACCCGGTTAAGAGTTAAGCAACTCCGATGAGAATTCTTGGTGCAGGGACTAACCAATAATATGGTTAAGACCCTTTGACCAGAATACATTGTATGATAGACAGCATGGAAGTTGAACCACTCCATGACGGCTGAATACCTTCGACCTATATCCAAGGTTGATACATGGTAGATTACGTGGGTGTAATCCCTTTTTAAAGGGGGTAGGGCGAAAACCGCGAAATGTATGTTTTACGTGATAGTGCGTAAACTACAATGCGCATAGCGCAAACGAATTTGTTTGATAATTGGTACTTATGTTACATAAACAAATGTATACCATTCATAATATAATTAAGGGTGATTGTGAGATTTGAAGTGGAAGGGAGTATTGATTGTGAGAGATTGAGGTGAATGGAGTAGAGAAACTCCATGGGGAATGAGAACCCCGATTGGTAATAGTATGGGAAATGAGTATGTTTGAGGAGTTTGATGAGTATGTTGGGAAATTTGAGGAGTATAAATCGGTGTGAAACCGATGTTGAACCTAGTGGGAATTGAGTCCCCTAGGTGACTTGAGTTGGTTTGAATTTTTCTTGTTAATGATTGAGGATAAAAATTGATCTTACTTGTGAACAATTGGAGTATAGGAAAACTAATTGGAGACTAACTTTGAACTTCTTAGCTAAGTAGTTGGGAATAATTAAGTGATGATTGATGAGGAGGCTAATGGAGAAATAATTGATGGTATGAGTAGTAATGAGTAAATGAACTCTAGAAATTGGTAAATGCATTGATGGGTGATTATGACTAGCAAGATTAAAAAGATAGAAAATGGAATTAATGATTGACTATTTGATTGTGTGAATTGAGGAGGGAGGTGGAACTCGGTTTGCTAGCAATCAAGGGAAACCGAACACCAAAGTGGGGTGGATGGATAGTTCAACACCAATGCTGATCACATTGGGGTTGAATGACTCTTGAAGCTCCGTATAAGTGGCCACCAGTAATCACACTAGTAATAGGTGAAACTAACATAAATTGGAATTTGGAGTTGCATTGAAGTTTTCAAAATGAATTTCCAAATTACTTTGGCAAATGATTTTCTTCAAACTTTAGAATGAGGATTGGTTTTGAAACCACTTCCACGGGCGCTAATGGATCTTTCATGGCTAGGCACGGGTATCCAGTCGAATCATGGAGGTGAAGCTAGTTGTGAGTCGGTGGAGGTGTTGAATAGTTTTGAAACCACTACAACGGACGAGCAAGGGTACTAAGTGACCTGTAGGACGTTTGTGGTGCATCTTTTGTATTTGTCCAAAAGCCGCCGGATATGAGTAGTCCGGTCAGGGAAGAGTACCCACTTTGGAGCCGGAGGATTCCCTAGAGGTGCAAATGAATTTGATCAGAACCAAATGACCGTAGAGCCAGAAAGAGTAAGTGCTCAATGTCATGAAGGCCGTGAACCAGAGAGCGTAAGTGTTCAAATGTGACCGGTACCCGAGGGATCACTCGATTTGGGGGAGGACTTAGTGCCTAATTGTCTGCGGATGGACCCCCATTGAGAGATTTGGGCAAAGATATTTTTGGTTGCTATACATGCTTGACATGTTGTGTGAATGTGTGGTAAGTATTCAGTTAGTCATTGGAGTCTGACAGGTTATAGAGAGAGTATAACCTTAGCATTGAGTACCTTGGTGACTAACAACCTTAGACTCACTAACTTTATGGGCAAAGTTCTTTAAGGGGGTAGGTTGAAATAACCCGGACTTAATTAGGGTGTTTAAATTACTCTAATATGATATTGAGGGCCTATTAGCACCTAATAAATCTTGGTAAGGAAAATAAATCCAAAAGAAACAAGAAAACGCTTAGAAAGTGAAAAACGCCAAAACGAGCGTTAAATGACCCTAGGAGGAATACAACCTTAAAAATGGTATTGAATGAATTTAAAAGGCTTGATAATTCCTAAATAATATATGGGAACAATTCCTGAAGAAAACGGGTCCATAAAATGAATTAAAAACGCTAATAAAGCTTTAGCGCACGTTTTTTGAGAAAACCCGAAAACGTGACTTGGAGTGGTCAAACGAACCCGTAAAAATTATAGTTCATTAAATAACTATAAATAA
The DNA here is from genome assembly GCA_023374045.1 of Limonium bicolor. Taxonomy (NCBI): domain Eukaryota; kingdom Viridiplantae; phylum Streptophyta; class Magnoliopsida; order Caryophyllales; family Plumbaginaceae; genus Limonium; species Limonium bicolor. The sequence goes on from CM041781.1 coordinate 130,694,843, forward strand.
ACATTATGGGAGTATAATAACCATTAAAATTAAAGAAACGAGAAATTCCGGAAAATGGGCCCGGTTAGCGAATAATGCTAAACCGGGTAAATAAACGAGCGTTTTCTGTAAAAGACGAAAAACGCTCCAGCTTGTAAATATATATGGGCCGGTTTGAATAAGGATAGCAGCCCCTCTCTATTACTAGCTAGAAAGAAAAGAAAAGAAAAGTAAAAAGGTTAAAGTAACCCCCCTCTCTTTCCTCTCTCATTTCTCTTTTCTTCCTTATATTTCCTCCTTTCTTTCTTCCTTGTCATCCTCCCTTTCTTCCCCATGGCAGCCGATTTTCTCCTCCTCCTCCCATGGCTACTTCAACTTCAATGCCATGCCCAAGCTTCATTAAAGCTCCAATCACAAAATAATCACATATTCTTCATCCTCTCATCATTCTCTATCTTCCTCTCTTTTCAAAATCTGAAAATGAAGAACTTCATCTCCATGGGTTTTCCCCATTTGAAGAGAAAATGGCACAATCTGGTAGCCTGGAGTCCCCTCTTTCCATTAAGGTAAAAATTTCATTAAAAAACTCAATTTCTCTCTCCCTCCTTTGGTAGCCAATTTTTGCTCTCTCTCTCTTACCTTGTTCTCCTCTTGTTTGGGATCTTCATTTCAACCCTCCAAGGTGGAATAATCCCTTTCTTGATTCAAGGGTGAGAACCCCTCTTAAAAAGCTCTAAAAGGTAAACCCTAACTATAGTGTTCTAAACCTTGCATTAAATTTGTGTTACCTTAATGGTTAGAATTTTAATTGTGTGCTTTTTATGTAATTTGGATGTTGGGATTGAGTGTGGTAACTCCATCACCCCTTTGACCGAAACTGAGGAAAGGAAGAGGAAGAGGAGAATTGAAAGGAGACTTGGAAAACTAAAGGTAAGAAATCTACCTTAATGCCTATATTAGTTGTTTTATAATTTGGGTTGGGGAAAAATAAAAGATGAGGAAAAATTTGGAGCAAAATTGTGTTTGTTTGAGGTTATGAGGAATTTGTGATGATGTGTTGAATTAAAAGCCTAAGTGCCATGGTATTTGAGATTTGAGCTATATTGTGTTTGGATAATTTTGAGCATATATTATGTGCTGGTAGGACCCTTGTAAGGGTGTGGCTAGATTACGAATGAAATTGGTGAGATTTGATGGTTTGGAGTATGTCAGATTTATGGGGAGGTTATGGCAAAATTTTGGTAGAAAAATAAGTGTTTTAAGATGACTTAGTGAATTGGAGAACCTAGGTGGTTGTAGTGTTATGTAGAGATGTTTAGTGACCTTGAAATGGTGAATGGAGGATGGTTTGGAAAGAGGTAAAAATCTGTAGCATAAGGAGGTTTGGTAACTAAGAAATGCTAGGGAAGAGTGGGTGTTTATAACTTGTGAAACAAGGAGTGAACTTGGGTTTAGAGGATGCGATTGTCTAGGAATGATTTGTAATGGTCATTGATGAATTTGGTTAGGTTGGTAGAAGAGTGTAGACTACCAAAAGGAATTTAGAAATGCACAAGTGTGCAAAACACAAATGTGAGAATGAAAGTTTGTTGAATTTGAACAAGAATTGGGATGAGGTTTTAACCAAGGATTTGAAGTGGTTTAGGGATTGTTTTGAGGTGTTTAAACATGCAGGAAACATGTGGAAAGGTTAGGAAATGATTAGAGGTGAATTAGGGGTTGAAAACTGATCAAAAACTGTAAATTTTGATAGTTCCAGGGGTGGTCCGGGTTTGCAAATCGGTACACAATCCCGGACCACATCAAAAAATGCACCAGAAGACCATCCCAGGGGTGGTCTGGGTTTGTAAACCCAGACACAAACCCGGACCACATAGAAAATGGCTAGAAACAAGTTTCAGTGAAATATCCCTAAATAAATAAACGTTATTTTAAAATATAATTAACTACATTAAGGTATAAACGATCAAGCATGTAAAACCTTAAGGCGTAAGATTTAAATCAAGGAGAACGTATTACGTTATTATGAGCATGTAATAACTTGCGAACAAACGAACATTTTAATATTAATACTATCACGCACTTAGGTACATACAAATATATATGTACATATACACAACGTTACAGTATTATAACGTTGTACATATAACTAAAATACGACAAATAAAATAGTCGTACCCATATATAGGTATAATCAATAACGTGACATAACAAAATAGCCATATATATACATGTATATACAACTAATAACGTGACATGTTAATACAGTCGCATATATACAAGAAATAGGCATAAATAAGGCTGAAAAAAAGGAGCAAACATGCTCTAGCCGGGATTCGAACCCGAGACCTTTTGTACCTTTCCCGAAGCCTTAACCGGTTGAGCTATGCTCGAATTCGGTAACTGACACCCACGAATTTAAACTAGTATTGAATCTATTAAGGTAATTGCAAAAGAAAGAAGAACCAAACACATCTCTGTAGTAGTGTCAGCTTCTTCTTCCTCGACACAGTGAGATCGAACAAAAAAAAGAGAAACAGAAAACAATCCTCCTTGTTCGACAGGATTGTATTTTTTTTTCTTAACACCCATAACGCTCTTGTAACTTGCGCACCATTGCTGTTCTCAAATTCCCTTGGAACTTACAGCAGCAATTGTTTAGCCTCTGAGTCATACCCTTCTGCCTCTACCCGATACTTAATACTCCATTCCAATCATTCTTCTCCTCGCTTGCATGCCCACGCCAATGGCAAGCCAGGAGCACCCACTGTTACACTTACGTGAAGGTAAGCCAAGGCCTTATGGCTGTTCCTCTGTCTTTCTTGATTCCTCCTTCCCTGATTCCAAAAAGTAACTCATGCAATATAGCCAGGCCTCTCTGCAGGTTGCTGCGTCTCCATTCAAACACAAAAAAACTGATTAAGGACCAATACCCTTGTTCAAACATCGACATCAGGTAAACACCATCTTCCTGTTTTGTCTTATGCCTTTCTGTCGTGTATAACAGTAGAAGCTTTCTTAAACCATTCCTTTCTAGTCCCTCTTACGCAACAACCACACATGCAGCCTTTTAAGCCTTATCAGGACTATACTGGAGTGTGGCTACTTAATACATCACCTGAAGAAGTAACCAGAAGGTAAAAGCCTGTGAGCAATTTCAGTTTTTGCACCAACCCTCTTATCTATGTCGTATTCTGTTGTGCCAAAAATAACATCTGAGCAACCATTCCAGTGGAGTCGTGAGTTCAAGAGTCTAAGAGTTTATACCGTGCAAGGATCACCAGGAGGAACCCCATTTCCAAAAGATAGAAAGAAACCAAAGGTACCGAATCATCTAGTATTCTGTACCGATTTTAAAACCCATTGCCTTTCTGTATAACAACTTTCTAAGGCTGAGTTCTTGCTGTTTTGAGTTGCTAATACATTTATAATCTTATAATACACCTGACTAAGTCTCTACACGTAAGGGTGTTGAAGAAAAGAAATAAAAACAGATCATAACTAGAAAAAGGAAAAAAAACAGGAAACAGATGTAGCAGTTTGTCCTTTCTGTTTCTGGTGTAATTTTCAACTGCTGTGAAGCCTGTGTGTGTGTACTTACATTGCAGAAGTAGTGTGCTGGTAGTAGGGGTCAGATAGAAACTTAAAACCCCAGTAAAACACATAACTACGTAGGTTGGTAATGAAGGAAAACTGAAAAGAAAACCAGGACTAAGAATTCTCAGAAAAACCAAAAGAAGATATCAGGTTTTGATGTTTTAGTTTAGTCCTAAGATTTTTGTGTTTTCTGTATAACTGGCTTGTGATGTGAGTTAATGAACCTAAAACATTCTAACACACTCAAGTATGGATAGGAACACTTTGGGAGAGTTAAGAACCCAACCTGATGCACTAACCGTGAAGCAAGAAAAAAAATAATACAAGTACTAATTTCTGTTTTTGAAAATTTTGGTTCAAGTGTAAGCATTTCAGTAACACTAGAAAATTTGTCTTGGTAACTCTATATACATAAAACACAATTGAGCATCTCGGCAGAGGTGGAAACCAGTTAGTAGGTTAGGACTGAAGCCTAGAAAACAGAAAGGAATCAGATGAATGTAACAGAAGGATGTTGGGGTTGTTTAAAGAAGAAACATTATTGAAAGGTATAGCCAAGACATAAACACATTTGAGAAAAACTAGCCAATATAACAAACTGAATTAAACAACAGAAGAAAGGAACATCAACCTCAGTTTCAGTTTTAATCCTTGGACTTCTGTTTCTGTATATTAACTACATCAGTGGGGGTAGTGGGATTGTCTAGATGGTTTTTGGATTAAGACATAGCTGGAATACTTAATCAAATCATAGAGTACCTTGGGATGAAAAAGGAAATTCATGGATTGACAGAAAAGAAAGTAAGAGAATCAATCAGTTTCATAATGTTGTTTTTCTGTAACAACACCAGTTCAGACTTCAGTTTTCTTTTTCTTCAGTTTCAGATTCTTCCCAGTCAGTGTTTGGTTATTTATGTGTCTGTAACAAAGTTGTTTTGAATTTAGTTTGGGTTTAGAAGCTTGATAGAATACTTAAGTAACTGGGTCAACAAATTGGGAAGAATTGAGAATAAAAAACGAAAGCAAACAGAGGGAAAAGAAATGGAAGAGAAAGTACATCTGTTGTAGTTTTTGTTCTGTAGTTCTGATTTCAGTAAACACGATTACAGTAGCATCAGTAAGATTGATTTGAGTTTATTCTTAAGTCCAAACCTCGATAAAACATCACTCAGTGGGTAAAGAATTAAGGGGACTGTAGCTCAGCTTAGAAAATAGACAGAGAAGCTAATAAGAGCATACATCAGTTTCGGATTTATAGTTGCAGTTCAGAAATCTTGTTTCTGCATAACTAAGTTGCACAGTCTCTAAAGGGGTTTGCATTGAGTGGTTCAAGGGCTTAAAATCCTGCTAATTCACTTAACTAATATGTAAGCATTTTGGAAAGAAAAGGGAAAAGAAAACTGTAAGCCAACTGTCAAACTGAAAGGAGAAAAAAAACAGATACGAGAGAGATCAGTTTCCTTTTTGTCTTAGCATTTCCCAGTCTCAGGATAAGCAGGTCCCTGTAAGGTTTAAAGTGTATAAACACAATGAATTAAGTAGCTAGGTAAGGTGGGAGAGAGTGAAGAAGAAATCAAACCAAGAGATGAGAAGTAAAACAGAAGAGGAAAAAATTAACAAACCTGGTGCATCGTTCTTCCAGATTTTTTTCTGAAATGCATGACCTTCTGTATACTCATGTTACAGAGGGTTATAAAGGGTGGAATTGAGTTAAGAATGAACCCAAAATGCTTCTAAGGGAGTGAGCTAGGCTGGTACATCCATTGGAAGTTTAGAAGCCGACTAAGTAACCAAACAGAAACAAAAAAAAGATGCACCAACATGATCTCAGGATTTTCGATAACATGTTCCTTCTGTGTAATTAAGTTACAGAGGGGGTTAAGTTGTGATACAGTCCTAAGTTTTATAATCTATGATAAATGTGGTGGAATGGTGATTTTGAGAGAGAATGAGATTTGAAAGAAATTGAATCTGATATGTATATATATTACCGGTAACCAGAGCAATATGTTGTCAAACCTTGGGTTATATTTTACTACAAGGTTTTAATGTTATAAAGTTAGATACTTACAACATATTATAAGTTATGTGGTAATATTGTGATTAATGAGAATTATATAATAAAGGAGCTCAAATGTGGCACATGTGTATATTATTTTTCGGTACATACATAAAGTTGCCAAAACCATGTGTTATAAAGTCTAGTGACACATAAGATATCATACTATATAACATCATGGAACAAATGTAACACAAAATAATATTATGTGGTCAAAATATAGTTTGTTAAAATTGTCATGTTAAACGCATACATATACATAAATGAAATACCCCAAACCTTAATATATTAATGAACTATCTAATTAGGATATACTAAGGCTAGAACGTGCCTTAGAAACATTTGAAGAAGTGTTAAACAACAATTTACACCAAAACATGCTTTAGGAAAAATTAGAGCAAAAGGTGGTTTAAAGAGTATAAATATTTTATGGAACTACCAATAAGTTCCCAAGAGATTTCAAATGTGAAATACCTCTAAGATTAGTAATAAACATTAAGCGGAATTAGCGTTTAAACCGAAAACGCACCTTAGAGCACAAAAATGTGCTTTAAAGCAGTATGTGCCTTAAGCATTTATACATGGAATTAAAAGGCTAGTGAGCCTAAATACTAATAAGGAATAAGGGAACAACAATAAAATGGTCACAGGAGCCATAGCGTATACACACAAATTAAGTATACAAGTCCACACAAAAACCGATACTAAACTGATGAAAGTCAAGGAGAAACCACCAAACGACTTGGTTTAAGTTGGAATTTGCAACATGATATTTCATGAACAAAGTTTCAAAAGGTTGTAAATATATTAAGGAAACATTTAAACTAGCCAAAACAAATTGCAAAATCAATGTGAACCCGGAAGCACATAAAATGTGTTTTAAGGCATTTTGGCCTTGTAACATACCTATCACATGGTATAAGTCATTAGGAACGAGTTTCATGTATCAAATATTACATAAACAATTTAGAGAAACAAAAAAATTCAGGTCAAACAAGGACCTAGGCTGCCGACCTCAAGCATGAGTCACCATGTCCAAATTTGCTTTTAAATTTACTATTTCAACAACCAAGACTTCCTTGGTTTGCTATATCATCTTGCCCCCTTGGTAAATCATTAATCAGAATCTTATCTGTCAAATGAGAGCTCCCAAATTCGTAGTTCATCCTCTCTTTGAAGAAACAACACAAACTCCATGTTCTTAGATTTGAGCCTTAAAGAACACCTTGCCTTGTAGAAATCATAACATTCTCGTCTTAACTCCAAATCACAAGCTTGATAGCTCGTTGGAATCCTATTTTCAAGAGCTTTACAACCATAGCTCATGAGCCCCCAGAATTCTCAGGAAAAACCACAACGAAGTGCCTTTGATTCTCGAGGTAAAACATTGCCTTCTTGAAAACTTCTTCTTCTTTGGTTTTTGTTACAGCCGATTGGCATGGGATACTAACCCATCTTATTCTTCATCTTGTTGTATAATTTTGGAGCCAATTACTCTAGCAAATTGCTGTCAAAATTCCTAAGGAAAAATAAGCTTAATATTAAGCTAATGGTTAATATACAAGGTAAATCCTACAACTACCTATTTCAAGGTTCTAATTGTTGATCTATATGTGATCTAACATATTGTTCATATTATTATTTATTGCTGAAATTGTGGTGATTAATATTTAGTTTTTAGCTTATTAAAAGTTAATGTTTATTAAATCTAAGAATAGATTTATACTCCTTATGATATAAGCTTCAATTTAAGCTATCATAATATACAAGAAAAATCATATACTATAATTTATATGGTGGCCGAAAATTAGGAGGTTATATATGAGTTAGAAAAATTATCTAACTTAGTTAAATTAAAGGAATTAGTATAATTAAGAGTAATATGTCAAATTTGAGAAGTTTTGGTTACATAATATCAAGACCGAAATATATATATGTTAATATGTATTTTTGAGAGTTTAAGTGATGAGAAAATAATTGTAGAATTAAGTTTACAATTTATAAAGAGTTTTATAAGTGATATAAGGAATTTATAAGGTTTTTAATATTTTAAGGATAATAAAAGATGGTATTTATATACTATAACATTAGATAATTAAATCTGGTGGTTTAGAGATGTTTAAAATGATTTTTGATGTTCAAAAATATGTAGGAAAATTAGTTACGAAAATTAGAAATTAATTGGAGTTAAATTGGTTAATAAATGAGTTACGATAAAAGAAAAGACCACAAGGGTAAAATGGTAATTTCAGTGGTCAAACTTGGTCAAACGTGGTCAAACTTGGTCAATGACAGTTTATAAAATGTTTAGAGGAGCTAGAATAAAATTGGTAGCAAAAGATTAGATATTAAAAAGATAAAGGAATAAAAAGTTAAGTTAAATTAACTTTAGGGGTAATTTTGTAAATTATGGAAAGTTAGGGGGGTTGACCATAAAAGACTGGTCAAACATGGGTATATTTTGGTAATTGACCAAAAGTACAAAGAAATTAATTAAGTAAGACTTTGGAAGAAATTAGAAATATAAATAACAAGTTTAGAACTTATTATGAGTAAAATAGAAATTAAGAGAAAACTATGGGTAAGGAATGTAAATAACACATTTTTATGTGTTTAGAAGTTTAAGGAAATTAAATAAAGAATTTAGAAACAAGTTGTAAAAGAAACAGAGTTAAGACGGGGTTAAACGAGACCCGTATATAACTTAAGGTATACGAGGGGTATACCCGTAATTTAATAAGTATAGGAGAAATCAATACTTAAGGTATTTTTAATGAAAATATATGTTATATTAGAAAAGGAAATAAATACGTATGATACGGAGTATCATATGGACGCATACGAAAAATTTTAGTGTACATGAATAGTACTCGTATACGTGAATAGTATACGTATACATGAATAGTAAATATGTATACATGAATAGTAAATACGTATACATGAATAGTAAATACATATACGTGAATAGTAACTACGTATATATGAATAGTCAAATACGAGACATATACGTGAATAGTAAAATACGTATACGTGAATAGTGAAATACGGTGAATAGTAAAATATGAGGCCGTATAAATGAATAGTAGAATACGAGACCGTATAAATGAATAGTGAAATACAAATGAATAGTGAAAAATACTAAAATCTAATACGAGGTCCGTATAAGTCTAAATTTTGCTAACTGTGCAACTAAATAACTGCTAACGACGTTAGTATGTTAATGAATTAGAATTGAGCTTGAAAACGCTCCTAAATGAACGAACGAGTTTAACGGTATACTATTATTCCCAGATTAACCTAGGAAGAGGTTTAAGTTGATAAGAGAACCAAATTAGTTCTAAGACACAGGATACTAATACTAGTTCTGGTTACAGATCTAGATAAGTCAGAGGCGTTCGACGGATTAGGCGAACGAGGGATTAAGAGCTAGCCAGTCTCCGGTGTACGGTATGGGATTCTTGTAGCTTGTTTGCTAAAGAGGTCTACCTCGGTTTGTGTGCTATGTGTTATTGTGATATGACCAAACAGGATTAAGCATAAAACTGATTTATTGTATTGTTATTGTGTGTCCATTGCCCACTAACACGACTTGATTCAGAGCTTATTCATCTAGCAATTGTAACGCCCCTATTTAACATATTTATAGCAGAATTAAAATACTAAAGGCGAAACAGACCATCGGGTTCCAAACACCCGGTACCAAACCTCACCAATTACAACTTAAAAGATTACAATAGACACGGTCTGAACCTCAAGAAAACTTAATATAAATATAACAGCAGTAAAATACATTAACTCACCACACAACCTAAACCCATCCCAATCACTCGTTCTCTTCGTGGCCACCTGTATAATAATTCGTAGCTGCAAGATAAAACCAAGCAGCCCACCCTGGGAGGGGTGAGTCAGTTCCCTGGAATGGAACTGGTACGATTATCCAAAACAAAACCTTTAAACATACCTCTTAAATAAGCAATAATTTGCAAACAAACAACTTAAATAAAACAGAGGAATAAAGCACTTAAAAATCACCAAATCAAAGATAACAGGATAAGGTTAGAGGTAAATAACAGAAAGGTAAAGTTAGTCAATCAAAAGTCACACCATGAGTTAGTGAACATCCAAAGCTTTACTTAGAACCAATTCCAGTTAAGAAGAGAAAGACTCAGATAGTCACAAAGGACTAGGAATGAAAAGATAGATCCAAGGACCAATAACTCAAGAGTGGAACAAAACCAATTGGGAGAGATGGCCCCCACCGCCAGATATAAATGTCCGTATGGACGAGGGATATACAGCCCCCTGCTGTCAGATTTAAATGTCCTGGTGGACGAGGGATATACAACCCCCTGCTGTCAAATATAAATGTCCTTGTGGACGAGGGATATTTTAGCCCCCTGCTGTTACCAATGAAGACGCGCGCACGTCACAACAAAAAACTCAGCTCATGGATGAAACAATATCCAGAGTCAAAGGAAGAATTCCCAAGATTGTCCTTTTCCATATTTCCACTAGATCACTAACTACCCAGAGCAATACCAAAACACTCAGTCCTACAGAGTGCAGAAGCGTAAACCCTAGGCAGTTAACGTTTAATGAAACAACCCAACAGAAGGAACCCATAACCACGAAAGTTTCACATTCAAGGCTCAGTTAGTCACAACAAGCTGAGTTAGCCACACAACAGTTTCCTTTTGAAATTCCTTTAAACTCAGTTAGCGTTTTTCCAAAACGTCTCATAGGTCAGTCAGTAAGAATATCGGAGTACGAGAAATCGTACCTGGTATGTGAAGAACAATAAATAACTGGAATGAGTGATCCCCCAATAGTAACCTATAATTAAGGTGTTCCAAGTGTCGATTAGTCATGGGATTTATAAACTAATCATCCCCTGTTCCTACTGATTAATAGTTCCAGGTTTACCATTACTCTCTCACAAAGGTTTGGGCTTGATCTTGTTAATTAAATCCTTTGTTAGGCCCATTTCGTTTAATTTGGAATGATTTAGGATTTATCCCTGAAAGTGGCCCAAACTCTCATTGAATTATTTATGTGGGCTTTTGGAGTTCGTAAACTTGGGCTCAGTAGGTTAACCCAAGACCGTGTTGCGTTTATTTTGTGTAGTTAAACCCTTAAGTTATCAATGACCATTTAATTATACACCGATTAAAAAGCCTAAAGTTTAATATATATATATATATATATATATATATATATATATATATATGTATGTATGTATATATTTTCTTATTATATCTCTCAAAGGAATGATATTTCCTTCATCTATTTTTTTAATGTTTTTATATGTACATATATATTATATATATCTTTGTGATTAAGGTTTATCCATCACATTTTTAATATTTATGTAGTTTATTGAATTTAAATTATCTTTATTAACCTCAACATTTATATGCACCCCATGTATGTTTTAAAGTATTTCCTTTACTACATCTTAGAATATTAGCTACTATAGTTAAGTTAATATAAGTGTTGATTTATTTAGCTCCCTGTTTACCCTAAGTTACTATTTAATCTCCTTTTATATATGTTAAATACATATATTTTCCTTAGTTTTGATTAAAAATATTAACTCCCATATAATAATAAAAATGATGTAGAATAATTAAATTCCTTGTTTAACATAAGTTTCTATTTAATTCTTCCATATAAGTATATATACATATGTAAATAATTTCACCTCTCTTAAAAGCTATTACCCAAAACATTATAAAACATACTGTTATAAAATGTCAATTTAGTTTTCCTTATTGTTTTCCCAACTTAAAAGTTTGTTAACAAACCATACTTTCATTTTTGTTACATTAAAAACCATATATATAAGTTATTCTTATGAAAAACTCATAAACACAATTTTTTAAACCCATTACCATTGTCCAAAAATTCCCAAAATATATAGTAACTATAACATAAAAATTTTTATTTCATAAAAATAACTTTTTAAAACCAAATAATTCCATAATAACCGTAACTTGCAAAAATCATAACTTACGTTTAAAAGCTCCAAAATCATATTAATTTACATCAAAATAAACTAGATTTTGTAAGGAATCTATGGTTAAAATTGCAAGTCAAAATACATTCGGGAAGGTATTTAAATTAATTCAACAAGTTAGGGTTTAATTCTGGAAATATTATAATTCATAACTAACTTAAACTCCCCAGATCTAATCTCGGCCGTCCGTTTCTAAAACTTATGATCGGACGGCCACTGAGTGTCGAGTTCATCCCCAACCCCAGCGAACTATTAAAGTACTAAATTGCGATTTCCTCAAAATCTACAGAACCAAATTCGATGATTCTTGTTTCTATGGTTTCGAAATTCAATCCCGGTTCTAATGATACCAAATTCGCTAGCTAACATGCAGAATTCAGCGGTTTTCGATTCTGGTTCGAGGTTAGGGTTTGTTTCGGTTTTCCGATTACAAATCTCACGAATTCTCTCAATCTAACGCTCAATTGATGCAATTGGAACATGGGTTTTACCGATAATATAAGGGCGATTAGCAAGGTCGAATGAATTTGAAGAGAACTTACCGGAATTGCACGAATAGAAAGAATTCGATTTTGGTTTCTGGAAAAATTTCCCCTTTACGAACTGACTGAGTAGCCAACTTTACTACACTATAAGTTTCGGTACAGATCGAGTTAGAACTTGTTCTTGGGCTTAATCTAAAGAGGAAACTTAACTCTATACAATGATAGCAAGAACTCACTATAATTTGCATTATACAGAAAGAAAACTGACCCGAAAGTTACGAGTTTACCTTACGTTCTTCCTATGATTTTATGTAATGGTGAATCGAGATCTTTAGACGTCTCGCTCTCCCAATTGATTATGAATCAGCCTTGGTCATCAACACGAAAGTTGTAGAGGGATGGTCTACACAACGAGCTATAGAAATCGAATTTTGGTTGAAAGATGAGGAAGTTATGGCAAGACGAATCTTACCTGAAATCGAAGGAAACTGGAAATCTGCGTTTTCGGTTTCGCAGGGTGGCTACTTTGGATCGAATTTCCGGTTGATGTAGGATGATCTAGGTTTAGTGTGAGTTATGTTTGTAAAGAGGAAGTGTAGGAGAAGAAACAAAGAAGACGACACTCAAAAACTCTCAAAGATGAGTGAGATATAGCCGTCTAAAGTTAAGGCAAAATCGCATAAGTTTGTTCCGATTTTTAAGCTAAGTGTGGGTGGCCTGTGACCGATTGACACATGGCAGGTTTCGAAATTATGACTCTAAACTTCATTCCATCATAGCTTTGGCTCGGATGATCCGTTTTTGACGTTCTTTTTATCAATCTTCATGGTTTTCCATAACCTATTTATTGGTATAGGTTTCATGGGATGGTTTGACCATTCTCAAAAAGTCAACCCTAGCAAGGCTTGAGAAGTTTTAGGGTTTCTAGGATTTTATATTGACTTTAATGCCTCAAATCAATGTTCCAACACTTTCAAAAATCTTTATAATATACTTGTAATGTTTAGAAATTTTTCCAAGATTTATTGACTTATAAATCTTATTATTAAATTCGAAATACTATATAATAATATATGGTAATCCAATATTTAATAGTATTCTTTAGGATTAAATGGGAGAAATCCCATGATTTAATTTTCATAACTCCTTATAAGGATATAATGATTTATTATTCACAATTCCATACATAATATAATAATTAATGGTATTATTTACGGTTTTAATAAAAGAAATCCCCTAAATTAATTTAAATTAATTTAGTGGTATTTCAGTATATCCCCCTTAAAAGGAACTTCGCCTCGGAGTTTAAACCTCAACTTGGGACGATAATAATTCCAACGAATTTTTATACGAATCCAATCCTCCTTAACTCCCATACATACACCTCTCACTCTACTAATAATGTTCTCCCTCTACTAATAATGCAACAGGGCATAATCTGGATGAGGTAACGAAGGAGGAGTATGCCAGTATATCCCCCTTAAAAGAGCTAAGGTACGCCCTCGTACCGCTACTAACGTGAATCACAACAGGATAGCAAAATATCATGTGAATAGATGTGGGTACTTCACTCTCATGGAGTCCTTAGTCTCCCAAGTAGCTTCCTCAACCCCATGATGCTTCCAAAGAACTTTCACCAGTTTGACTGATCTGCCTCTCGTTTCTCGGACCTTCGTGTCCAAGATCCAAATAGGAGTCTTCTCATACCTCAGTGTAGGCTCAATCTCCAATCTCACTAGCTGTAGTACGTGAGAAGGGTCAGGCATATACTTCTTCAACTGAGATACATGAAACACGTTGTGTACCATCCCCAACTCCGCTGGTAGCTCTAGTCTGTAAGCAGCTGGGCCCACTCTCTCCGTAATCCTGTACGGACTGACATACTTAGGGCTTAGTTTCCCCCTCATTTCAAATCTGAATATCCCACTCATCGGAGACACCCGTATGAAAACCATGTCTCCCAACTGAAACTCGAGCTCTCTAGTGCGCTGATCCCCATAGGATTTCTGTCTAGACTGCGCTGCCCTCATGTGCTGCTGAATAACTCTGACGTTATCCTGCAATGTCTGAACATACTCGTGCCCAATCAGGACTGCCTCGGTAGGGTCACTCCATGATAAGGGAGTCCAGCACGGCCTGCCATACAGAGCCTGGAATGGTGCCATGCCGATAGATGAGTGGTAGGAGTTATTGTAGGAGAACTCCACCAGGTGTAGACGCTCTACCCAACTCCCCTGATAGTCTAGAGCGATTGCTCGCAACATATCCTCCAGCGTCTGAATCGTCCTCTCAGTCTGCCCATCAGTCTGAGGGTGAAAAGCGGTGCTAAGGCGTAGCTGAGTACCAAACGCCTCCTGCACCTGACGCCAAAATCTACTGAGGAAACGTGTGTCATGGTCGGAGACAATCGTCTTCGGTACCCCGTGGTACCGGATGTGCTCTGTGGTGAACACCTCAACCAGCTTGGGCACCTTCCATGTGTCCTTGATAGGTATAAACCTGGCTGTCTTGGTCAACCTGTCGACTATCACCCAAATAGAATTCAGTCCACCTCTAGCTGGAGGGAGACCGACCACAAAGTCCATGCTGATGTCGTCAAACTTCCAGCACGGTACTGGTAACGACTGAATCTGGCCTCCTGGTCGACGATGCTCAAACTTCACCTTCTGACAGTGAGGCATCGGGAGACGAAATCTGCTACATCCCTCTTCATCCCCCTCCACCAGAACAACTGCTTCAAATCCTTTTACATCTTGGTGGCTCCATGGTGTACTGATAATGTAGAGGAATGAGCCTCAAAGAGAATCCTGGTCTGAAGTTCTGTCGCATCCTGAGGAACGCAGAGTCTGCCTCTGACTTGAAGGTGTCCCTCGCTGTCTAGTTCGTACTCATACTTCAGACCATCAGTCAAACCATCTACTAACTTCTGCCTGGCGCTCTGTAGATATACATCACTGTCCTGGGCTGCGTATATCTCCTCAGCTATCGTGGTCGTCTCTATCAAGGCTAGGAGCGAGTATGCTCTCCTCTTAGAGCGTCTGCCACGACATTCCCTTTACCTTCAGTGTACTGAAGGTTGATGTCATAATCAGTCAGTTGTAACACCCCTAATCCTAAACCTGTAATGACATCATAATTCGCAGCATAATAAATAGGAAATCGCAGCGGAAAATAAAACTATCTAACCTTGGTGTTACACGCCGTCACTCACCCTTGTGAGTAACAAGGCATCCTTACACTTTCCAATATTACAACTTCTCACGCTGTGATGAACAGATACTGAGCACTCTAATTATTACAATCCAAAGCCAACTAAATGAGCAACTAACTGAAAACAATTATCTCTTTACAACACAAAATAAAACCAACGGTGTTTGTTGAAAACACTTCAGCTACCCCCGTGTCCCACGCTCCGGCTTGAGTCTTCTTCAACAACCTGGAATTTTTGGCCCACTAAAGGGCTCAGCAATCGAAATGCTGGTATGCTAAATGTAGTCTTAAATCATTTGGATTCCTTAAGTCGTTTTAGCCATCTTGATATTAGATTCATTACATAAAATACCGGTTTATAATGAGAACAGAAATACAGTAGACACAGAGTAGTCACATAACAATTTACCTGTAAACATTTAGTGCATAATAATACACGTCAAACAATAAACAATACCAACAACCCAAATAAGGTGCACAATAATAAACAACTGTTTTTGTTAGTAGGTCACATGACCCTAACCACTTAACCTTTCCAATTAATTTTACCTTAGGCGTCCTGTCAAGACAACCCCTATTAACCTGTGAAAATGGACAGTGTGTCCCATTGGGTTCCAAAGGAACCGATACCAGCTGACCTTATGGCCCTGGATAAATATATACATTGACCGATCCAGTCGAAACTGTGCACCAACGGCAGTGCATTCCGCCATCCCCGAATGTGGCTGATGGATTTCGAGTGACTCCATTATAGTCTCTCGTAGTGATCACAATGCGCAACCAGAAGGTCGAAACGATCTGGATTCCTCTCTTTATAAGTTAGCCCCTTTTGTCAGTGACATAGTAACCAATACTTGAAATAAGACTATCACATTTGACCCTTATTAGGTTCAATAATACCTAAAGGTCAGTTAGTGCTTTTTTTCCAGTTTAGATGTATAAACTTTAGTCACAAGACATTCGCGTATAAAATACAATGCAACAGTTTGAGCAATCCCACATACAATATCATTCACATAAAATCATAGATAACGTTCTTAAGCATTTAAACACACAATGCCTGAACCTTAGGATAATCCTTAGGACATTCAGACCACACAATTAACATACCGTTCACCAAGAAACTGCTAGCTTGTCAAGTTCCTGTTCAGTAGTTCCTTCCCGTACGCTGTTATTTAAACATGCAATACCGGTAGTATTAATATAACTATTCACTAAATATTACAGTATTGTCACTGTAGTGTTTATACTCGTGGTATAATAACTCCGTATGTTATTTATTTTCCCCTGTTATTTTAACAGTGGTTCTAGATAACCTAGAAGTTCATTATTTTATGTGAAACTCACATGTGATAATGAATTATCATTTATACGGTACATCTTTACCTCATTAATTATATACTTATAATTATTTCCACTTATCATTTATATTATGTCCCTTGGTCATTTTTATTATAACCAAAATTATTTTATAAACTTTATATTATATTCCGTAATATACCATAATACATCATATTACCTAGTTTCACCTCCTTGCCTTATTAAATCACAAAACCAACCTTATTAACTCGGTATTTATATATTATACCCAACAACTTAATAAATTACTAAATAACCACATACTTTTATAATTTATTAAATACCCTTATCAATTTTGAAAATTGTAAAACAATAATATTATCTTCTATAAATTGCCAAATAACCTTATAACTTTTATAATTCGCTATATACCCACATTAACCTTTGTAAATATTAATTAACCATCTTACTTTTACAAATCACCAAATACTCTTATTATTTCGGTAATTACAAATTAATACCACCAATTTTATAAATTACCAATTAAGCTCATAAGCTCTTCGGTGTAATCATATAATTTCTATATTCATACTTTTAACCCCAAAACTTTATATAAGTTACATATTAACTTATAAACTATAGTTTAAATATTTTATTTCTTAAATAACCGAAGCAACCCATATCTTTTCTTTAATTGCATTTCCGCCCACATTGATTTTCTATCTTCCATATATACTTCCATAAATTACATATTCACCCCAAAACTTTTATAAACTTAATATTTTATGTCATAAATTGAAATACCCCAAACCTTGGTATGTTGTTAAACATAAAACATGGTATATTAAGACTAAAAAGAGTCTTAGAAACCTTAGTAAACAAATTTAAACAAAAGGAAACACAAATGTGCTTTAAAGTCAATAAGAGCTAAAATGTGCTCTAAGCTTGGGATAAACTTGAGTAAGGCCTAATGAGCTTACCAAGACTTCATTTATATACTAATGAACATATTAAACCAATTACCAAAGAAAACCAAGCTTGAAAACAAGTTAAAACTCAAAATGTGCTTTAAGAAGTCTTAAAGCACGTTTTTGAAAAATTGTCTTGTAAATGAGTTTTGAATGGCTAAATGTCCATCATTACTCTTAAATATATATGTGTACTATATAGTATCACATTTGGGTGGCTATATTAGTGGGAAATCAAAATTTCACTTCTATGTGCCTTGTATAGGTGAATAGTACTTTTTATAAGCTATTTTGTAACATATGTTGTATTAAGTAATTAAATTGACAAACAAAGACTAAACCCTCATTATACTTAGGGGGCCGGTTTTTATAAGGTTGGTGACTCACCACTCTCTTATTAATGTATTAAGTAATTAAAGAAACTAAATAAACTACTTTTTACTTTAAACATAAATATCTCTTAAAGCAAATTCTATCTTCATTCTCTTCATTTCCCTTCCTTGCTCACACGGTTTCCCACTCATCTTCTCCCTTCTTCTTTGTTCTCTCACGATAAACCACTACCACCATTGAAACACAAGCTTTGACCACTTGCTAAATCTAGCTCACTTGTCCAAATCAAAAACAAATACCACCAATCTCTTCCTCTCATCAAGCTCTTCATTCCTATCTTCTCAAAACTCCTAGAGCTCCATTTCGGTGCCAAGGTGTTCCACCATTGAAGGAGCTTGAGCTTGGATTTCTACATATTATTACTCTCCTTTACTTCTAGGTAAGGAATCTCAAACAAAAATCAAGTTTCCCTCTTGTTTTTGTCATGTCCGAAAATACACATTGATATAGCTCATTGTGTGACTTTGTTCTAGCTTCATTTCAACTCTTCATGGACTAGGTGGAGTCCTCTCTTGTTGTATATCCAAACTCTCTTCAAAGAACAAGGTAAAACAACTACATTAATGTTTTTGAAACAATGTCAAATTAGGGTTTACAATGAGATGAAGCTTATAGCTTGAATACTCATTATAAAGTTTGTATATTGTTTAGAACTTGTCAAAGAATCAAGTACTCTATTGGTTTTCTAAAGGAAACAAAAAGAAGTTATCTTGCAAAGAGGTAAATCTACTAACCTAATGCTATTTTAATGCCTTAGGAGAAATGAGCTTATAATGCTTATTAAAACTATCTAAAGAGCCAATGGGGAATGACTTAGTAAAGTGTTCTCAAGAGACTAGTAAAGGGCATATGTGTGTTGAGTGTATTTGCAGGTTAAAGGCATATATATTGTGGAAATTCAGTGTTTATGATTTAAGCACTTTAAGGGCCTAAGAGCCATGCATTTTAAGGGCCTAAGTGCCATGCAAATTGTGCACTATGTTGTAATGTGGTGTAAATTTGGTGAAATTATGTATGTGAGTGTTCTTGATGATTTTAGATGATCTTGTGTGTTTAAAGGAGAAGGTAAAGTGTTTTGGCTTAGTAATGTTCTAAGGGAACCCATGTCAAAATTTAGGTAAGAAGCAAGAAGTTTTAAGTGTTTACATAAGTTTGGTGAGTTAGAAAGTGTAGGATGAATAAGAAGTTTATGATGTTTTAAGGAATTTTGATGAACTAGGACTCTAGAATGTAATAAGGACTTAGGCATGATCTTGAGATTTAAGTAGGTACCAAAGTCACTTTGGGACTTAGGTAAATACCTAGGCAAACTTTGGTAAATAAGGAGAAGTGTACACTAGGAAAAGAGTTTCAAGAAGGAGATAAGGAATTAGTGTGAGAGATGATGCTTGGAGATGATGTTAGTTAAGGAGAAAGCATTTTGGGATAGTAGTTACCATAGGTGAGAAACACCATCTAGGAACCTAGTATAAAATAACATAAGTGTTAAGGAATTTTTACAAGGAAATAAGTAAAGTTTAAGGAGTTAGAAAATGAGTTTCATGGATGTTGTATGTGGATGTAAGGTTACCAAATGTTGCTAGGAAGCATTAAGAGGCCTTAGGAGAAGTTTGGTGAAGAATTGGAAAGTTTGGGTAAGTTTAGAAGGCGACCGACCCAGGGGCCGACCCAGTTTTGGGGTCGGTCGAGCCTCTGTAAAATGTTAGGAAAATGTTCGGTGACGGTCCGACCCAGAAGGGTGGGTCGGACATGGGTCGGTCGAGCCTCTGTAAATGTTAGGAAAATGTTCGCACATGGACCGACCCAGAATGTTGGGTCGGACATGGGTCGGTCACATGGGATTTCTAGGACGACCCAGAATGTTGGGTCGGACATGGGTCGGTCAGGTAAGTTTTTCAGACCCGAAGACCACTGGGAGGGTCCGACCCAGTTGTGGGTCGGACGGTGGGTCGGTCGGACCAAAACATGTAAAAAAAAAAAAACAGAAAAGAATGTGACTTATGTAGTTAACCCTAGGGTATTTAATGAAGTTAACCTAGGGTAAGATAGGCATTAAACATGTCATACAAGCATGTTGAATATAATAGTGTGTGAAGTTAAATAATTAATTAACCGACCTTACTAATGTGTATAGGATTCTCTCAAGTGGGAACGAAACAAGGCAAGGACCAAGGTATGGTTTTCTTGCAGTCTGTTGCCTAACGGTTTACACCGGCTTGGGTGTTTGTTTGTTTTCTGAGTGTTTTACGACCTTATAAGATTAAGGCATGAAAAGAGTTTACAGTTGTTATATATTATGGTGTTGTGTTATTATGACTCCTTTCCCCTTGGTGTGTCTAACAAGACCTAAATGTTGCTTGTATGTGACTTGACAAATGTTGTGTGTTCACTACAAGTGCTAATCGGGGGGAGTGAGGAGTCCGGTATTTTCCGGCCACGCGTGTGATGGATGGGGGTCGTTATCATATCCAGTTCGGCTCCCTAGTGTATGTTTAGGTGGTATTCCAATTTGGTTTCAACCTTCCCTTAGCTTATCCAAAGCTAGTTTACTGACTCACGTCGGGCCATAGGGCATACTGTGTTGTTTGGTGTGCTTGGATCACTATATCCGACACACCTTGGGTTTAAGTCAACCGTTCAAATAACAGGATGGTGATGAGGTAATTAACGAGCTTGGTGAGTTTTGGCAACAATCTCTATGCTTGGTATGTACTAAAACTGTGGTGGAAGGATCTTAATGTGAACCGTTCTTGTGGTGATATTATTGATGATGTGATGCTATGCAATTTCCCTTGCTATGCTATGGTATATGTGTATATATTGTTGGTTGTTCTAAAATGAATGCCATGTTATTATGACAATTGGTTGCGCGTATCCCGTTAGTCGATGGGCTGCGCGTTAGCCATACCAGCAAAGGTGCTGACCCCCTCGGGGGCCCCATATTTTATTTGATTGCAGGATGAGGATCGAAGAGGCTGAGTGGCTCTAGGTCCTAGGCGGTAGATATACTTTTGGATAAGTAGTTTGTGAGCCCGGGATGCGCCTGTGCTCCCGAGGCGTACATGTTGATACCTTGTTATACAGTTATGGATGATTATGGTTTGGAGATGATTGTAAATTAAATACTCGGTATTGTCGGTTATGTTTATATATGGATGTTAGTTACTATGCTCGGGAGTCTGATCATCAGACCGATACACTTGTATTTATTCTGCCTAGTTAACCACGTGGGTGGTTTAACGGCGTTGTAACACCAAAGAATAGTTATATTTTGGTTGGTTATTTCCGCTGCGACTTCGGTAGATGATAGGAGCGTTGTAGGGTGTTACAAAAAGTGGTATCAGAGCGAAGTATCGCTCTGATGACTAGAATACCGAGCTTAGGAATATACCGAGTTAGGAAACCTAACTACAAATACCTAAGTGAACATGTTTTGAAAGGTTAACCACTAACTAAGTGTGGAGATACCTTATTATCGGAAGCGTTACAAACGATGGACCGATAAGTGTGCAGGCATAATGCTAATAAGAGTGTTCATATAAATACAGATGGCAGGTAGACCACGAGGTCGAGGCCGCGGGCGCGGTACTGGAGATTTGGGTAACCAGGGCGATGATACTACGGCCCAGACTATGGCTGAGGCAGTTGCAGCCGCCGTAGCCCAGTTGGTACCCGATCTAGTTGCTGCTATTCAGCAAGGGGCAACAGCCCGGAGTTCAGCCACCACCACCACCCGCCACGTGAGACCAATTGGGTCAAGGCGTTGGCTGATCTTAGGCCGCCATCATTCAGGGGGAGACCGATCCCCGTAAGCTCGAGCATACATCTCCGAGATGGAGACCGCCTTCGAAACCCTAGCACCACCTGAGCAGATCAAGGTGCGACTTGCTGCTTATTACTTAAAGGGCTCGGCACAAAACTGGTGGAAGCTTGTGCCGAGGGGAAGGGTTGCTGACCCGACTTTTCAGTGGAGGGAGTAC
This sequence comes from Limonium bicolor, assembly GCA_023374045.1. Taxonomy (NCBI): domain Eukaryota; kingdom Viridiplantae; phylum Streptophyta; class Magnoliopsida; order Caryophyllales; family Plumbaginaceae; genus Limonium; species Limonium bicolor. Next base: position 130,716,829 of record CM041781.1, read on the forward strand.
ACGGCTCTGCTGCGAGCCAAATACTACCCTATACATGTGCAGAGGCCAAGCGCCTGGTTTGGACAACCTGAGGCAAGGGATAAGATGACGGTAGATGAGTACTACTCAGCCTTCATCGGACTATCCACCTGCTACCGGATCTGGGTTACTCAGACCGGATCCTTGTGAACCGTTTCTACAACGGACTGAACTATCGCCTACGCTACGGCATGGGGCCTACTGGATATACCACCTTGCAGGTAAAGGATTACAGTGTAATGTGAATAAGTGTGTATAGTGTGTTAATGTGATGTGAGTTTATTTGGCGGGGCATAACTGACCCCTAAATATAGGAGTGCTATCATGCCGCTGCTATTGTGGAGATCACCGTCCGTCTGAGGGACGGAGAATGCGCTTAAGCGCAAGGCTCAGAACGAGGGCCAAGGCACGCAAGGGCAGTGGGGGGAAAAGAAGAAGCATACTCCCAGTCCCAGAAAGGACAGCAACAAGGTGACAAGGGCCAGGCCCAGACCACCACTGCTGATGAGCCTCTGCAGCTCACCTATGCGTATGCGGCCAAGCCCCTACGTTCTTACCCACCTAAGGGTAATTGTCTAATCTGTGTGATAAGTTAGAGTATGTATGTTAGTAAGTTGTGAGACAAGTATTGATGATGTATTGTGATAGCAGCTGGCACGGGTTCTAGATCGGAGCGCCACTTTTACTGTAAGTGGTGCAATGGAGACCACCCCCGCAAACTGCAAGGGGAATGATGTGAGGTGCCGCCACTGCCAGAAGATGGGGCACCGTGAGTTTTGAGTGTTGGACGACCCCAACAGCAGGAACTACAAGCAAAGGGGCAGTGGAAGGGTAAGGCCACTGCGACCACCGATGGCCAGAAGACGGCGAACCAGCCACCCCCAGATCAGAGGTACACAGAGTCCCAGAAAGGGAAGGGGTCGGGGTCCAACAAGGCCACCCTGAATGTGGTGGACCGGTCTGAGGCGCCAGGGCCCTCTTCTAGACCAGGTACCCGCCTAAGTTGTTGAATGTAAAAAGTGATTGCTTACCGCATTTCATGCATGAGTGTTAACAGTCTAAGGGTATAAACATATAAGTAAAGAGTTAGAACATAATGTGGAAAACACCTAAATTAGGCAATTTGAAACTTAGGAACCTTCAATATCTGCTATCCAATCCCACCCGCACCAAACCCTGAAGAAACCGCCATCAACATCACCGACTTTCCATTGGAGCAATGTCAGGTTATCCAGCCAGGTATGATACTCTTAAATGGATACCTGACACCGGAAGCACAAATCCACATCATCAGACGATGCGACGAACTTGGAGCAAAACCAGGAGGGTTCTACACACCCGAATACCCGAACGGAGCAAGGATGCAATTGAAGATGATGTGCATGGGTAAGGACTGGAACCCTTACACCAAGTCATATCAAGAAGTACGAGCTGAAGATGGAGCAACAGTAGCAAGCATACCAGAGGAGTTCCACGCGGTCGTTAACCACGCCGTGGGAATTGCTCAACAAGTTGAAGCGGATTCAATTCCAAGTGTAAAGGCAGATTTATGCATTGTAAACTTCTACCAGAAAGGTGGACGGTTGGTATGCACCAAGACAAGGACGAGTCACCCGAGTCTCTAAGTAAGGGAGTACCCGTGGTGTCTTGGTCCATTGGTGATACCGCTGTGTTTTATATGGCGAGCAAAGCGTGCTGATCTCGCAAAGAAGCTACTTCTGAAATCGGGGGATGTGTTAATCATGGGTGGGCAATCAAGGATGCTATACCATGGCATCAGAAAGATCAAACTGAATACCGCACCGTCGGCAGTGATCAATGCCACACACATGAAACCCGGACGTTTAAATTTGACTTTCAGGCAGTTTTGAGCCTTGTGTATCATGTATTGTATTAAGCCAGTGGTTTGACAAGGAGCTATGTCTAGCAATGTCTACAATGTAACCAATTTATGGTGTAAAGACTGTGTTAATGAATAAAGGAATGTTGTTTTGGAGTGTATCAACGTGTTGTTACCCAATACTTATTAGTTTGCCAATGAATTAGGCTGTGCACTCGGAACGGGAGGTATACTGAGTGTCTGCAATAAGGCAGAAGCCGGCAAGAGCGGCACAATCCTCACCGGTACCTTTCCAGTGAATGGCGTGGATGCATCGATCTTGTTCGACTCTGGAGCCTCACACACATTTATTTCGCTATCATTTGCGAAGAGGCTGGGGTTAGACGGTGAAGAGATGCCAGACTTCGTGGTCACTCTCCCGTCGAAAGAGCAGATCAGATGTACCCGCTACTACCGAGATGCTATTGTTCGAATCATGGATGAGGAGTTTCCGATCGACTTGATAGAGTTCGACGGACTGGGTTTTGATGTGATTGTCGGGATGAACTGGTTGGAGCGGTACAAGGGCAGAATCCTATGTGCCGAGCATCGACTGCTTCTTAGGAGTCCATCTGGGGTTACTATATCTTACCGCCAGAGGCCCAGGGAGCCTTCGACACAGATCATCACCGCCATGGCCATGTACCGTGAGTTGCGACGGGAAATGATGTATACCTCTGCTATGTCCAGGACATAGAGAGAGACCCTGAGTTTAGCCCAGATGTGCCGGTAGTGTCGGAGTTTCCTGATGTATTTCCTAAGGAACTGCCGGGCATGCCGCCAGCACGAGAGGTTGAGTTTGAGATTGACTTGATTCCGGGCACCGGACCCATTGCGAAAGCGCCTTACCGTATGGCTCCAGCAGAGATGACAGAGCTCAAGGAGCAGCTGCGAGACCTACTCGACAAGGGCTTTATCCGCCCTAGTGTGTCACCATGGGGAGCGCCGGTCCTCTTCGTGAAGAAGAAGGACGGTAGCCTCCGCCTATGTATTGATTATCGGGAGCTGAATGCTGTTACGGTGAAGAACCGTTACCCCTTACCACGCATCGACGATCTATTTGATCAGCTTAGGGGAGCATCAGTATATCTCCAAGATAGACCTACGTTCCGGATATCACCAGATTGCCATCCGTGACAGTGACGTCGAAAAGACAGCTTTCAGAACTAGGTATGGGCACTATGAGTTCACCGTTATGCCGTTTGGCTTATCAAATGCACCAGCAAAGTTCATGGACTTAATGAACCGTTTGTTCCAAGATCAGTTGGACAAATCAGTGGTAGTCTTCATCGATGACATACTTGTGTATTCGAAATCGAGAGGTGAGCATGAAAGCCACCTGAGAGATGTGTTGCAGACGTTGAGAAAGAATCAGCTGTATGCTAAATTTTCTAATGTGAATTTGGTTGAACCAAGTATCATTCCTTGGACATGTGATATCTGAGGCCGGGATCGCTGTTGATCCGGCAAAGATAGATGCAGTGCGCACCTGGCCTAGGCCGAAGACAGTTACCGACATCAGGAGCTTCCTCGGTCTGGCAGGTTACTATAGGAGATTTGTGAGACGACTTCTCCAGTGTCTCGAAGCCGATGACTTCCTTGATGAAGAAGGATGCACCATTCGAGTGGACAGTCGACTGTGAGAGCTTTCACGAGTCTCAAGGATGCTCTGACATCTGCACCGGTTCTGACATTACCAGACGGTCCAGATGGTTTTGAGGTCTATTGCGACGCATCAGGCAGGGTATGGGTTGTGTGTTGATGCAACACGGGAAGGTCGTGGCTTACGCCTCCCGACAGCTGAAGAAGCATGAGGAGAACTACCCTACCCACGACTTAGAATTGGGGGCCATTGTCTTCGCACTGAAGATATGGCGACATCATTTGTATGGGGTAAGTGTGACGATCTATTCTGACCACAAGAGCTTGAAATACTTGTTCACTCAGAAAGAGTTGAACATGAGGCAGAGAAGGTGGGTTGAATTCTTGAATGATTATGATATCGATTTACAGTATAAGGAGGGTAAGGCAAATGTGGTAGCTGACGCATTGAGTCGCCGAGCACACTCTCTCCATTCGCTAGTCTCTCATACTGGCTTGGTTGAAGAGGTGCGGAGTGCTCAATGACGGATCAGTACATGTTGGAGGTTAGACAGAAGCTTATTGATGGCACATTCGAGGGCAGAAGTACGACTTCAGACTCCACGATGATGACCTGATTAGGCTCAATGGCAGATTGTGTATACCCAGGAGTAGCGCTGAGCTGAAGGAGCGCATATTGAGTGAATCCCATTGTTCTACTACTTCGATTCACCCCGGAGCTTCAAAGATGTAAAGGTATGAAAAGATATTTCTGGTGGGCTGGAATGAAAAAGGATGTAAATGACTATGTGTTGAGGTGTCTCACTTGTCAGAAGGTCAAGTTTGAGCACCGACGGCCTGGTGGTATGGTGCAGCCAATGCCAGTGCCGGAGTGGAAGTTCCATGACATATCTATGGACTTCGTGGTTGGGCTTCCGCCTACAAGGGGAGGTCTAAATATGATTTGGGTGGTAGTTGACCGACTGACCAAGGTGTCTCGATTCATTCCGATGAAGGACACCTGGAAAGTGGCAAGTTGGCAGAATTATTCGATAAAGAGATTGTAAGACATCATGGTGTACCAAAGACGATAGTATCTGACAGAGATACCAGATTCCTATCCAGATATTGGAAGTCTACACGAGAGGCACTTGGTACTGAACTGAAATTGAGCACGGCGTTTCACCCACAGACCGATGGTCAGAGTGAGCGCACTATACAGACACTTGAGGATATGCTACGTGCATGTGCACTTGATTTTCAGACCAGCTGGATTGATAAGTTACATCTGATCGAGTTTAGCTACAACAACAGTTATCATGCATCGATCAAGATGTCTCCCTTCCAGGCATTGTACGGTAGACCATGCCGCACGCCATTATGCTGGGATGAGTCGAGTGAGACGGTCATTATAGGACCAGAGTATCTTGAGCAAGTTCAGGCAGAAGTTCGCCAGATCAGGGCTAATATGAAAGCAGCTCAGGATAGACAGAAGTCGTACAGATGTGCGCCGACGTGACCTGGAGTTCGCCGTGGGCGATCAGGTATTTTTGAGAGTATCCCCCATGAAGGGAGTGTTCGTTTTGGTCAGAAGGGCAAGTTGAGCCCGAAATATGTAGGTCTTATGTTGTGACGGAGCGGATCGGCCCGGTAGCTTATAGACTTGATTTACCCGCCGAGCTGGGCAAGGTACATGATGTATTTCATGTGTCCCAGTTGAAGAAGTATATGTCTCATCCGTCTCATGTGCTTCAGCCTGAAAGGCTAACTTTAGAGCCGACCATGCGATCAGTGGAGACTCCGGTACGGATTCTGGACACTAAGACTCGAGACACTCGCCATAAGTCCGTGAGACTGGTGAAGGTTCTCTGGTCTAACCAGGACGTTGAGGAGGCCACTTGGGAGCTGGAAGAAAAGATGAAGGCGAAGCACCCGTCATTGTTTGCTTCTTAGTGTTATATGTATAGGGTACGGGGCGTACCCCTTTTAAGGGGGTAGAGCCGTTTCGGTTATGGTTGTGTACGACATGTATAAGTATACATTGTCTGTGTATTTTGTGTCTGAATGGTATTATATGGTTTGGACCTCGAGTCCGTTGTGGTGTAAGAATGATGGTAAGGTTGGTAATGATGGTTGGAAGTATTGTTTTTATAAATGTTCCCCGTGTTCTAATAGTAAGATATGTGGGAAGTATGAACTTTGGGGACAAAGTTCTTTTAAGGGGGGTAGATTGAAATACCCCAAACCTTGGTATGTTGGTTAAACATTAAAACATGGTATATTAAGACTAAAAAGAGTCTTAGAAACCTTAGTAAACAAATTTAAACAAAAGGAAACACAAATGTGCTTTAAAGTCAATAAGAGCTAAAATGTGCTCTAAGCTTGGGATAAACTTGAGTAAGGCCTAATGAGCTTACCAAGACTTCATTTATATACTAATGAACATATTAAACCAATTACCAAAGAAACCAAGCTTGAAAACAAGTTAAAACTCAAAATGTGCTTTAAGAATTCTTAAAGCACGTTTTTGAAAAATTGTCTTGTAAATGAGTTTTGAATGGCTAAATGTCCATCATTACTCTTAAATATATATGTGTACTATATAGTATCACATTTGGGTGGCTATATTAGTGGGAAATCAAAAATTTCACTTCTATGTGCCTTGTATAGGTGAATAGTACTTTTTATAAGCTATTTTGTAACATATGTTGTATTAAGTAATTAAATTGACAAACAAAGACTATATTACCCTCATTATACTTAAGGGGGCCGGTTTTCTAAGGCTTGTGACTCACCACTCTCTTATTAATGTATTAAGTAAGATAAGAAAGTAAATAAACTACTTTTTACTTTTAACAATAAATATCTCTTAAAGCAAATTCTATCTTCATTCTCTCATTTCCCTTCCTTGCTCACACGGTTTTCCCACTCATCTTCTCCCTTCTTCTTTTGTTCTCTCACGATAAACCACTACCACCATTGAAACACAAGCTTTGACCACTTGCTAAATCTAGCTCACTTGTCCAAATCAAAACAAAT
>CM041781.1:130723845-130789244 GCA_023374045.1 Limonium bicolor
CCTCTGTCACAGTGCGAGGTCTATGCCAGCTCTTCACTGCCTCAATCTTAGCTGGGTCTACTGAAACTCCCTCAGCTGAGATCATATGTCCAAGAAATGACACCTTGTTCAACCAGAATTCACACTTGCTGAACTTGGCATATAGTTTTTTCTCTCTCAGAGTCTCCAAGGCTGTCCTCAAATGCTGCTCGTGTTCCTCCCGGCTCTTGGAGAAGTTCAAGAAGTCATCTATGAATAAGACCACTAACTTATCTAGCTGGGCTTGGAAGACTCTCTGCATCAGGTCCATGAATCTCGCTGGTGCATTGGTCAGTCCAAACGGCATCACGGTGAACTCGTAGTGGTCGTATCTAGTCCGGCAGGCTGTCTTCTCTATATCTGACTCAGCTACAGCTATCAGATGATATCCGAAACGCAGGTCAATCTTGGAGAACACCTTGGCTCCCCTCAGCTGGTCGAACAAGTCATTGATCCTGGACAGTGGGTACTTGTTCTTGATCGTGACATTGTTCAGCTCCTTGTAGTCGATGCAGAGTCTCATGCTCCCGTCCTTCTTCTTGACGAAAAGCACTGGAGCACCCCAAGGTGAGACACTGGGTCTGATGAAGCCCTTATCTAGTAGCTCCTGCAGCTGCTTCTTCAACTCGACCATCTCTGCAGGGCCCATCTGGTAGGGAGCCTTAGCAATCGGTCCCGTGCCAGGTATGAGGTCGATGTTGAATTTAACCTCTCTGAGGGGTGGTAGTCCAGGTAGCTCCTCTGGGAAAACGTCAGGGTACTCCGACACTATGGGAACATCGCTCTGGAACTTCGGATCCGTCCTCAGGTCCTGGGCATAACAGTAGTAGGCGGTAGCGCCCTAGACACCTCCTTCATTAGGGATAAAGCCGATACAATCTTCACAGTCGGCTGTTTAGGTTGCATTCGGTATGACACTGTGATCCCTGTAGCTGACTTCAGGAGGAGACGGTGCTCTGCACAGTGTAGTCTGCCTTGGTACCGCTGTAGCGTGTCCATGCCCACAATTAGGTCAAATCCCATGCCAGGGAAGACAATGGAATTGAGAAGGAAGTCTGCTCCCTTGATGTGTATACTCAAAACCTTGCATTGCTTACTGCATTTGATCAGCTCTCTGGATGGCAACAAGACTGAGCAGTCATGGATATCCTATGTATGGGCATCTATCTTAGCATGGTACACTTGTGATATGAAGGAATGTGAGGCTCAAGAATCAAACAGAACTGTGGCCTCCACTCCATTAACTAGGAACGTGCCTGAAATTATAGGATAGATTTTTAAGATTCTGGGTAAATGTTCCAAGGTAATTACTCAGGGTTAATTTATACCTGTGACGACCATTCCATTGCTCTTTTCTTGAGCCTGGTTCAACACATTCAACCTGATCCCTGAGTTTCCAACCCCTACAATGAAGCAATAAAATTCTTAGAATTTTCATTCTTATTGAAAGCTTTATGAGCAAATTAAAATTTACAATGCTGAAATTGTAAAGTACAAGGCTAGGTCTGTCTAAAGGTTAGGTTTAGACGGCCCGGTTTCATATGGGTTTGGTTAATGATGGGTGTGGGGGCTGTTGGGCTTGATTCTCTTCACCTCATGGTAGATGAGTCTAGCTGCCCCACCAAAATCAGTACATCACCCGACTTCAGGAGGATCTTGGTAGCAAGGTCCATCCTCCTTTGATCACCAAATAGGAACTCCGCGTCGTCTCCAGCGATATGAACACCATTGGAACTCCTCTGGTGATGGACTATGGCGATTCGTCGTGTCTTGGTGCATTCCTAGCTTACCCTCCTTTCCATAAAAGTTGATGATGCATACGTCGGAGGTTAGGTCTGGGACGGGCTCATCCTCCAATTCTTGCGCTGCCTTAACTACGGCTTTAATGATGGTCTGCAGTTCCTCCGGGATTGGTGGCACCTCCACCTCTTCATAGCTCTTGGTGGTATGGTCCCACTTCTTACCTAGGCACATGATCTTCACCTTCATGGTTGAACCATTCTTGAAGGTAGGGGTGTAAAAATATCCTTCCTTCACACCTAACTCCCTGATCTTGAGGATCAATGCATACTGGACTGCTGGGGTCAGGTATTCTCGTAGTAAGATCATCTTGGGTTTCAATACCTCACACTTCTCTGGTGGTGTAGCTTGGCTTCAAAGGGGATGTTGGGTGTGGAAATTGGCAAAATAGGAAAGCAATATTGAAAGCTGAATGGAAACAACAATTTGTTATTAAATAAATAAGTCACGGTTCACAATTGGTAATGAAAAGGTTCGAAGCAAAACAAAATAAAGGGTTTGTAGTTCATCCCTTTTACATTGGAAAAGAAAAACAAGCCAATGAAATGTAAAGAAGGTAAAAGTCTAAGCCTCTTCGTGAGGGAAGTAGTCCTCACCAGGTGAACTCGGGTCATCACTTGCTGCTCGACGCGGTCCACCAGGTTAAGGATCGGTGCCTTGCCCGACCTCTGGGGGTAGTTCTGTCCCGGCCTCTGTGGATGGCTCTGGGCAGGGCGGCTGGTAGATGGTCCAGCACCTCCAGTGCCACCTCGACCTCCTCCAGTAGTAGTAGAAGCTGGGGCTCTAGCAGTGGTCCCGGTGGCGGGCTTGTAGTTACAAGAATCCGGGTTCTTGTGGCATTCGAATCCCCTATGCCCCTTCTTACCACAGTAGTTGCATTCCACCAGATTTTCCTTTACAATCCTTGCCCGGGTGATCCTTCTTGCACCACTTGCAGAAGTATCTTCTTACCGGTCCATTTCCTGTTTTAGTCCAGTGTTAGTAAGTAATAGCTCAATGTAACTACAACATAAGTTCTGATATATCTCACCCCTAGGTGGTTGGGAGCGGAGAGGCTCAACATTAGTATATGAGGGGATCATGGCCTTCTCGTTCCTCCCCTTGTAGAACTTTCCCTTCCTCTCGTAGTTCTGGGAAAAGTTCCCTCCATTCCTCTTTCTCCATCCCCCTTCCTCTTGCCTAGCACAGAGTCCTGGTAGGCAATGGTGGTCTCGCAGTCATTCGCGTCATCCGCTAGCTCCTGTGGTGACAATATGTGTAGTGGGGAAATCTTTGCGTACCAGAAATTCTAAATCATGTTCCATACCTGTAGGGTCATCCCTCTGGTGGAACCGATCATAGTCATGATCCTGAAGTTCAAGCCGGTATGGAATTTATCCACCAAATACCTCGGAGCGTAAGCTCCCTCGCAAATAATAGCGAGCAGCACCACAAATTTATTATAGTACTCAGCAACAGAGGAACTCCCTTGCTTCAGCTGCTCGAACTCACTCATCATCCTCTTCTGTAGGTAGGATGGATAGAACTTGGCTCTTAGGGCCACCAAGAAGGCTGGGAACCGAAGTCCGTCTGGGCAGTCAGCTCAGCTCTGGCGGTCTGCCACCATCGATGCGCGGGTCCCTGGAGAAAGTAGGCCGCTATGTCCACCTGGCGACCCGCTGGAACGTGTAGAGAGGTGAAGGCCTTCTGCATCTCGTCGATGTATCTCTCTAAGGTCTTCGGTTCTGGCTGGCCTTCGTAGACTGGGGACGAAGGTCGTTGACTGCCTTCAGCCAGTTGAACTCCTGGGGACCATTGGGTGGTGGCGGTGGTGGCTGTGGGATCTGAGCCTGCTGTTGAGCTAATGCAACCGTCACAATCTGCGCTATGACGTCGGGGGTGACAGCGTCGGGTCCATAACCTCCTGAGGGACCAGCTCCTCTTCGAGACATCTAGCTGGTATTGACGGTTTTGTTACTCGGAAGGCGTATTGTTGAGTCTAAATATCTATGTAATAAAGTATGTAATATTTATAACGTCCTAAGGACGGTTCGTAGGTACGTGAAGTAAAATGCAAGTAGTAAAGTAAGTATGGGGTAAGGGTCACGCGCCTTTCTGGAATTCTCACTTCCCAATTCTACCCAGTTCCCCAGTTTTACGTGCACCTATAATCTAAGTATTTCACTCGCCTTGTTTTCTCAGGTTTAGAGCGCAACTACGCTCTGATACCAATTTCTGTAACGCCCCTATTTAACATATTTATAGCGGAATTAAAAACTAACGGTGAAACAGACCATCGGGTTCCAAACACCTGGTACCAAACCTCACCAATTACAACTTAAAAGATTACAACAGTCACGGTCTGAACCTCAAGAAAACTTAATATAAATATAACAACAGTAAAATACATTAACTCTCCACACAACTTAAACCCATCCCAATCACTCGTTCTCTTCGTGGCCACCTGTATAATAATTCATACCTGCAAGATAAACCAAGCAGCCCACCCTGGGAGGCGAGTCAGTTCCCTGGAATGGAACTGATACGATTCTCCAAAACAAAACCTTTAAACATACCTCTTAAATAAGCAATAATTTGAATACAAACAACTTAAATAAAACAGAGGAATAAGGCACTTAAAATCACCAAATCAAAGATAACAGGATAAGGTTAGAGGCAAATAAAGAAAGGTAAAGTTAGTCAGTCAAAAGTCACACCATGAGTTAGTGAACATCCAAAGCTTTAGTTAGAACCAATTCTAGTTAAGAAGAGAAAGACTCAGATAGTCACAAAGGACTAGGAATGAAAAGATAGATCCAAGAACCAATAACTCAAGAGTGGAACAAAACCAATTGGGAGAGATGGCCCCCACCACCAGATATAAATGTCCGTATGGACGAGGGATATACAACCCCCTGCTGTCAGATTTAAATGTCCTGGTGGACGTGGGATATACAGCCCCCTGCTGTCAAATATAAATGTCCTTGTGGACGAGGGATATACAGCCCCCTGCTGTTACCAATGAAGACGCGCGCACGTCACAACAAAAAACTCAGCTCATGGATGAAACAATATCCAGAGTCAAAGGAAGAATTACCAAGATTGTCCTTGTCCATATTTCCACTAGATCACTAACTACCCAGAGCAATACCAAAAACACTCAGTCCTACAGAGTGCAGAAGCGTAAACCCTAGGCAGTTAACGTCTAATGAAACAACCCAACAGAAGGAACCCATAACCACGAAAGTTTCACATTCAAGGCTCAGTTAGTCACAACAAGCTGAGTTAGCCACACAACAGTTTCCTTTTGAAATTCCTTTAAACTCAGTTAGCTGTTTTCGAAAATGTCTCATAGGTCAGTCAGTAAGAATATCGGAGTACGAGAAATCGTACCTGGTATGTGAAGAACAATAAATAACTTGAATGACTGATCCCCCAATAGTAACCTATAATTAAGGTGTTCCAATTGTCGATTAGTCATGGGATTTATAAACTAATCATCCCCTGTTTCTACTGATTAATAGTTTCATGTTTACCATTACTCTCTCACAAAGGTTTGGGCTTGATCTTGTTAATTAAATCCTTTGTTAGGCCCATTTCTTGTAATTTGGAATGATTAGGATTTATCCCTGAAAGTGGCCCAAACACTCTTTGAATTATTTATCTGGGCTTTTGGAGTTCATAAACTTGGGCTCAGTAGGTTAACCCAAGACCGTGTTGCGTTTATTTTGTGCAGTTAAACCCTTAAGTTATCAATGACCATTTAATTATACACCGATTAAAAAGCCTAAAGTTTAATATATATATATATATATATGTGTGTATATATTCTTCTCAATATATCTCTCACAAGGAATGATATTTCCATCATCTATTTTTTTAATGTTTTTATATGTACATGTATATTTATATATATCTTTGTGTCACATTTTTAAGAAAGTTTATTGTATTTAATTATGTTTAATAACTTTTAGGCATATCCCCAACCGATATATGGTTTATTAAATAAAGTATTTTCCCTTATTTATTTAATATTTATATGCATATACATGTATTAGAATTTATAAGTCATCCTTTATGTAGTTTATTGAATTTAAATTATCTTTATTAACCTCAACATTTATCTGCACCCCATGTATGTTTTATAAAGTATTTCCTTTACTACATCTTTGAATCTTAGCTACTATAGTATTAAGTTAATATAAGTGTTGATTTATTTAGCTCCCTGTTTTACCCTAAGTTACTATTTAATCTCCTTTTTATATATGTGTAAATACATATATTTTCCTTAGTTTTGATTAAGAATATTAACTCCCATATAATATAATAAATAAGATGTAGAATAATTAAATTCCTTGATTTAACATAAGTTTCTATTTTAATTCTTCCATATAAGTATATATACATATATGTAAATAATTTCACCTCTCTTAAAAGCTATTACCCAAAACATTTGGAAACATACTGTTATATAATGTTAATTTAGTTTTCCTTAATTTTTTTCCCAGCTTAAAAGTTTATTAACAAACCATACTTTAATTTTTGTTACATTAAAAACCATATATTATAAGTTATTCTTATGAAAAACTCTTAAACACAATTTTTTAAACCCATTTACCATTGTCCAAAAATTCCCAAATTTAATATACAGTAACTATAACATTTTATAAAATTTTTATTTCATGAAAATATCTTTTTTAATTAACCAAGTAATTCCATAATAACCGTAACTTGCAAAAATCATAACTTACGTTTAAAAACTCCAAAATCATATTCATTTACATCAAAATAAACTAGATTTTGTAAGGAATCTATGGTTAAAATTTCATGTCAAAATACATTCGGGAAGGTATTTAAATTAATTCAACAAGTTAGGGTTTAATTCTTGAAATATTATAATTCATAACTAACTTAAACTCCCAAGATCTAATCTCGGCCGTCCATTTCTAAAACTTATGATCGGACGGCCACTGAGTGTCGAGTTCATACCCAAGTACTAAATTGCGATTTCCTTAAAATCTACAGAACCAAATTCGATGATTCTTGTTTCTATGGTTTCGAAATTCAATCCCGGTTCTAATGATACCAAATTCGCTAGCTAACATGCAGAATTCAGCGGTTTTCGATTCTGGTTCGAGGTTAGGGTTTGTTTCGGTTTTCCGATTACAAATCTCACGAATTCTCTCAATCTAACGCTCAATTGATGCAATTGGAACATGGGTTTTACCGATAATGTAAGGGCGATTAGCAAGGTCGAATGAATTTGAAGAAAACTTACCGGAATTGCACGAATCGAAAGAATTCGATTTCGGTTTCTGGAAAAATTCCCCCTTTACGAACTGACTGAGTAGCCAACTTTACTACACTATAAGTTTCGGTACAAATCGAGTTAGAACTTGTTCTTGAGCTTAATCTAAAGAGGAAACTTAACTCTATACAATGATAGCAAGAACTCACTCTAATTTGCATTATACAGAAAGAAAACTGACCCGAAAGTTACGAGTTTACCTTACGTTTTTCCTATGATTTTATGTAATGGTGAATCGAGATCTTTAGACGTCTCGCTATCCCAATTGATTATGAATCAGCCTTGGTCATCAACACGAAAGTTGTAGAGGGATTAATGGTCTACACAACGAGCTATAGAAATCGAATTTTGGTTGAAAGATGAGGAAGTTATGGCAAGACGAATCTTACCTGAAATCGAAGGAAACTGGAAATCTGTGTTTTCGGTTTCGCAGGGTGGCTACTTTGGATCGAATTTCCGGTTGATGTAGGATGATCTAGGTTTAGTGTGAGTTATGTTTGTAAAGAGGAAGTGTAGGAGAAGACAACAAAGCAGACGGCACTCAAAAACTCTCAAAGATGAGTGAGATATAGCCGTCTAAAGTTAGGGCAAAATCGCATAAGTTTGTTCCGATTTTTAAGCTAAGTGTGGGTGGCCTGTGACCGATTGACACGTGGCAGGTTTCGAAATTATGACTCTAAACTTCATTCCATCATAGCTTTGGCTAGGATGATCCGTTTTTGACGTTCTTTTTATCGATCTTCATGGTTTTCCATAACCTATTGATTGGTATAGGTTTCATGGGTTGGTTTGACCATTCTCAAAAAGTCAACCCTAGCAAGGCTTGAGAAGTTTTAGGGTTTCTAGGATTTTATATTTACTTTTATGCCTCAAATCAATGTTCCAACACTTTCAAAAATCTTTATAATACTATATAATAATATATGGTAATCCAATATTTAATAGTATTCTTTAGGATTAAATGGGAGAAATCCCATGATTTAATTTTCATAACTCCTTATAAGGATATAATGATTTATTATTCACAATTCCATACTATAATATAATAATTAATGGTATTATTTACGGTTTTAATAAAAGAAATCCCCTAAATTAATTTAAATTAATTTAGTGGTATTTCAGTATATCCCCCTTAAAAGGAACTTCGCCTCGGAGTTTAAACCTCAACTTGGGACGATAATAATTCCAACGAATTTTTATACGAATCCAATCCTCCTTAACTCCCATCCATTCCATTTCAATATTCCACCCGAGATTACTCAGAATCAAATCAAACTGAATCAAAATATAAACTGAATCAAAATATACCAAGATATATTAAGTCAAACGTCACATACTTCCGTGCCATAACGTAAAACTACGTACATACATACACCTCTCACTCTACTAATAATGTTCTCCCTCTACTAATAATGCTACAGGGCATAATCTGGATGAGGTAACGAAGGAGGAGTATGCCAGTATATCCCCCTTAAAAGAGCTAAGGTACGCCCTCGTACCGCTACTAACGTGAATCACAACAGGATAGCAAAATATCATGTGAATAGATGTGGGTACTTCACTCTCATGGAGTCCTCAGTCTCCCAAGTAGCTTCCTCAACCCCATGATGCTTCCAAAGAACTTTCACCAGTTTGACTGATCTGCCTCTCGTTTCTCGGACCTTCGTGTCCAAGATCCGAATAGGAGTCTTCTCATACCTCAGTGTAGGCTCAATCTCCAATCTCTCTAGCTGTAGTACGTGAGAAGGGTCAGGCATATACTTCTTCAACTGAGATACATGAAACACGTTGTGTACCATCCCCAACTCCGCTGGTAGCTCTAGTCTGTAAGCAGCTGGGCCCACTCTCTCCGTAATCCTGTACGGACTGACATACTTAGGGCTTAGTTTCCCCCTCATCCTAAATCTGAATATCCCTCTCATCGGAGACACCTGTATGAAAACCATGTCTCCCAACTCAAACTCGAGCTCTCTAGTGCGCTGATCCCCATAGGATTTCTGTCTAGACTACGCTGCCCTCATGTGCTGCTGAATAACTCTGACGTCATCCTGTAGTGTCTGAACATACTCGGGCCCAATCAGGACTGTCTCGGTAGGGTCACTCCATGATAAGGGAGTCCAGCACGGCCTGCCATACAGAGCCTGGAATGGTGCCATGCCGATAGTTGAGTGGTAGGAGTTATTGTAGGAGAACTCCACCAGGTGTAGACGCTCTACCCAACTCCCCTGATAGTCTAGAGCGACTGCTCGCAACATATCCTCCAGCGTCTGAATTGTCCTCTCAATATGCCCATCAGTTTGAGGGTGAAAAGCGGTGCTAAGGCGTAGCTGAGTACCAAACGCCTCCTGCACGTGACGCCAAAATCTACTTAGGAAACGTGTGTCACGGTCGGAGACAATCGTCTTCGGTACCCCGTGGTACCGGATGTGCTCTATGGTGAACACCTCAACCAGCTTGGGCACCTTCCATGTGTCCTTAATAGGTATAAACCTGGCTGTCTTGGTCAACCTATCGACTATCACCCAAATAGAATTCAGTCCACCTCTAGCTGGAGGGAGACCGACCACAAAGTCCATGCTGATGTCGTCAAACTTCTAGCACAGTACTGGTAACGACTGAATCTGGCCTCCTGGTCGACGATGCTCAAACTTCACCTTCTGACAGGTGAGGCATCGGGAGACGAAATCTGCTACATCCCTCTTCATCCCCCTCCACCAGAACAACTGCTTCAAATCCTTGTACATTTTGGTGGCTCCGCGGTGTACTGATAATGTAGAGGAATGAGCCTCAGAGAGAATCCTGGTCTGAAGTTCTGTCGCATCCTGAGGAACGCAGAGTCTGCCTCTGACTCGAAGGTGTCCCTCACTGTCTAGATCGTACTCATACTTCAGACCATCAGTCAAACCGTCTGCTAACTTCTGCCTGGCGCTCTGTAGATATACATCACTGTCCTGGGCTGCGTATATCTCCTCAGCTATCGTGGTCGTCTCTATCAAGGCTAGGAGCGAGTATGCTCTCCTGCTCAGAGCGTCTGCCGCGACATTCCCTTTAACTTCAGTGTACTGAAGGTTGATGTCATAATCAGTCAGTAGCTCGACCCATCGTCGCTGTCTCAGGTTCAGCTCCTTCTGGGTCCAGATGTACTTCAGATTCTTATGGTCTGTCATAATCCGGACTGTGGCTCCATACAAGTAATATCGCCAGATCTTCAAAGCGAAGACTATGGCGAGGAGCTCCAGGTCGTGTGTGGGGTAATTTTCTTCGTTCTTCTTCAGCCGTCGAGAAGCATATGCTACCACTCTGCCATTCTGCATCAGTACCCCACCAATCCCTCTGCCTGAAGCATCACAATACACCTCGTATCCCTCGTTCCCTTCAGGGATCACTAATACCGGAGCGGTGGTCAGGGCGTCCTTCAGCGCCTGGAAGGAGACCTCACAAGCCTCTGTCCATACAAACGGGTTGTCCTTCTTCATCAGGGAGGTCAAGGGCTTGGCTAACCTGGATAAGTCCTTCACAAAGCGTCTATAGTAGCCAGCCAACCCAAGGAAACTCCTAACCTCTGTCACAGTGCGAGGTCTATGCTAGCTCTTCACTGCCTCAATCTTAGCTGGGTCTACTGAAACTCCTTCAGCTGAGATCACATGTCCAAGAAATGACACCTTGTTCAGCCATAATTCACACTTGCTGAATTTGGCATATAGTTTTTTCTCTCTCAGAGTCTCCAAGGCTGTCCTCAAATGCTGCTCGTGTTCCTCCCGGCTCTTGGAGAAGTTCAAGATGTCATCTATGAATACGACCACTGACTTATATAGCTGGGCTTGGAAGACTCTCTGCATCAGGTCCATGAATCTCGCTGGTGCATTGGTCAGTCCAAACGGCATCACGGTGAACTCGTAGTGGCCGTATCTGGTCCGGCATGCTGTCTTCTCTATATCTGACTCAGCTACAGCTATCAGATGATATCCGAAACGCAGGTCAATCTTGGAGAACACCTTATCTCCCCTCAGCTGGTCGAACAAGTCATTGATCCTGGGCAGTGGGTACTTGTTCTTGATCGTGACATTGTTCAGCTCCTTGTAGTCGATGCAGAGTCTCATGCTCCCGTCCTTCTTCTTGACGAAAAGCACTGGAGCACCCCAAGGTGAGACACTGGGTCTGATGAAGCCCTTATCCAGTAGCTCCTGCAGCTGCTTCTTCAACTCGACCATCTCTGCAGGGCCCATCCGGTAGGGAGCCTTAGCAATCGGTCCCGTGCCAGGTATGAGGTCGATGTTGAATTCAACCTCTCTCAGGGGTGGTAGTCCAGGTAGCTCCTCTGGAAAAACGTCGGGGTACTCCGACACTTTGGGAACATCGCTCTGGAACTTCAGATCCGTTCTCAGGTCCTGGGCATAACAGTAGTAGGCGGTAGCGCCACTAGACACCTCCTTCATTAGGGATAAAGCCGATACAATGTTCACAGTCGGCTGTTTAGGTTGCATTCGGTATGACACTGTGATCCCTGTAGCTGACTTCAGGAGGAGACGGTGCTCTGCACAGTGTAGTCTGCCTTGGTACCGCTGTAGCGTGTCCATGCCCACAATTAGGTCAAATCCCATGCCAGGGAAGACAATGGCATTGAGAAGGAAGTCTGCTCCCTTGATGTGTATACTCAAAACCTAGCGTTGCTTACTGCATTTGACTGTGGCCTCCGCTCCATTAACTAGGAACATGCCTGAAATTATAGGATAGATTTTTAAGATTCTGGGTAAATGTTCCAAGGTAATTACTCAGGGTTAATGTTTTATACCTGTGATGACCATTCCATTGCTCTTTGCTTGAGCCTGGTTCAACACATTCAACCTGATCCCTAAGTTTCCAACCCCTACAATGAAGTAATAAAATTCTTAGAATTTTCATTCTTATTGAAAGCTTCATGAGCAAATTAAAATTTACAATGCTGAAATTGTAAAGTACAAGGCTAGGTTTGTCTAAAGGTTAGGTTTAGACGGCCCGGTTTCATATGGGTCTGGTTAATGATGGGTGTGAGGGCTGTGTTGGGCTTGATTCTCTTCACCCCATGGTAGATGAGTCTAGCTGCCCCACCAAAAATCAGTACATCACCCGACTTCAGGAGGATCTTGGTAGCAAGGTCCATCCTCCTTTGATCACCAAATAGGAACTCCGCGTCGTCTCCAAGCGATATGAACACCATTGGAACTCCTCTGGTGACGGACTCTGGCGATTCGTCGTTGTCTTGGTGCATTCCTAGCTTACCCTCCTTTCCATAAAAGTTGATGGTGTATACGTTGGAGGTTAGGTCTGGGACGGGCTCATCCTCCAATTCTTGCGCTGCCTTAACTACGGCTTTAATGATGGTCTGCAGTTCCTCCGGGATTGGTGGCACCTCCACCTCTTCATAGCTCTTGGTGGTATGGTCCCACTTCTTACCTAGGCACATGATCTTTACCTTCAAGGTTGAACCATTCTTGAAGGTAGGGGTGTAAAAATTTCCTTCCTTCACACCTAACTCCCTGATCTTGAGGATCAATGCATACTGGACTGCTGGGGTCAGGTATTCTCGTAGTAAGATCATCCCGGGTCTCAATACCTCACACTTCTCTAGTGGGTGTAGCTTGGCTTCAAAGGGGATGTTGGGTGTGGAAATTGGCAAAATAGGAAAGCAAATATCGAAAGCTGAAAGGAAACAACAATTTGTCGTTAAATAAATAAGTCACGGTTCACAATTGGTAATGAAAAGGTTCGAAGCAAAACAAAATAAAGGGTTTGTAGTTCATCCCTTTTACATTGGAAAAGAAAAACAAGCCAATGAAATGTAAAGAAGGTAAAAGTCTAAGCCTCTTCGTGAGGGAAGTAGTCCTCACCAGGTGAACTCGGGTCATCACTTGCTGCCTCGACGCGGTCCACCAGGTTAAGGATCGGTGCCGTGCCCGACCTCTGGGGGTAGTTCTGTCCCGGCCTCTGTGGATGGCTCTGGGCAGGGCGGCTGGTAGATGGTCCAGCACCTCCAGTGCCACCTCGACCTCCTCCAGTAGTAGTAGAAGCTGGGCTCTAGCAGTGGTCCCGGTGGCGGGCTTGTAGTTCCAAGAATCCGGGTTCTTGTGGCATTCGAATCCCCTATGCCCCTTCTTACCATAGTAGTTGCATTCCACCAGATTTCCTTTACAATCCTTGCCCGGGTGATCCTTCTTGCACCACTTGCAGAAGTATCTTCTTACCGGTGTAGACACCAAAAATTCTCACCCTATAAAGCAAAATTTAGAAAAATAAGAAGGTCGTCGCCTTTCTTTCAAAAAAAAAACTTATTCATGTACATACCAAAATGAAATTGTCATTCTATTAGAAATTTTCTAAATCAATTTTCAAAGCATCCATTTTCAAACCCGTCCTTTTATTACTTACTTATTTTATTTACCATGTTATTTTTGATTTATTTCATGATTAGTTGGTTCTATTTTATTTGCTTATTTATTTTCCCATTCGTTTTATTTTACGTCATGCCATTTCGTTACTTGTTTATCTTATCTCATTTCATCGATACCTTTACTTGTATTTTCTTTATCAGTACATGTTCTTATTTTGTTTTTATCATTGTTAGTTTTAGAATTACTTTCATCATTTTATGTACATTTTCACTATTATATTCCATACTAGCATATTTCGTTTTGTCGCTAATTTGATTAGGCTCTACCTCATCTCATTTTATTTGTTACTTGTTTGTTTCTTTTTTTTTTTATTTACTGCTATTCGTACATGTATAATTCAATTTCCATTTTTAGGACATTCAACTTTATTTTATTTCCATCATACTAGTACCATACTAGTTCATTATTTCATGTACAATTTTATTTTATTTTATTTATTATTATGTTTTATTCACATTCCTTTATTGTATGACTCTAAAAAAGAAAACATTTCATTTTATTAGATTGAATTTTTTTCATTTAACTGTATATAACTGTTTAGAATAACAAGGTTGTCGAAGAATCTATTTAGTTTAAAGTAGAGCCCAATATTCTTTCCCACATTTGAACAGACCCAATTTGCTCTCAGACCCAATTCTTCCACAACCCACTCGATCAAGCCCATGTCTCCATTAACCAACTTTGTCTTTCTATCCAGAACACCATCCCTACCCTAGGTCACACCAATGTTGCCTTTATAAACTGAAAAAACAAAAAGAAACCGGGAGGACTACAGTGCTCTTCCTCAAAATCAGCAGCCGACACCACTCCAACAGAAAAATCCCACACCAGTCGCCTCCCTCACTTTGTTGTTCTTCCCCACTCCCCATCGACCGATTAGCCTCAACCTAGAAAAAAAACCGCCGCCTCAACTCCCGTCACCCATTGTTTTCCAAGCCTTGACTCTTCTTCTTCAAGAAATCTTTTCACCAGCGAACAAAAAAAAAACATCCAGGCTCTGAGTCATCTTCATTCTCTTCATCGGCGAAGCAAGGAACATCAATACTGCACCGCCATCTTCATTTCCTTGACGATGATAATTTTCTACCCAAAATGGCTACACGAAGCAAACGAGTTCTGCACTCTTCATTCTCTTCACAACCGAGAAGGTTCATTGGAACTGCATCACGCACACCACGTCCAAAGATTGAAGGCACACCAGACATCAGACTAGAACATACATGCTTCACGCTGTCCTCGTTCTCTTCAAAGTAGCGAACAAGGAGCACGCCAGCTTCGCGTCTTTTTTACTTCTCTGCACTCAACGAACAAGGAGCGTACAATCTCTGTGCTCCCATACTCTCCACTGGTGAACAAGGAACCCAAAGCTCTACATCTCTTCTCTGCATATTCACGACGTTTTGCAACCCTATGGTCGAGCTGGGAACGTACATGGTCTGGGCCTTTGTTATGCTCCTCACTCGCTGTGTTTTGCAACCCAAACTGACCAAAAAGGAGAACAGACCTGCTGCGTCTTGATCATTCTCATCCACTGGTAATTTTACAACGGACTGGCAACAAGGAACATACATGCTGCGTCTCTGTCTTCTGCTTCACCATAACTGGCGAACGACGAATGTACGAGCTCTGCACTGCCTTCTTCATGCTCTTCACGACACTGGAGAACAAGGATCATACAGCTCTGCTCTGATTAATTTTATTCACTCCCGGTTTCACTACATAAACTGGCAAAACAATGTCCTCTCTTCATTTTTGCTGACACTGGCGACAAGGAATATACATGCCCTGCGCTACATTATCCTCACGGTAATGTTGCAACCGACCTGTCGAGCTCCACCTCACATCATTCTCTTTCACGGCGGTATTTTGCTACCCCCCAGGCGAATAGGAAGCAAATCAGCTCCACCTCGCATCATTCTCTTCACCGCCGGTAATTTTACGACCTCACTAGCGAACGAGGAATATACTAGCTCTACGTCTCAGTCTTTCCACCACCGACGGTAATTTTGCAACCTGCCTGGCGAACGAGGATAAAATGTTCTGCGCCTGCTTCAGTACCTTCACCGATGAATTTCAGACAAGGTCTGTCCGGCACCCACCGTGTACGTATTTGTCTAACATTTGGGATGTGAAGGGTTGTTCAATCCCCAACCAGCGAAGACTTCTGATGGTTACATCTAACTTTGATCATATGTTGATTATCTAATTCTCTTCTATTCATGATTGTTTGTGATTTGAATCGTCATCTTTGCCCATGCGCACCACATCGAATTGGACACTGATATATAGTTGGAATATAGCTACTGTACTGCTCGTCATAATGGTTATCTGAAATATAGTGTTGGTTTTGCTAACCTTCATCTCTTTTGCCAGATTTTATTTTAATTGGTTTATGAGCTTCTTTCCTGGTCTGTTCATTTATAGCTTAATTAACCGGCGTATCTAAATTTTGATCATAGCTGACCGAGTTAGCTTATTTGTTGTGTGCCGATTGTTGACCATAAAACCGAAGACAGGTCTATTTCTGCTAAATATGAAATATTTGTTGTGTTATACCACCAATTTATTCATTTGGGTTTGTGTTAGTTTAATTTCCTTTGCGTAGCTCAGGTGGCTATCCTGGTCCTTTAACTACTGATTGACCTTGTTTAATCGTTCACAACGAGCCTATGAATTTCCAACGACTTGATTTGAGCTGGCTACTTATGAGCCTATTGTTGTAGTTCCTGTTATTTGGGTTGAATCTCATTGTGATGTTTGCTTAATTCAGCTTGCTCATTACTATTTTATTACATGTTTAACCGAGGTACATATGATCGATTGGACTTTGTCTACATTCGTTCGACATGGCTGTGCTAGTTTGACATGGGCCGGTCTTTGTTGACTTGGAGTTTGACCTCAGACCATGCTGATGCGTTTTGGGCTCTACACCGCGCTTTTGGGTTCGAAATTCTTGTTGATTACAATTAGTTGTGACGGGATTATGAGCTGATCCGGGTGGGACTTCTTTTTCTAATATTTGATTGAGTGCTAAACCGGGGGCAGGCCACCCCGTAGGTTGGTTTCCTATCACCTACATCTCTCCTTGATCGTGACCAACATGTTTACATTTCTAGCATCGCTGTTTGCTCCTTGTGCATAGATTTGATTTGAGAAATTGATTCAAAGCATGATTCTAGTTTGATCTTCACTTGGGACCAACTCATTTAATTGCTAAATCTTGTTCATTATGCTACCCTCATTGTTTTGACATGTCTAAGATTGTTATGTTTCACTCCTTGCGCATAGATTTGATTTGAGAAATTGATTCAAAGCATGATTTAGTTTAATCCTCACGTAAGACCAACCTGTTTCATTGCTAAACCTCATTTCATGTTGCTATTCTCATCGATGTTCAACCTATCCATTCCAATTTTCATGTCTATTATGCTTGGCTTCTATTACACTTTGATTGTTTTGGCTTCAATTGTAAATCGATATTATAGGTGACCTTAGACAGCCTCTAGGTTACCCAATTATCTCTGGGCCCATGAGCTCGGTGTAGAGAAGCCCTAGAAGGTACCTCACAGCTAGCATATCTCTCATTTGCTTTGTGGGGAAGAATACATTTCAAAACCCTTAAAACTTATCCCAAATCATCCCTTAATTCCAAGATTTAAAAATCAATTCAATTTCAATTCAAAATTCATCAATTCAAAATTCATTCAATCCCAATCCAAATTCAATTCATTTTCAAATTCAATAAATCCAATTTCCAAATGCAACTTCAATCCAATTAAATCAAATTCCAATTTCAATCAAACTCCAATTCAATCTCAATTCAATTCATTTCTTAATTCAATTCGGTCCAATCTCAATTTCAATCCAATTCAATCGAACTCCAATTCAATCTCAATTCAATTCATTTCTTAATTCAATTTCAGTTTGGCCCAATCATCAATCTGGCCCAAAACAACAATCTAGCCCAAACCCATTTCAGCCCAAATCAAAAGGCCATTCCAAGGCCCAATTCAAAAAACCCATTTCAGCCCAAATCAAAAGGCTACTCTCTGGCCTAAGTCAAATCTCACTTCAGCCCAAATTCAAAAGTCCACTTTAGCTTAAACCAAAAGCCGGCCCAATCAGGCCCAAAAGCTCAAACAAGGCCCAATTCGGCCCAAAAACCCAAAAAAGGCCCAATTGAGCCCAAAAATCAATAAGCCCCATCTTTGGCCCACAAAGCCCAATTCGGCCCACTTTCTAAGGTCCCACTCTGGTCCACATTTCAAGGCCCATTTCAGCCCCACATCCCAAGGCCCAATTCTGCCCACTTTCTAAGGTCCCACTCTGGTCAACATTTCAAGGCCCATTTCGGCCCAACATTCCAAGGCCCAATTCGGCCCACTTTCTAAGATCCCACTCTGGTCCATATTTCAAGGCCCCATTTCGGCCCACATTCCAAGGTTCTCAGTTCGGCCCATATTTCAAAACCCCTTTCGGCCCACTTTTCCAAGGCCCAAACATGGCCCATCAGTTCAAATTTGGCACACAATCAATCCAAAAACCGATTCAATCCCAGCTCAAATTCAAATCCAAAATTTAACCTAAATTCAACCCGACTTGTAGATTCCAATTCGATTCAAAACTTCATTCAATCATTCATTCATTCAAAAATTCAATCAATTCAATTCTCATTCAATTAAATTCAATTCCGAATTCAAATTCAATTCCTTCCAGTTACAATTCCTTCTAGTTACAATTCAATTCCACTTCAATCTCGATTTCATCTCAATTCCAATTCAAATCAAAATTCACCCAATTCAACTTTGATTTCAATTTCATTCCAATTTCCCCACATTCGAATGTCTCACAGACCTGAGTGTCTCACAGACTTTGTTATCCCAATGATTCAAATTTCTCACAGATCAGAGCATCTCACAGACCCGAGCGTCTCACAGATCCGAGTGTCTCACAGAATTTGACATCTCAAGATTTCAAGCGTCTTATAGACCCGAGCGTCTCACAGACAATAACATCCCACACATCAAACATCAAAACTTCCAAAATCCTAAACAGTGAACTACGTATGGTTTGATCTCAACAGGGAGTTAAGTACGTAGGCAGCCCATCTAGGGTGCGACCCCATTCCAATAAAAAAACCTTTTTCCCATTTTAAGGTGTTCTTCATATCTCTCAAAACACTCAAACCTTCTTCGGCTCCCATAAATTTCAAATCATCAGACTCCAAGTCTTGCCTATTCACTCAACCTCAGACTTTTCCCGAGTCTTCATCCCCTATACTCATCCGAATTCACCAATTCTTCCTCTTGGCGCTAGCTTGACAGAAAAGCTCACCTCATCCACTCTGTCTCTCTTCTTATCCTAATCCTATCCTTGGCTTTTAATTGAATCTCTCTAAAAGGTTTTGAAAGAAGGCAATCCCAACAATTGGTGACCGAGATTTCCTCGGGCACCAATCTGAAGTTGTGGTCGTTGCCACTTCTAAGGGGTGTAACCAGTGCGAACCCACAATAGAATCTCTGAAATGACCAGATAAGTCCTATCCATAGGCAACAACCTCATCAGAGTCAATTAACGGTTCTTAGAATCCGATCTTCCTTCCTAGTTATCATAGGTCAAACTAGGTTGCGACTCTAGTCAATTCCGCCTTATAGAGGCATAAGTCCGCGTGGGGCCCATTGAGAGTGGGTGTAGTGTTCACTTACACTCCCCTTTAAGCTTTCTGGGAAAGACGGACGATAAGTAGGTATTTGAGGGATGCCACATAACGGGTTTTCACCCTCCTCAAATGGCAGTTTCTAGGATCTAGGCTTTTCAGTCAAGAACCATATTTAGATAGACCCCCCCTCATACCGAAAAATCACCCTCCACAGAATGGCGACTCCGCTGGGGAAAACTTGAGTAAGTTTTTCTCAAACTCAAGGAAGACTGAACTCCATTCAAAATTGGGACTTCCACACCTCTTTCAAAACCTTCGAGAGATTCTTTTCAAAGCCTTTAGGATTATTCTATTCCACACTTTGGGTGTGTATCTGATGGGGACAGATAGGATTTGTTAGATCTTCAACAAACATTACAACAATTGGGTTAATAATTAGCTCACGATTAGAAAGAGACACTTAGGTGTGAATGAAGCTAACTTCCCTTTAGGTTAATAAACAACCAATTTGGAATCACTAATCTCAAGATAAAACACTTAGTACATAGGTTGGTGCTAACTTCATTTGGTTTATTTACTGCTTTCATATTTATATTGCGATTGTTGGGTGCATGGGGTGGGTAGCTTAGGACATGCATTCCTCTGTGTCACCCAATTTACCCACGATGTCACGGGATCCCCAACCGGTCCACGGTTGATTCCCCATGAGCTAGGGTCACTCTCTCAGTGAACAAACCCACGAGGCGGTACGGTCTCCGACCAACGCTTTGAGCTCATGATCCAAAAATATCCTCCATTATCTGAGTTAAAAGCCAGCATATAGTGACCTTTGAGCCTTCAGTGTCCAGCTGCCTGATCCGGTGTCTAGAACGGGTTTTATGGGTAGTCACCCCTTGTATGCCGCCTGTCTGACCACCATTTTGCCTTACCCTGAAGATTGCATGGGCTCAGTTCTCCAAGTGTCCTCTGCACCACGGGTGTCTCTAAAGCCCGATGTCACGCTGCACGTCCATAGAGGATCCCGTATTTACCGGATACCCATACATGGCACAACGTAGTCAGTGAATAATTTGGACTTTAGACACACCTGACCGTGCAGATGACGAGAGACCCGTTCCCATGCAGTACTTCCCCAAGTTTCCCAAAAGTGAGTATGTTGTGATAATCCCCGGCCGTGGCTCGTGTGACTATATCACTTCGGGTATCCTGACCTTTCGAACTTAAGCACTCCGGTCTTTCTCGATGACGTGCCCCCACAAGGCATAACAGAGATAAATCCCGAGAGATGAACAGTGAAGGGACGACGGTTCCCCCGGTGGTATGGAAGCATTGATTGACCTGGAAGGTGATTATCCCAATCATTCACACTCAGCTCCACATAAAATCAGCCACGATTTCATTTTGCGCTTACTTCTATGTGTGATCACGTTTTTAAAAAAATCAGAGAATGAATCATGTCGAACACTCTATTGAAATACCTTCAAAGCCGTTTATCTCGAATGATTTCAAAAAATATTGATTTCAAAATTGTTATTCCAAAGAAGTTTTCAAAATCGGTTTCAATCAAAGTCTTCCAGAAAACAAACTTTGTCAAACAGATTTCAAAAATCTACTACTTACAAATGATTTTCAATCAATATTTCTCACGTATGTTATTTCAAAAAACTATTTTCAAAAACAGGTTTCAAAAACCTACTTTTTATAGATGAATTTCAAACAACTTTTTACACGGATATTATCTCAAACTTTTTGAAAACAGTTTTCAAGCTGATTTCCACAAATGTATTTCAAAATAAAATGATTTAGTCCCCATGTTGTGACCCGCTATTTTTGAAGTTCAACCCACCTTCAAGAGCAACGGTCATTACCGTGGAGTGTACTAGTCATTTCGTGTTTTCACGAAAGTGGTGGATTTTCACAAAGATTTTGTGCTTGATCATTCACCTTTCCTTTCTCAAAAAACGCCCCTTATTTTTCTCATCGAAGTAGATGGGGCGCATGAAGATCGACAACAACAGTTCGAATCGAAAATCAGAGGAACACCAACTCGAGTCGAGCAACATGAAGACTAGCAACGACCGTTCGAGTCTGAAGCTGCTGAAGGTCAGAAGAGCACCAACCAGTTTCTCGTGATCACAATGTCACTTTGCTGCAAGAGCCCAAAGACGAGAGAGCAACCAAGAGCCCGAACTCAAGCGAATGGCCAATCAGGAGCCCAAACATTGATGTGCAGTCAGTCAGAATCTCAAAGACAAAGCAGAAGAATTTTTTTACTCAAATTCCCCCATTTAATGACTTTTAGAATTGATGTATAGGTTTTCCCCTAGCATTCTTTTCTCTCTTGTCAATTTCTGAATAGACTTTGTGTATAGGTTGTACATTCCCTTTGAATTTATTTAGATCAATGTGTATAGGGTTCCCCACCCCCTATTTTATTTGCGAATGACCGAGCATAAAAATTCCTACTAAGAAAATCCACCACTTCGAAAATACGTGTTTTCAAAACTGTTTTTCTTAAAACTTGATTTCTTTTTACACATACGACTTGCTTCTTCCCATTTTCGGTCATTTTACATTCATTAATCGTGCATGAATCACACCCATCTCAAAAAATTGCATAATCACACGTTGCATTCCCAACACATCACACAGAAGCATTCATCCCATTTTTTTCAAAGCATGCTAACATTCATATTTGTCATATTATTTTTTCTGTTATAATGACTGTGTTTGTAGGTGATTAACCGCGTTTTCCCATGAGTGAAAGCATGACCCTCGAAGCGATAGCAAGAAATACCAGGGATACAAGCATCTTCCCATTCGACATACCATGTACATAGAGACCAACAACCACAAAAAAGCATACACAATCCCAAAAAAAATCCAAAAAATTGTACATCCAAAAATCTAAAAAATCAAACATCCAAAATTTTAAAAAAAACATACCTTTCAAAAATCCCAGAAAATGCAGCCCATGTCATATCAGTGGGTCACCATGCGGGAGTTGTCACTCCCTAAAAGTCCCAAGATCCAGGAGCCAATCACCAACCTGACCTCACTCGAGAATCACTTCTTCGACAACAATCACCACAACTCGACCACCTTCAGAGCCAACAATGACGGGATGAGCTTCATGAACCGCAAGTTGAATTCGGCTCAAGTGAGACTAGTCATAACCTTACCACTCATGCATTGCATAAAAAAAACAAAAAAAAACACATTCAATCAACCATTTCCATTCACCATTTTCAGCATTTCATGCATCCTGTATGTAGTAATTCCATATTACCACAATACATCGCATTCGCATACTCCCATATCGAAATGACATCTTTGGGAAAATCGTGAGAGATCGATTGAACAGAGTGCTTGAACCACTGAATTCTCAACCCGTCAATGAACACAAGGGTCTAATCAAAATCAGCACCACAAACCAAATGAGTAGTGTGCGAAGAGCAGTATTTTCTCTCGAATTTCAAATGAGGGTAATGGACAATCCACTAAGCGAGAGGGAAGATAGAGCGAGTCCATAGAGGTAAAACCATGAGTGACTTGTGCTTTCCTTTAGCACATGGAGAGGTATAATTCAGAGTGAGATCAATGTCGATAGCAAGTCACGAACTGTGATTCATGCAAAGATATGAGAATAGTAAGAAAACAATCATTGACTAATGAGAATGACGAGGCACTTAGGAATACAAAATCTCATAAAACCAAAAAGCTTTGACTGCCATGTACATAATCCCTTAGTGAGCCCCGCTGAGCCTTTCACGAAAAACCTTTTTTCTGTGAACTCCACAACATGCCAACCCACCAAATATACTTACTTGCCCTTGCAATAGAGGATCTCGAAAGAGCCGGAGCCATGGTCTCTCCCCCACCATCTTTCACGAAAACAACAAATGAAATGTTCAAAGAAATTAGTGAGTCAATGCAACTCCAAAGTCAAACACCAAAAATGTTCAAGAAGTCAATTAGTCAATGCAACTCTAAAGCTGAAAGCCAAAATACAAAGAACGCTTGAGAAAGTCGATGAGCCAATGCGATTCCAAAGCAGGATGCAAAGAAGCGAAAATCATACACCGAAAAGGAAGGAGAAGGATGAGAAAATCGTACACCAAAGAAGAAGGAGAATATAGCAAAGGGCCAATGATGTCCCACCGAAACCAACAACGATTCTCAAAGATCGTCTGTCTAATCATTCCACCCATGGCGAAGGCAAAACATATCCTCTATCGCACAAAAGATCCACGATTCCCGAATAAATCCTCCAGTCCCATGTGACATACATCATACCCCTCAGCCCCGTTATAACCTAATAAAAGACCTCTGACTCATTAGTTGATGAGCGTTAACTGAAAGTATCGGATCTGAAACATGAATCATAAGATTCATGCTTGTTATCAACATGTCCCACCTCAAATATAGGGACTATGAGCGAATGAGTGCGACCTTACTTCACAAGGTCTTCCGAGTGCGAGTTACTCTTTAATCGAAGCACCAAATCATAAACAGCTTACCCCATCGCAGATGAGGAATTTGTAAGGATCGAAAGTTCAGAACCTCGAAAAAATTCTAAGGAAAATACTGCTCCGAGCATCGAGAGTATCATTACACCATTAGCACACACAGCTAGACTCACGAGAGATTGACCCACATACCTCCATGAGAGGAAAGTGATTCGCGCACTCGAGTTCAACAATCACTCAAGATCGAACCAAAGATGTCTTATATTCGTACACCTCATATTAATAAAGGTAGAGCCATATCTTCTCTCCAAAAATTGCATATGCATTTTGTATCGTACCTAGCATTTAATAATTGCATGCATCATAACCAGTTCATCATCGTATCCGACTGGTAAAAACTATGCCTAGTCTCGCTCAAAGTCGACTTCAGTTGCAGTTGTTGAAGTGTAAATTTTGATCAAAAGATGTCAACTAGAGCCATCCCTCGCCATCATCAAGCTATATCGAACCATCTCGGAGCCATCCCGGGCTACCTTGAGCTGCATCGAACCATTTCTGAGCCATCCCAGGCTATATTCGGGCTGCATTAAATCATTTCGGAGCTATGCGTAGACCGTCCCGGAGCCATCTAGTTTCATGCTCGAGCCTCATCGACACCACTCCCAAAGCCAAGTAGAAGCCATGCGGGAGCCATCCTCAAACATTGAGATCATCCCTAGAGCTACACAAGAGCCATTCCAACAGTTTGAGAGCCACACGGGAGCCTCCTCAAATCCATGTCGGAGCCATTTCGTCACCAGGGCCTTGCCTACATAGTTTCGAACTACGTATGGTCTGATCTCAATACGGAATTGAGTACGTAGGCAACCCGCTCAGGGTGCGACCACCTCAGGCGATAATCCCCTTTCGCTCCTCGCTATAATCAAATGGAGCATCCCGGAATCATGACGCAACCATCTCGGTGCCATGATTAGAAACTACACCGAAGACATCCAACCATGTTTGGCCATTCATGTATGATAACAAGTTCACCCACAGTAAATCCATCACCAAAGCCTTGCACGCAAAGTCATCAAACTACGTATGGTCTGATCTCAATATGGAATTGAGTACATAGGCAGCCCGCCCAGGGTACGACCACATCAAAGGCGAAAACTTCCCTTTTCCCCTCGGTGTCATTAAAGTGAACCAACCAAAGCATCGTCATGCTCAATCAGCACAAGGTCATCCCGAAGCCATCCATGGAAATCCTGGAACCTTGATGGGAACTCCCAACAAGTCATGCAACTGTGTTTCATCGTTCACCCATGAAAAACCATTCACTCACTACAAAGTCCACAACAAATCCTGTCAAACAACAATAAATCCATCATCGGAGCCATCAAACCACCTTGAAAAAAAAAATCTCAAGGCAAATCAAAGCCCACAAAATGCCACAAAATCACCAACCACGTCAAACCCACCAACCACCCCGAGACCATTGGTCACACCGGAGCCATCAGTGCCTACCGGAGCCATCAGTGCATACTGGAGCCATCAACGCATGCTGGAGCCATCTCAGATCCTTGAAGCCATGCCGGAGCCATACCGGAGCCATCCCGAGGTTTTGATGTTACTATAGAGCCATCTGCTCACACAAAAACCTACATCCAAAACAAGGAGTTTAATTCAATTAATACATTGGTTAATCACCTCACATCACATATCATCTGCATATACCCAAAAAATTTGCTCACTATTGACGTATCTTCACACCCGCTAGGCAGCTATTGCGCTACTAGTGCGGTCGAATTTTTCATTTTACACCTGCTAGACAGCTATTGCGCTACTAGTACGGTCGCCTTTCGTTTTACACCTGCTAGATAGCTATTGCGCTACTAGTACGGTTGCCTTTCATTTTACACCCGCTAGACAGCTATTACGCTACTAGTGCGGTCGAATTTTTCATTTTACACCTGCTAGACAGCTATTGCGCTACTAGTACGGTCGCCTCTCATTTTACACTGCTAGACAGCTATTGCGCTACTAGTACGGTCGCCTTTCGTTTTACACCCGCTAGACAGCTATTGCGCTACTAGTGCGGTCGAATTTTCGTTTTACACCTGCTAGACAGCTATTGCGCTACTAGTACGGTCGCCTTTCATTTTACACCTACTAGACAGCTATTGCGCTACTAGTATGGTCGCCTTTCGTTTTACACCTGCTAGACAGCTATTGCGCTACTAGTACGGTCGCCTTTCATTTTACACCCGCTAGACAGCTATTGCGCTACTAGTGCGGTCGAATTTTTCATTTTACACCTACTAGACAGCTATTGCGCTACTAGTACGGTCGCCTTTCGTTTTACAACCGCTAGACAGCTATTGCGCTACTAGTGCGGTCGAAATTCGTTTTATACCTGCTAGATAGCTATTGCGCTACTAGTACGGTCGCCTTTCATTTTACACTTGCTTGACAGCTATTGCGCTACTAGTATGGTCGCCAGTCGTTTTACACCTGCTAGACAGCTATTGCGCTACTAGTACAGTCGTCTTTCATTTTACACACGCTAGGCAGCTATTACGCTACTAGTGCGGTCCCGCCATTTTTCCTCCACTAGGCAGCTATTACGCTACTAGACGAGATCGTTCACTTCTGAAATACCCCAAACCTAAGTATGCTAAGTAAACATCAAATTATGATGTAGTAAGGCTAGAATATGCCTTAGAAAGATTGGTAGACAATTTAAACCAAGGAAAACACAAGAAAATGCCTTAAGGGCAATTAGGGCAAAAATGTGCTCTAAGCTTGGAGAGACTTGGGTGAGTACCCAAATATCATGATAAGACCTTAGTAATATTCTAATGGTCATTTTAAATCAATTAGCAAAGAAAACCAAGCTTGAAAACAAGTTAAAACACAAAATGTGCTTTAAGAAGTCTTAAAGCACATTTTTGAGAAATTGTCTTAGAATTGAGTTTTGAGTGGCTAAATGTCCATCATTACTCTTTAATCAACATGTGTACTAATTAGTATCACATTAGGAAGTCTAAATCAATGGGAAATCAAAAATTTAGAAATATGTGCACTGATTAGTGAATAGTGCCAAATAGTGACTAGTTTAAGTTTTAATCAACTTAAGTCAATTAGTTGGTCAAACAAGACCGTAAATATCTTGGTTATAATGAGGGGGCCGGTTTTCTAAGGGTGAGTCACCATAGACTTTATCAAATAAGGAAGAAAAGAAGATATAAGTAAAAGGAGTACTATTTACTTTATTAAAGTAAAATACCTTATATTAACCTACTCTCTCTCTCTTCTTCATTTCTCTTCTTCTTCCACGATTTTCTTCCTCTTCTCTCTGTTCTAAACCGTCTCCAAGCAGCACCCATGGCACCACCACCTTGCTTTGTCAACAACTTACTCATTTTAGCTCCAAATCAAAAACTAAACACATATTTCTCTTAGTTAGGCCAAGACCTATCTTTCTATCTTTTCAAATACTTCAAAGCTCCATTTTGGTGCCAAGAGGAAACTCCATTGATGGAGGAAAATCAAGTTTGAAGAGCTCATTAGCTTCTCCATTCTCTTAAGGTAAAGAAAATGTAAGAAAAACCATGTTTCCATCATTTCTTCTACATGGCCGAAAATTCCTTCTCATGGGGCTATGTTTTTATGCCTTGTTCTAGCTTGATTTATTCACCAAGGACTAGTGGAGGTCCTATTTCATTCAATGCCAAAGTCTATCTTGAGACTTCAAGGAAATCATCCACTTTTATGCCTTAGAACACATTTCTAACCTAGGTTTTTATTCCTTGAGGTTAGTGTGTTGTTTAGTACTCATATGAGTCATTGAATATTGATTAGAACATTGGCAAGGGGAATTAAGTGGTGGCCGAGATTCATGCAAGAAGAAGGTCTAAGGAGGAAGTTAAGATAAGATTGAGAAAACAAGGTAAATTATTTACCTAATGGTGGTTTAAGGTTTAAGGAATGAGTTTTAGATGGGTACCAATGTAGCCTAGGGCTTACATTAGGTAATGGGTTATGTAACCTAAGGAAAAGAACTTAAATAAGCTTGTGAACTTGTGACTAAGGAGCCAATGGGAATGAGTTAGTAATATAAGTTTAAGAAGGATTTTAAGAGCATTATAACTACTATGAGATTGATGGGTGTATTTGCAGGTTGAAAGCTTTTATATGTGGGAAATTCAGTGTTTAAGTTTAAGTCATTTAAGGGCCTAAGAGCCATGTCATTTAAGAGCCTTAGTGCTATGCAATTTAAGATTATTGCAATATATTGAGTTGTTGTGAATGAGTTGGTTTGGGTGATGAGATATGATGAGAAAGAACTTGATGTGTGTGAGATGGTTGAATGAGGAAAAATAATGTGTTTGGGCATGATAAGATACTAGAGGAGCTATGGCGAAATTTGAGTAGAAAATAAGTGTTTAGGTGATGGTGGTGAATTAATATGACCTAGGATGACTAGAGTCACATGAGGATTTGAGTGGAAAGGAGTTAACTAAGGAGTTCTTGAGGTTTAGAATGACCTAGAGATGCCTATGAGGAAATTAGAGTTTAGATGGGTGCATTGAACGCACCAAAGTCATGGTATGAGGAATGGTAAACTTGTGCATAAGTTTTAAGGAGAAGGTGTATAATGCTTAAGATGATTTAGGTATGAACTTGGGAATATATCAATGAAAGTCTTGGGAAGCTTGCCTAAGTAGTGATGATGTTAGTAGAGGACTAATGAGGTTTAGTTAGATTGTAATAAGTGGACTTAGGTGATGGAAGAGAAAGGTGAGGGAGAATGTATTCAAACGTCAAGGAAAATGACTAGGAATGTAAGAGAGCGTGTGATCATGAGGAAGGTGAGTAAGTGAATAAAAGAATGTATAAGTAAGCTCAAGAGTTTAGGAGTGATGAGTACAAATGAAAAGAAGAGAATTGTGCATGGACATGCAAGATGACCTTGGAAGGTTTAACTAGCAAGATGGAGTGCAATGAGGTTAAGGAGGAGTTATATGGGTTGAAAAGAAACACTTTGGATAGTTGAAGTTTTAGACATAATGTACATGTTGGAAAGAAAAGGGATTAACTAACAAGTGTTAGGAGTTTTTGCAAGAATTGAGTAAAAGTTTGAGAAGATCTTTGGAAGTTGTTTTAATGAGTTTGGTGGAGGTTATAAGGTGGGTTTAAAGTGCCAAGATGGTGTTGGACCTATTAGGACACTTGTGGAAGAGTTTGGAATTGAAAGAGGAAATTAAGAGAAAAATCTGTAGTGGACCGACCCAGGGTCCGACCCAGTCTTGGGTCGGTCGGGCCATGTTGAGCCAGTTGGAATGTCTCTGGACTGGACCGACCCAGAGGGTTTGGGTCGGTCGGGCAAAAATTTAACGTAGGAAATGGGTTCTGTAAAGGACCGACCCAGAGGGTTTGGGTCGACGATGGGTTTCAAAAGACGGAAAAGTTTCTGTAATGGACCGACCCAGGGGTTGGGTCGGTCGGTGGGTCGGTCGACCCTTAACACTTTTAAAAAAAAGAAAGAAACCCTAAGAGAGTTAGTGGTATTAATTGTACCCCATTAAGGGGGCAATGATGATTAGAGGTATAAAGACCTAAGGATTAAGTTAAGAATAAACTTAAAAGTTTAAGATTAAGTTTGTAAGATTAAGTTGTAAGACTTAAGTGGTGTTAGGTGGGGATTATTAAGAGTTAAGTAAGTTAAGTGAGTTAAGCAAGTTAAGTAAGTTAAGTAAGTTGAATTAAGTTAAGTGATTAACAACCTAAAACTGAATGAATGTTTTAGGACTTGGGAGTTTGGACTCCGGAAGAGAGTAAGCAGCCGAACGACCAACGGTGAACGGTACAGTTCTCTTGTGACCTGCTTGCTAACGAGGTGTCCCTCGGCTTGTGTGCTCTTTGTTTTGTGTGCTCACTAAACAAGATAAAGCATGCAACCGGAATATATTATTTATTGTATTGTTGTGTGTGTTTGAAAACTAACACAATATACCGTGAGAACTTACTAACCAATGTTTAGTAAGGAATTGAGTGAGACTAAGGGACACCCCTAATAAGGGACGATATGAACCGAAAGAGGTTAACCAACAAACAGGGTCTTGAGATTACTACTAACTGGAACTTGAGTGAGGAAACCCGGGACCGATCTCCGGTCATGCATGCTAAGGAAAGGGGTCGTTATCTATAGCAGATTCGACCTCCGATTAAGGACTTGTCTTCGGACTTGTAGCCTAGGGCCGGTTGCCGGCTCAGCTGCGCTGGACTCCCGTCCAGAGTAGGTGGCATTAAGATGGTGCGGTGGATCACCTAAATCCCAGGTTCGAATTAAGCTACAACCATTCCCTTCCAGGAACGGTTTGTATATTGAGATTAAGTTAAGATTAAGGCTAAGGTAAGGTTAAGATAAGTTGCAACCATTCCTTATTAAAGGATGGTTTGTATTGTTAAGTTTAAGATTAAGGTAAGGTTAAGATGAATTGCAACCATTCCTCTTTAAAGGATGGTTTGTATAATTAAGATTAAGATAAGCGACATCCACTCCTTATTAAAGGATGTTGTTTTTCAGATTAAGATAAGACTAAGATTGAGGTGAGATAAGGATGGACTAAGATTAAGAGGGAACATTACTTAAGGAGTTAAATAACTAACTCTCTAATTAAGGGAACGCATTTAAGTCGTTCATTGTGTGTGAACTTTGATTGTTCATATATGGATTGTTGTTTACAGCATTTACTATTATGTTGTGCATTTAATCAACCTCCATGCTATCGACAATTAGTCGTCGTAGCCACGTTAGCTTGGGGCCATGAGGGGATACCAGCATTCGTGCTGACCCCCTTTGGGGGCTGTTTTTACTACACAGGTGTACATCAGGAGGCGGCCGTCGCAAGAGTAAGAAGAGGACACAAGTGTTAAGGATCAAGTGTGACCTACGAGTTGTGCATGTACACTCGTATGGCAATTGAGTTAGTAAGGTGTATAGGTTGTGAGAGGATTGTAAGAAGAATATGTATTTGGTTAAGGTTGTAATGCACTATTGTTCGGTATATTCTGTAGTCATACCGTGGCAAGGTCCTGGAGTGTAAAGAATTCCGCTGTGACATGTATATATATGCTGTTAAGTTGCGAGACCACATTTGGATTGAGTTGGGGTGTTACAAAAAGTGGTATCAGAGCGTAGTTACGCTCTGAAGACAAGAAATACCGAACTTAGGAGAATGTTGAGGTTGAGATTGAGTTATGGGTTAAGGGTTGAGAGATAGAGTGAGAGGTGCGTTAGTCAGGACTTCCCGGTGTCTACCGGATATCCATAGTACCTAGACCCGCCCTCCACATCCCTAACCCTGAATATGTGGAACAAACGCCAGAGAGAAGAAAGCCTTCTCTTGCTCGGGGAAACCTGATCTGGCAGTTAGCTAACAGTAAGCAATACGAGAAACATCTTGTGGCATAACAGTTAAGGAGAACTGGGAGATTTTTAATGGAGCGCATCGGCGAAACAGGCGCTACCAATGGAACCTTACCAGTAAAAGAACGGTAATTACCGGCAACATGGGTCGACATGCTACGCAGTCGAAATAACCCGCAATACCAATGGTAAGGAAAGCACTACGCGTGCAATGGATAAGGAAATGATAAGAGACATGGGTACCGGATAGCGGTTCGAGCGACCATAACAGTGGGATAATACAAAGCATGAGGATTGAGATTACTGGAAAGTCCAGTTAGAAACGGGAACTCCAAACCCCATACAATAAAAAAAAAGGGGGGTTACAAACCTGCCCGACATAACGCGGACAACAGTGGAAACATATATAAATTGTATACCGAAATAGGACTACGACGTAGTGCCTAAAGGAGAATCATTACTGAGTAACCACAACAAAATGTGTGGACACAGGAGCGAGGATTAAGACATAAGAAATATTAAGGGATTCCCTCAGAAAGAGGAAGCCCTAATAGAGGACAGTACTGTCAAACAACAAGAAACTACCGGATGGTCGGTTATCCAAAATAAGAGATTATCGAAGATCCCGAGACTACAATTACATGGAAATTAGAAGGAAGTATTCACTACCAATGTACCTTGTACCAATAGCCCATCTGCATGGCGCACTTGCCATAGCAAGTGCTACCACGGTTAAGCTACACGGGAAGCCACCATGGCAAGATAGGAGAACGCTACAGTTGAAACGCATGTTAATACCGGATTGTAAATCCATAAGAACAGAAAAATAAGACCTTGGGAAGGCCCGACGGCCTGACCATGTTGAGATGAGATGACACACCAGTCTACTGGGAGCAGAACTTGGACAAAGTATTAAACCGTATAAATATTAGCAACGGTATAAACCACTACAACAACAACCGACAGTACGGTAAGAACACAATCCCGAACTCCAAGGGGAAAACTTAAGGGATCACTCGGCGATCCGAGCAAAACAATATATAAGCAATGATATACAAGGGATGTATTATAAGATACTATTAAGACTGTTGAAGCATCGACTTACAACGAAGAGCGGGATAAAACTCCCGAGATGACCATTAAGACCTGCCGATAACAACAAACTTCGATGAATATGTTAGTAAATCCTGGAAAAAGGAAAGCTCAGTGGACTACCCCCACAGAGCGGGCAAAGTCGAGCCGAACAGCTGATGAATGACAGTTAACACTGGTTGTTTAACTCATTAACACCAAGTATGATTGATCATCAACGGGTGGCATAGTCAACGGAAGCTGAACGAAGCATTGAGATGAGAGTATAAGATGATAGGATGATATCCAACTTGGACACCTTAAGGCAAACGCCTAATACGAACCTAACCCTGACTATTAAAAGACATAAGTCTAGTAAAATGACAGCGTTGTCAAAGACATTAAGTAACCTCAGATCACCTGAACAACTTCCTTAGCAGGAAGCAGCATGCAGCAACTTATCATGAAACCCGATGCTACATTTAGTATGTAACCTAACGGTGGATAGTGCTCAAAGAACCAGAATCTTATAGGGATGACCTGCAGATGAGTAAGAGTACAAATAATGAACTGAGACATTAAGCATTAAGAGCCTACGAGCCAAGGATGTTAACCACATCAGAGCCCAAGGCGCGGTAAGTTATAAGAGAGCTTGTTTAAGCCACGAAGGGACTACAATTTGTAGATATGAACGGTTACCAAACCTATAACTTAGAATGGGAAGAACATAACCAAGAAAGGGTACCAACGAGAATATTGAGATAATGCTAAGGACAGGAGCGGAGAACGAACCATGCTTTTTAGGGTGGGGATTCCACTCCTTGTTGTGAGGCCATGAGTGGGAATGAACCCCTCAAAAGGGCTTTCACTTATTAGAGATGCAATACGCTTTTGTTAGAGAATGGAAACTGTAAAATTGAGATTACTTTAGAACAGGTCATACACATGAGTAATAAGGAAGGTTGCAGAGATAGACCCCATATCAAACACCCAGGATGTAAGAATTAGTAATTGTCAGAGATAGACATTGTGAGTGCACCTTACGGCACATCAAATGACCAATGCTCCGAAGAGCTTGTGATTCAGTGGATGACTTCTTCAGTAACCAGTTAAATTACATGGTAGATAACATCACTAAGGATGAAAGAAAGCGAGAGAAATTAGCCTACTTACAATCTGAGATTGGAGCAGAACATCTTCATATCAAGAGTCAACTATTTACAACACGGTACGACAACCGCCAATACCGGAATGAGAGAACTCCAGTGTGTTTACACCAAGAAGGGATTGATTATAAGGTAAGACATTAGAATAAATGAGTAAGAGGTTGCACCATCGATGGGCAACATGGTAAAGCCAACTACCACGGTAGTAGTGGTCGTGAGTACAATAGTTAGGTAAGTGGATTAAGTCATGGTACGCGGTAAGGCGACCATTATGTATGAGCCGTCAAATATTGACACTGAGGCAATTAGATTTATGAGTTAAGACCAGCATAAGTAAGAAAATAAGATGGTAGACGAACTGAGCATTGAGGCCAGTAGTCTGGACCTGGTTTGGTAAGATTACACAGGAAGCACACAACCCATTCCTTAAGGAACTGGAAGTGCATTCCTAGTAGCATAAATTGAGGAACAAGATAAGAGGCTCTACGGAAGAGACCTCAATTATTAAGAGACCGAATCAGTACGGAATACAGAAAGGAGCTGGAGCATACCATAACCAAGAACACAGTATCTGGATTTCCCTTGATTGACTTCAAGAAGAACAATAAATGTTATTATGGAACGATGAAAGAGGAGATCGACAACAGAATACTTCATAATTAGCAATAGCTAAACGTGTGACGGACACTATGAGTTTACTAAAACGAGACGTGGAACAACAGCACCCCACAGGGGCTTGCAGGCCTGACACGCTCATTTATGAGTTAGTTGGGTAAGTAGTAATGTACCAGTAAGGTACCCCATGCATGTGAACGAGTGGTGTAAGGAACAAGGGAGGTAGTCGACTCCGTACCACGGACAACAACGCAAGATCAGACAAGAACAGCTACTACCACAAACAGTCGAGGAGAAGAATTCAGTTGAACCAGCAACACAGAGGAACCAGAGAACAGATAATTAAGGACTATGAAGTGCGAAGAGCACGGATTGTTAAGTACAGACATTGGACATGTCTTAAGATGTAAGGGATTAAGACTGTAAAGCGCAATGCACACTAAACAGTAGTTTTAAATTAAGGATCATCCTCAGACCAAAGGTCAGTTGGAGAGAACAACTTAGACATTCGAGAAAACACTAAGAGTATGAACATAAGATCTTCAAGGAGAATGGATAGACGAGTTACAACTCATTATGGCCGTGTATATATAAAGATAACACGTGTCCATTGAGAGACCAATATACCTAAACTGTACGGAGGCAGGAGGATATACAATGCCATAAAAAGATAAGTGAAGCAGTTAAGCCTAAGAACATCAGAGTGGTGCAGGAAGTTAGCAGATCACTACCTTTGAGATTAGACCAAACTAAGTTAAGAATATGGTATAAGTACCGTTAAGAATCCTCGATACAGAGACTAAGTCATTTCTGATCGAATTATAAGCAAGATAGATGACATGGAAGCTAGAATGCTTGGTAAGAATTAGACATCTTGAACTTATGTTCAAGGATGATATAATTTGATTACGTGGGCGTAATCCATTTTAAGGGGGGTAGAGCGAAAACCGCTTAGCGTATGTTTGTGTACTGAGTACATAAACTACGGTGTGCATAGCACAAAATAATTTGAGAATATGTTTTACATAAACATTTTGAGATAAATCATGGTTATTGCACACAGAAGATGTGAATACCATATATATGTACCATCTTGTTAACTCCGGTGTGAGTACAAGTTAAGAGAATTAAGGAGGAGGTTTAAGGAGACTTAAGAAATAAGGAATATATGAGGTATGAGTCGATATGAGACTAGGTGTGAGATAAGAATAAGATAACACTATGAGATATCATTTGATATGAGTATGAGGAAGGAAATTGTAATTCTATGAGATATAAGATGGTGAGAATTGGTATGGGACAGTTATAGAACTTAGTAGGAATTTAAGTCTTGGGGTAATTACTAAGAGACGAATTGGGTATGTCGATGGACTGAGTCCACACTTTGGAGATGTATTGATTATGATTAGAAGAACTAAAAAGATAGAAAATTGGACATGAGTGAATTATCTGATGTTTGAAAATGACGTGGGAGGTGGAACTTGATTTTCTAGGGGTCAAGGGAAACCGAACACAAATTGGAGTGGAAGGATAGTTCGACACTGATGCTGATCACATCAGGGTTGGATGATTCCTGAAACTCCCTACCAGTGGTCACAATTAAATCGCACTATGGATAGAGGCCTTAGGATAAAATGGAATTGGAGTTGGTTGTATTTTTAATTAGAGGAATTATTCCTCACATGACCTCGTAAAAAGGATTACCTTTTTACTGAGTCTCGCCCATGAAGTCGAGGACGCACGAGCCTTTGTCTTCGGACCGGTGACATGGGGAGCAGTGTTTTGTATTCTGGCCCATGGTGACGAGGACGAATGAGCCATTGTCCACGACCGGTGACATGGGAGAATACGTTGGAAGTTATGTGAATGTTTTAATCATCAAAAGAAACAAGGAGAATTTTGAGTGTATACATGCTTAAGCATGTTGTGTGATATTTAAGTATAAGAATATGGCGGATCTAATGATCCAATGAGATTAAGTATACATAAGTATGATCTATATGATCTAAGGAATGAGGTAAGACATGTATTCTAATAAGATAAGATGCATGGGAACTTTGGGACAAAGTTCTTTTAAGGGGGTAGATTGAAATACCCCAAACCTAAGTATGCTAATAAACATTAAATTATGATGTAGTAAGGCTAGAATATGCCTTAGAAAGATTGGTAGACAATTTAAACCAAGGAAAACACAAGAAAATGCCTTAAGGGCAATTAGGGCACAAATGTGCTCTAAGCTTGGAGAGACTTGGGTGAGTACCCAAATATCATGATAAGACCTTAGTAATATTCTAATGGTCATTTTAAATCAATTAGCAAAGAAAACCAAGCTTGAAAACAAGTTAAAACACAAAATGTGCTTTAAGAAGTCTTAAAGCACATTTTGAGAAATTGTCTTAGAATTGAGTTTTGAGTGGCTGAATGTCCATCATTACTCTTTAATCAACATCTGTACTAATTAGTATCACATTAGGAAGTCTAAATCAATGGGAAATCAAAAATTTCAGAAATATGTGCACTGATTAGTGAATAGTGCCAAATGGTGACTAGTTTAAGTTTTAATCAACTTAAGTCAATTAGTTGGTCAAACAAGACCATAAATATCTTGGTTATAATGAGGGGGCCGGTTTTCTAAGGGTGAGTCACCATAGACTTTATCAAATAAGGAAGAAAAGAAGAGATAAGTAAAAGGAGTACTATTTGCTTTATTAAAGTAAAATACCTTATATTAACCTACCTCTCTCCTCTCTTCTTCATTTCTCTTCTTCTTCCACGATTTTCTTCCTCTTCCCTCTGTTCTAAACCGTCTCCAAGCAGCACCCATGGCACCACCACCTTGCTTTGTCAACAACTTACTCATTTTAGCTCCAAATCAAAAACTAAACACATATTTCTCTTAGTTAGGCCAAGACCTATCTTTCTATCTTTTCAAATACTTCAAAGCTCCATTTTGGTGCCAAGAGGAAACTCCATTGATGGAGGAAAATAAAGTTTGAAGAGCTCATTAGCTTCTCCATTCTCTTAAGGTAAAGAAAATGTAAGAAAAACTATGTTTCCATCATTTCTTCTACATGGCCGAAAATTCCTTCTCACGGGGCTATGTTTTTATGCCTTGTTCTAGCTTGATTTATTCACCAAGGACTAGTGGAGGTCCTATTTCATTCAATGCCAAAGTCTATCTTGAGACTTCAAGGTAAACATCCACTTTTATGCCTTAGAACACATTTCTAACCTAGGTTTTTATTCCTTGAGGTTAGTGTGCTGTTTAGTACTAATATGAGTCATTGAATATTGATTAGAACATTGGCAAGGGGGATTTAAGTGGTGGCCGAGATTCATGCAAGAAGAAGGTCTAAGGAGGAAGTTAAGATAAGCTTGAGAAAACAAGGTAAATTATTTACCTAATGGTGGTTTAAGGTTTAAGGAATGAGTTTTAGATGGGTACCAATGTAGCCTAGGGCTTACATTAGGTAATGGGTTATGTAACCTAAGGAAAAGAACTTAAATAAGCTTGTGAACTTGTGACTAAGGAGCCAATGGGAATGAGTTAGTAATATAAGTTTAAGAAGGATTTTAAGAGCATTATAACTACTATGAGATTGATGGGTGTATTTGCAGGTTGAAAGCTTTTATATGTGGGAAATTCAGTGTTTAAGTTTAAGTCATTTAAGGGCCTAAGAGCCATGTCATTTAAGAGCCTTAGTGCTATGCAATTTAAGATTATTGCAATATATTGAGTTGTTGTGAATGAGTTGGTTTGGGTGATGAGATATGATGAGAAAGAACTTGATGTGTGTGAGATGGTTGAATGAGGAAAAATAATGTGTTTGGGCATGATAAGA
Source organism: Limonium bicolor (assembly GCA_023374045.1). Taxonomy (NCBI): domain Eukaryota; kingdom Viridiplantae; phylum Streptophyta; class Magnoliopsida; order Caryophyllales; family Plumbaginaceae; genus Limonium; species Limonium bicolor. The sequence goes on from CM041781.1 coordinate 130,761,618, forward strand.
TACTAGAGGAGCTATGGCGAAATTTGAGTAGAAAATAAGTGTTTAGGTGATGGTGGTGAATTAATATGACCTAGGATTTACTAGGAGTCACTAGAGGAATTTGAGTGGAAAGGAGTTAACTAAGGAGTTCTTGAGGTTTAGAATGACCTAGAGATGCCTATGAGGAAATTAGAGTTTAGATGGGTGCATTGAACGCACCAAAGTCATGGTATGAGGAATGGTAAGACTTGTGCATAAGTTTTAAGGAGAAGGTGTATAATGCTTAAGATGATTTAGGTATGAACTTGGGAATATATCAATGAAAGTCTTGGGAAGCTTGCCTAAGTAGTGATGATGTTAGTAGAGGACTAATGAGGTTTAGTTTAGATTGTAATAAGTGGACTTAGGTGATGGAAGAGAAAGGTGAGGGAGAATGTATTCAAACGTCAAGGAAAATGACTAGGAATGTAAGAGAGCGTGTGATCATGAGGAAGGTGAGTAAGTGAATAAAAGAATGTATAAGTAAGCTCAAGAGTTTAGGAGTGATGAGTAACAAATGAAAAGAAGAGAATTGTGCATGGACATGCAAGATGACCTTGGAATGTTTAACTAGCAAGATGGAGTGCAATGAGGTTAAGGAGGAGTTATATGGGTTGAAAAGAAACACTTTGGATAGTTGAAGTTTTAGCCATAATGTACATGTTGGAAAGAAAAGGGATTAACTAACAAGTGTTAGGAGTTTTTGCAAGAATTGAGTAAAAGTTTGAGAAGATCTTTGGAAGTTGTTTTAATGAGTTTGGTGGAGGTTATAAGGTGGGTTTAAAGTGCCAAGATGGTGTTGGACCTATTAGGACACTTGTGGAAGAGTTTGGAATTGAAAGAGGAAATTAAGAGAAAAATCTGTAGTGGACCGACCCAGGGTCTGACCCAGTCTTGGGTCGGTCGGGCCATGTTGAGATAGCCGGAATGTCTCTAGACTGGACCGACCCAGAGGGTTTGGGTCAGTCGGCTTGGCTTTGGGTCGGTCGGGCAAAAATTTAACGTAGGAAATGGGTTCTGTTATGGATCGACCCAGAGGGTTTGGGTCGGTCGGTCTAGCTCTGGGTCGGTGCAAACATGTAAATTGATCTACTAAAACTAAACGAATTAATCTAGAAAATAATAAATCAATAAGTCTGTCGGGTTGCAAAAATCATGGTCACTACAGTATAGAAAGTTAAGCAACCAAGTATCGAACCGTGGGACTTGAATAAATAAGCCTAAGTCCTATCCTAAATCCTAAGAAAACTGGAAATTCAGGGGGTTGTGAATTGTTTTTGAGACTGATCGAATAAATGCAAATCAGAGTTGAAATAAGCAATCGGTAAAAATGAATGATGAGCTTGATAATATGAGTGGAACTCCGGGTTCGGGTTGTTCTTTTCTGGTTGAATCTAGTAACTCCTACAATTTAATTATGAGAAACTGAAAGGCCAATTCTTTCTATCTCTTCAATGGTAAATCCTAGTTCATTGAAGAGCTCACATATCAGAACGTGTCAACTCTAATCTAGCAGTTGGCAAAACACATATAGTTGGAATAAGCATAAAGAATTGTTAGCGTTTGTAGGAAAGATTATCTATCCGACTAATCCTTCCCCAAATTCCTAGGTTGATTCGAACTCCCTATTAATCACCGTGTCTAATCTTAATAGGTTTCGCAGAACAACTCTATAACTCGCGAAATTAATAGAGAAGAACATTGATCATCATTAACCTGAAAACAATCCATTACAGTCTCATAATCAAATTGCAGAATCTTTAACTACATTGAATCCATCTTGAACAAACCCTACCCCAGAGTTAAATCCCTACTAGCCAGACATTGCAAAGAAACAGATAAATACAATCAACATAGAAATCATCTAAAGGAAGAAAAACCCTTCTGTTGAACGACTATCCAGATCGATGGATGCAGGTGTAAGGTTGAAGATGATGGCCTCACTCCCTTCTAACGATGCTCCTCCAGAACGATGGTGATAATCTTGATGAATGTGAATGAAGGTGAACTGATGCAATTGGTGTGGATGAATGGATAGAACCTCGTTTATCAGCGTGAGAGTGTGTGTTGTAATGATCGATGATGAATGAATACCTTTCTCCTCTGATTAGGTCAGTTAAATAGACTTTTCCTCTCTCTTTTTCCCTTCAAAACGCCGAGTTTATGCTGAATTTTTCGTCCCGTCCGAACATTGGTCCGACCTTCAATGTTCGAACACAATGCTTTGAACGCTCCAATCCCAGAAGTCTCGACTTGTGTCCGAACTTGGATGTTCGGACACAAGTTCGGACATGCTCCGTACATCAGACCTCCGGCTTTTCTTAACCATGTCCGAACTTCGATGTTCGGACTGAAGTTCAGACATCTCATCAGACACAGCACACGAACTCTCGACTTGCGTCCGAACTAGAAAGTTCGGACACAAGTTCGGACATTCCTTCAGGCGCAGCATACGAACTCTCGACTCACGTCCGAACTTGGAAGTTCGGACACAAGCTTGGACATTCCTTCAAAATCCTCTAAATTCACCGTTCGGACTCCAATTCGACCCCCGTTTGTTGCATCATCTCCCTTGTGAGTTAATCTACTATTTTCTTGGCTTTTCTCTGCATTTAATCATAGAAAAAGGTATCAAGCCTTACCAAACAACAAACCAAAGGAAAACGGAAGATAAGTGTGGAATATTATCGATGTACGTATAAAAATTAGGCATTAAAGATCACTAAAACCATTCATATTTCCCACTCATCAAACCTCCTCACACTTAACCTTTGCTTGTCCTCAAGCAAAGCAGGAGTAAAATGTCTCAGAATGCCTCAGGGCCAAACCTTGGGATTGCACAAAATAAGGAGTTTAAGACACAATAATCACCCAGGAATCGATCTGCGCTTAACTGCATGTCTCTTAAACAATAAAGCACACCTTTAAAACAAAAGAATATGAAGAAGCCAAATCATGAAGTCAAAACGTAGAGTAACTCAAAACCTTCCAACCTTTTCTCTTCTCAAACCCGTGGATGACAAGGGGTGTGAAGTTCTGCCATATTCCGCAGAACCTTTCAACACCACGTACTCATGATCTAATTTAAGGAATTGCCATAAACATAAGACTTTAAAGAACTTCCTCTTTTTTTTCTTTTGCGTACATATCAATTTTTCGCACAAATAATTCATCCCCTATACTTTTCTCTCCATCCTTGTAACGGTATTGGGTCTTTTATCCCAGATCAGACGACCTTAGGTAAATCGGTGATGAAGCACCCCTAGGACTTAATAACCGGATGGAAGAGGCCTGTTTTTGGTTCAGAAAATAACTTAGATCAGAGGAGTACCTTGCCTTTATCCTTCATTCCAAACATTCTCATTATCCCCAAGGTTCCAAGCTAAACTAGTTCTAACTCCACAACCCACTTGTTCACAGACATTTAACAGAATTCAGCCATTTGAAAATATGATATGAGAGCACACAGCTTTCACCAAACCAACTCTAAAGGTCAGTACCGGACTCAACTCCACAACTAAAGATCCACCCAAGTATTCAACACTAAGAAGCATTCTAAGGGAATTACCCCCACATAGCCCAAAGCCAAACAAAAATTAGGTCGGGAATAAATGACTGACACATTCAGAAAGATCTTTAACTACATTAAATCCATCATGAACAAACCCTACCCCAGAGTTAAATCCCTACTAGCCAGACATGCAAAGAAACAGATAAATACAATCAACATAGAAATCATCTAAAGGAAGAAAAACCCTTCTGTTGAACGACTATCCAGATCGATGGATGCAGGTGTAAGTTGAAGATGATGGCCTCACTCCCTTCTGACGATGCTCCTCCAGAACGATGGTGATAAGCTTGATGAATGTGAATGAAGGTGAACTGATGCAATTGGTGTGGATGAATGGAGAGAACCTCGTTTATCAGCGTGAGAGTGTGTGTTGTAATGATCGATGATGAATGAATACCTTTCTCCTCTGATTAGGTCAGTTAAATAGACTTTTCCTCTCTCTTTTTCCCTTCAAAACGCCGAGTTTATGCTGAATTTTTCGTCCCGTCCGAACATTGGTCCGACCTTCAATGTTCGGACACAATGCTTTGAACGCTCCAATCCCAGAAGTCTCGACTTGTGTCCGAACTTGGATGTTCGGACACAAGTTCGGACATGCTCCGTACATCAGACCTCCGGCTTTTCTTAACCATGTCCGAACTTCGATGTTCGGACTGAAGTTCGGACATCTCATCAGACACAGCACACGAACTCTCGACTTGCGTCCGAACTTGAAAGTTCGGACACAAGTTCGGACATTCCTTCAGGCGCAGCATACGAACTCTCGACTCACGTCCGAACTTGGAAGTTCGGACACAAGCTCGGACATTCCTTCAAAATCCTCTAAATTCACCGTTCGGACTCCAATTCGACCCCCGTTTGTTGCATCATCTCCCTTGTGAGTTAATCTACTGTTTTCTTGGCTTTTCTCTGCATTTAATCATAGAAAAAGGTATCAAGCCTTACCAAACAACAAACCAAAGGAAAACGGAAGATAAGTGTGGAATATTATCGATGTACGTATAAAAATTAGGCATTAAAGATCACTAAAACCATTCATATTTCCCACTCATCAAACCTCCTCACACTTAACCTTTGCTTGTCCTCAAGCAAAGCAGGAGTAAAATGTCTCAGAATGCCTCAGGGCCAAACCTTGGGATTGCACAAAATAAGGAGTTTAAGACACAATAATCACCCAGGAATCGATCTGCTCTTAACTGCATGTCTCTTAAACAATAAAGCACGCCTTTAAAACAAAAGAATATGAAGAAGCCAAATCATGAAGTCAAAACGTAGAGTAACTCAAAACCTTCCAACCTTTTCTCTTCTCAAACCCGTGGATGACAAGGGGTGTGAAGTTCTGCCATATTCCGCAGAACCTTTCAACACCACGTACTCATGATCTAATTTAAGGAATTGCCATAAACATAAGACTTTAAAGAACTTCCTCTTTTTTTCTTTTGCGTACATATCAATTTTTCGCACAAATAATTCATCCCCCAGACTTTTCTCTCCATCCTTGTAACGGTATTGGGTCTTTTATCCCAGATCAGACGACCTTAGGTAAATGGGTGATGAAGCACCCCTAGGACTTAATAACCGGATGGAAGAGGCCTGTTTTTGGTTCAGAAAATAACTTAGATCAGAGGAGTACCTTGCCTTTATCCTTCATTCCAAACATTCTCATTATCCCCAAGGTTCCAAGCTAAACCAGTTCTAACTCCACAACCCACTTGTTCACAGACATTTAACAGAATTCAGCCATTTGAAAATATGATATGAGAGCACACAGCTTTCACCAAACCAACTCTAAAGGTCAGTTCCGGACTCAACTCCACAACTAAAGATCCACCCAAGTATTCAACACTAAGAAGCATTCTAAGGGAATTACCCCCACATAGCCCAAAGCCAAACAAAAATTAGGTCGGGAATAAATGACTGACACATTCAGAAAGATCTTTAACTACATTAAATCCATCATGAACAAACCCTACCCCAGAGTTAAATCCCTACTAGCCAGACATTGCAAAGAAACAGATAAATACAATCAACATAGAAATCATCTAAAGGAAGAAAAACCCTTCTGTTGAACGACTATCCAGATCGATGGATGCAGGTGTAAAGTTGAAGATGATGGCCTCACTCCCTTCTGACGATGCTCCTCCAGAACGATGGTGATAAGCTTGATGAATGTGAATGAAGGTGAACTGATGCAATTGGTGTGGATGAATGGAGAGAACCTCGTTTATCAGCGTGAGAGTGTGTGTTGTAATGATCGATGATGAATGAATACCTTTCTCCTCTGATTAGGTCAGTTAAATAGACTTTTCCTCTCTCTTTTTCCCTTCAAAACGCCGAGTTTATGCTGAATTTTTCGTCCCGTCCGAACATTGGTCCGACCTTCAATGTTCGGACACAATGCTTTGAACGCTCCAATCCCAGAAGTCTCGACTTGTGTCCGAACTTGGATGTTCGGACACAAGTTCGGACATGCTCCGTACATCAGACCTCCGACTTTTCTTAACCATGTCCGAACTTCGATGTTCGGACTGAAGTTCGGACATCTCATCAGACACAGCACACGAACTCTCGACTTGCGTCCGAACTTGAAAGTTCGACACAAGTTCGACATTCCTTCAGGCGCAGCATACGAACTCTCGACTCGCGTCCGAACTTGGAAGTTCGGACACAAGCTCGAACATTCCTTCAAAATCCTCTAAATTCACCGTTCGGACTCCAATTCGACCCGTTTTTTGCATCATCTCCGTTGTGAGTTAATCTACTGTTTTCTTGGCTTTTCTCTGCATTTAATCATAGAAAAAGGTATCAAGCCTTACCAAACAACAAACCAAAGGAAAACAAGATAAGTGTGGAATATTATCGATGTACGTATAAAAATTAGGCATTAAAGATCACTAAAACCATTCATATTTCCCACTCATCAGTCAGACGGATGGGTTTCAAAAGACGGAAAAGTTTCTGTAATGGACCGACCCAGGGGTTGGGTCGGTCGGTGGGTCGGTCGACCCTTAACACTTAAAAAAAAAAGAAAGAAACCCTAAGAGAGTTAGTGGTATTAATGGTACCCCATTAAGGGGCAATGATGATTAGAGGTATAAAGACCTAAGGGATTAAGTTAAGAATAAACTTAAAAGTTTAAGATTAAGTTTGTAAGATTAAGTTGTAAGACTTAAGTGGTGTTAGGTGGGGATCATTAATAGTTAAGTAAGTTAAGTGAGTTAAGCAAGTTAAGTAAGTTAAGTAAGTTGAATTAAGTTAAGTGATTAACAACCTAAAACTGAATGAATGTTTTAGGACTTGGGAGTTTGGACTCCGGAAGAGAGTAAGCAGCCGAACGACCAACGGTGAATGGTACAGTTCTCTTGTGACCTGCTTGCTAACGAGGTGTCCCTCGGCTTGTGTGCTCTTTGTTTTGTGTGCTCACTAAACAAGATAAAGCATGCAACCGGAATATATTATATTTATTGTATTGTTGTGTGATGTTTGAAAACTAACACAACATACCGTGAGAACTTACTAACCAATGTTTAGTAAGGAATTGAGTGAGACTAAGGGACGCCCCTAATAAGGGACGATATGAACCGAAAGAGGTTAACCAACAAACAGGGTCTTGAGATTACTACTAACTGGAACTTGAGTGAGGAAACCCGGGACCGATCTCCGGTCATGCATGCTAAGGAAAGGGGGTCGTTATCTATAGCAGATTCGACCTCCGATTAAGGACTTGTCTTCGGACTTGTAGCCTAGGGCCGGTTGCCGGCTCAGCTGCGCTGGACTCCCGTCCAGAGTAGGTGGCATTAAGATGGTGCGGTGGGATCACCTAAATCCCAGGTTCGAATTAAGCTACAACCATTCCCTTCCAAGAACGGTTGTATATTGAGATTAAGTTAAGATTAAGGCTAAGGTAAGGTTAAGATAAGTTGCAACCATTCCTTATTAAAGGATGGTTTGTATTGTTAAGTTTAAGATTAAGGTAAGGTTAAGATGAATTGCAACCATTCCTCTTTAAAGGATGGTTTGTATAATTAAGATTAAGATAAGCGACATCCACTCCTTATTAAAGGATGGTTGTTTTTCAGATTAAGATAAGACTAAGATTGAGGTGAGATAAGGATGGACTAAGCTTAAGAGGGAACATTACTTAAGGAGTTAAATAACTAACTCTCTAATTAAGGGAACGCATTTAAGTCGTTCATTGTGTGTGAACTTTGATTGTTCATATATGGATTGTTGTTTACAACATTTACTATTATGTTGTGCATTTAATCAACCTCCATGCTATCGACAATTAGTCGTCGTAGCCACGTTAGCTTGGGGGCCATGAGGGGATCGTACCAGCATTCGTGCTGACCCCCTTTGGGGGCTGTTTTTACTACACAGGTGTACATCAGGAGGCGGCCGTCGCAAGAGTAAGAAGAGGACACAAGTGTTAAGGATCAAGTGTGACCTACGAGTTGTGCATGTACACTCGTATGGCAATTGAGTTAGTAAGGTGTATAGGTTGTGAGAGGATTGTAAGAAGAATATGTATATGGTTAAGGTTGTAATGCACTATTGTTCGGTATATTCTGTAGTCAGACCGTGGCAAGGTCCTGGAGTGTAGAGAATTCCGCTGTGACATGTATATATATATGCTGTTAAGTTACGAGACCACATTTGGATTGAGTTGGGGTGTTACAACTTCATAACCCACTAGGCAGCTATTACGCTACTGGTGCGGTCCCGCCATTTTTCCTCCACTAGGCAGCTATTACGCTGCTAGTGCGAGATCATTCATTTCATAACCCGCTAGGCAGCTATTACGCTACTGGTGCGGTCCCGCCATTTTTCCTCTACTAGGCAGCTATTACGCTACTAGTGCGAGATCGTTCACTTCATAACCCGCTAGGTAGCTATTACGCTACTAGTGCGGTCCCAATCTTTTCCTTCACTAGGCAGCTATTACGCTACTAGTGCGAGATCGTTCACTTCATAACCCGCTAGGCAGCTATTACGCTACTAGTGCGGTCCCACCATTTTTTCCTTCATTAGGCAGCTATTACGCTACTAGTGCAAGATCGTTTCACACCCACCTGCTAGGCAGCTATTACGCAACTAGTACGACACACAATCAAAGTATTATAGGCTCGTCATAAGTCCTATAGCTAGATGTCAAGAGGTCTAGTTGAGGCTCTCCTTAGTCCTCGTACTTTCAATTGCATTCTAGGCCCGTCATAAGTCCTAGGACTAAATGTCAAGAGGTCCAGTTGAGGCTCTCCTAAGTCCTCGTGCGCCCAAAGCAACCCTATTGTTTGTATTCTAGGCTCGTCATAAGTCCTAGGGCAAGAGGTCCAGTTGAGGCCCGTCATAAGTCCTCGTTCATCCGGTCATCATATAGTTTTCCCCGTAATACCCGTACATTCATACACTCAAGGTCACATCCCAGTGCACCACAAAGTCATAAGTGAGAATTTTTGGCGCCCTCTAAACCTTGATCCAATTCTGCAAGAGCTTGCAAAATTGAATCAAGGGGGGCCATCTGTAGACACCAAAAATTCTCACCCTAAAAAGCAAAATTTAGAAAAATAAGAAGGTCGTCGTCTTTCTTTAAAAAAAAACTTATTCATGTACATACCAAAATGAAATTGTCATTCTATTACAAATTTTCTAAATCAATTCTCAAAGCATCCATTTTCAAACCCGTCCTTTTATTACTTACTTATTTTATTTACCATGTTATTTTTTATTTAATTCATGATTAGTTGGTTCTGTTTTATTTGCTTATTTATTTTCCCATTCGTTTATTTTACGTCATGCCATTTCGTTACTTGTTTATCTTATCTCATTTCATCGATACCTTTACTTGTATTTTCTTTATCAGTACATGTTCTTATTTTGTTTTTATCATTGTTAGTTTTAGAATTACTTTCATCATTTTATTTACATTTTCACTATTATATTCCATACTAGCATATTTCGTTTTGTCGCTAATTTGATTAGGCTCTACCATATCTCATTTTATTTGTTACTTCTTTGTTTCTTTTTTTTAATCTTATTTACTGCTATTCGTACATGTATAATTCAATTTCCATTTTTAGGACATTCAACTTTATTTTATTTCCATCACACTAGTACCATACTAGTTCATTATTTCATGTACAGTTTTATTTTATTTTATTATTATGTTTTATTCACATTCCTTTATTGTATGACTCTAAAAAAGAAAACATTTCATTTTATTAGATTGAATTTTTTTCGTTTAACTGTATATAACTGTTTAGAATAACAAGGTTGTTGAAGAATCTATTTAGTTTAAAGTAGAGCCCAATATTCTTTCCCACATTTGAACAGACCCAATTTGCTCTCAGACCCAATTCTTCCACAACCCACTCGATCAAGCCCATGTCTCCATTAACCAACTTTGTCTTTCTATCCAGAACACCATCCCAACCCTAGGTCACACCAGTGTTGCCTTTATAAACTGAAAAAATAAAAAGAAACCGGGAGGACTACAGTGCTCTTCCTCAAAATCAGCAGCCGACACCACTCCAACAGAAAAATCCCACACCAGTCGCCTCCCTCACTTGTTTTCTTTCCCCCACTCCCCATCGACCGATTAGCCTCAACCTAGAAAAAAAACCACCGCCTCAACTCCCGTCACCCATTGTTTTCCAAGCCTTGACTCTTCTTCTTCAAGAAATCTTTTCACCAGCGAACAAAAAAAAACATCCAGGCTCTGAGTCATCTTCATTCTCTTCATCGGCGAAGCAAGGAACATCAATACTGCACCGCCATCTTCATTTCCTTGACGACGATAATTTTCTACCCAAAATGGCTACACGAAGCAAACGAGTTCTGCGCTCTTCATTCTCTTCACAACCGAGAAGGTTCATTGGAACTGCATCACGCACACCACGTCCAAAGATTGAAGGCACACCAGACATCAGACTAGAACATACATGCTTCACGCTGTCCTCGTTCTCTTCAAAGTAGCGAACAAGGAGCACGCCAGCTTCGCGTCTTCTTTACTTCTCTGTAATCAACGAACAAGGAGCGTACAATCTCTATGCTCCCATACTCTCCACTGGTGAACAAGGAACCCAAAGCTCTGCATCTCTTCTATGCATATTCACGACGTTTTGCAACCCTATGGTCGAGCTGGGAACGTACATGGTCTGGGCCTTTGTTATGCTCCTCACTCGCTGTGTTTTGCAACCCAAACTGACCAAAAAGGAGAACAGACCTGCTGCTCTTGATCATTCTCATCCATTGGTAATTTTACAACGGACTGGCAACAAGGAACATACATGCTGCGTCTCTGTCTTCTGCTTCACCATAACTGGCGAACGACGAATGTACGAGCTCTGCACTGCCTTCTTCATGCTCTTCACGACACTGGAGAACAAGGATCATACAGCTCTGCTCTGATTAATTTTATTCACTCCCGGTTTCACTACATAAACTGGCAAAACAATGTCCTCTCTTCATTTTTGCTGACACTGGGGACAAGGAATATACATGCCCTGCGCTACATTATCCTCACGGTAATGTTGCAACCGACCTGTCGAGCTCCACCTCACATCATTCTCTTTCACGGCGGTATTTTGCTACCCCCCTGGCGAATAGGAAGCAAATCAGCTCCACCTCGCATCATTCTCTTCACCGCCGGTAATTTTACGACCTCACTAGCGAACGAGGAATATACCAGCTCTGCGTCTCAGTCTTTCCACCACCGACGGTAATTTTGCAACCTGCCTGGCGAACGAGGATAAAATGTTCTGCGCCTGCTTCAGACCTTCACCGATGAATTTCAGACAAGGTCTGTCCGGCACCCACCGTGTATGTATTTGTCTAACATTTGGGATGTGAAGGGTTGTTCAATCCCCAACCAGCGAAGACTTCTGATGGTTACATCTAACTTTGATCATATGTTGATTATCTAATTCATCTTCTATTCATGATTGTTTGTGATTTGAATCGTCATCTTTGCCCATGCGCCACCATCGAATTGGACACTGATATTAGTTGGAATATAGCTACTGTACTGCTCGTCATAATGGTTATCTGAAATATATGTGTTGGTTTTGCTAACCTTCATCTCTTTTGCCAGATTTTATTTTAATTGGTTTATGAGCTTCTTCCTGGTCTGTTCATTTATAGCTTAATTAACCACGTATCTAAATTTTGATCATAGCTGACCGAGTTAGCTTATTTGTTGTGTGCCGATTGTTGACCATAAAACCGAAGACAGGTCCATTTCTGCTAAATATGAAATATTTGTTGTGTTATACCACCAATTTATTCATTTGGGTTTTTTTGTTTAATTTCCTTGCGTTGCTCAAGTGGCATCCTGGTCCTTTAACTACTGATTGACCTTGTTTAATCGTTCACAACGAGCCTATGAATTTCCAATGACTTGATTTGAGCTGGCTACTTATGAGCCTATTGTTGTAACTCCTGTTATTTGGGTTGAATCTCATTGCGATGTTTGCTTAATTCAACTTGCTCATTACTATTTTATTACATGTTTGACCGAGGTACCTATGATCGATTGGACTTTGTCTACATTCGTTCGACATGGCTGTGCTAGTTTGACATGGGCCGGTCTTTGTTGACTTGGAGTTTGACCTCAGACCATGCTGATGCGTTTTGGGCTCTACACCGCGCTTTTGGGTTCAAATTCTTGTTGATTACAATTAGTTGTGACGGGATTATGAGCTGATCCGGGTGGGACTTCTTTTTCTAATATTTGATTGAGTGCTAAACCGGGGGCAGGCCACCCCGTAGGTTGGTTTCCTATCACCTACATCTCTCCTTGATCGTGACCAACATGTTTACATTTCTAGCATCGCTGTTTGCTCCTTGTGCATAGATTTGATTTGAGAAATTGATTCAAAGCATGATTCTAGTTTGATCTTCACTTGGGACCAACTCATTTAATTGCTAAATCTTGTTCATTATGCTACCCTCATTGTTTTGACATGTCTAAGATTGTTATGTTTCACTCCTTGCGCATAGATTCGATTTGAGAAATTGATTCAAAGCATGATTTAGTTTAATCCTCACGTAAGACCAACCTGTTTCATTGCTAAACCTCATTTCATGTTGCTATTCTCATCGATGTTCAACCTATCCATTCCAATTTTCATGTCTATTATGCTTGGCTTCTATTACACTTTGATTGTTTTGGTTTCAATTGTAAATCGATATTATAGGCGACCTTAGACAGCCTCTAGGTTACCCAATTATCTCTGGGCCCATGAGCTCGGTGTAGAGAAGCCCTAGAAGGTACCTCACAGCTAGCATATTTCTCATTTGCTTTGTGGGGAAGAATACATTTCAAAACCCTTAAAACTTATCCCAAATCATCCCTTAATTCCAAGATTTAAAAATCAATTCAACACAAAAATTAATTCAATTTCAATTCAAAATTCAATCAATTCAAAATTCATTCAATCCCAATCCAAATTCAATTCATTTTCAAATTCAATAAATCCAATTTCCAAATGCAACTTCAATCCAATTAAATCAAATTCCAATTTCAATCAAACTCCAATTCAATCTCAATTCAATTCATTTCTTAATTCAATTCGGTCCAATCTCAATTTCAATCCAATTCAATCGAACTCCAATTCAATCTCAATTCAATTCATTTCTTAATTCAATTTCAGTTTGGCCCAATCATCAATCTGGCCCAAAACAACAATGTAGCCCAAACCCATTTCAGCCCAAATCAAAAGGCCATTCCAAGGCCCAATTCAAAAAACCCATTTCAGCCCAAATCAAAAGGCTACTCTCTGGCCTAAGTCAAATCTCACTTCAGCCCAAATTCAAAAGTCCACTTTAGCTTAAACCAAAAGCCGGCCCAATCAGGCCCAAAAGCTCAAACAAGGCCCAATTCGGCCCAAAAAAGGCCCAATTGTGCCCAAAAATCACTAAGCCCCATCTTTGGCCCATAAAGCCCAATTTGGCCCACTTTCTAAGGTCCCACTCTGGTCCACATTTCAAGGCCCATTTCAGCCCCACATCCTAAGGCCCAATTCGGCCCACTTTCTAAGGTCCCACTCTGGTCCACATTTCAAGGCCCATTTCGGCCCAACATTCTAAGGCCCAATTCAGCCCACTTTCTAAGATCCCACTCTGGTCCATATTTCAAGGCCCCATTTCGGCCCACATTCCAAGGTGCTCAGTTCGGCCCATATTTCAAAACCCCTTTCGGCCCACTTTTCCAAGGCCCAAACATGGCCCATCAGTTCAAATTTGGCACACATCAATCCAAAAACCGATTCAATCCCAGCTCAAATTCAAATCCAAAATTTAACCTAAATTCAACCCGACTTGTAGATTCCAATTCGATTCAAAACTTCATTCAATCATTCATTCATTCAAAAATTCAATCCAATTCAATTCCTTCCAGTTACAATTCCTTCCAGTTACAATTCAATTCCACTTCAATCTCAATTCATCTCAATTCCAATTCAAATCAAAATTCACCCAATTCAACTTCGATTTCAATTTCATTCCAATTTCCCCACATTCGAATGTCTCACAGACCTGAGTGTCTCACAGACTTTGTTATCCCAATGATTCAAATTTCTCACAGATCAGAGCATTTCACAGACCCGAGCGTCTCACAGATCCGAGTGTCTCACAGAATTTGACATCTCAAGATTTCAAGCGTCTTATAGACCCGAGCGTCTCACAGACAATAACATCCCACACATCAAACATCAAAACTTCCAAAATCCTAAACAGTGAACTACGTAAGGTCTGATCTCAACAGGGAGTTGAGTACGTAGGCAGCCCATCTAGGGTGCGACCCCATTCCAATAAAAAAACCTTTTTCCCATTTTAAGGTGTTCTTCATATCTCTCAAAACACTCAAACCTTCTTCGGCTCCCATAAATTTCAAATCATCAGACTCCAAGTCTTGCCTATTCACTCAACCTCAGACTTTTCCCGAGTCTTCATCCCCTATACTCATCCGAATTCACCAATTTTTCCTCTTGGTGCTAGCTTGACAGAAAAGCTCACCTCATCCACTTTGTCTCTCTTCTCATCCTAATCCTATCCTTGGCTTTTAATTGAATCTCTCTAAAAGGTTTTGAAAGAAGGCAATCCCGGCAATTGGAGACCGAGATTTCCTCGGGCACCAATCTGAAGTTGTGGTCGTTGCCACTTCTAAGGGGTGTAACCCAATGCGAACCCACAATAGAATCTCTGAAATGACCAGATAAGTCCTATCCATAGGGAACAACCTCAGAGTCAATTAACGGTTCTTAGAATCCGATCTTCCTTCCTAGTTATCATAGGTCAAACTAGGTGGCGACTCTAGTCAATTCAGCCTTATAGAGGCATATGTCCGCGTGGGGCCCATTGAGAGCGGGTGTAGTGTTCACTTACACTCCCCTTTAAGCTTTCTGGGAAAGACGGACGATGAAGTAGGTATTTGAGGGATGCCAGATAACGGGTTTTCACCCTCCATAGAATGGCAGTTTCTAGGATCTAGGCTTTTCAGTCAAGAACCATATTTAGATAGACCCCCCTTATACCGAAAAATCACCCTCCACAACCGGTCCATTTCATGTTTTAGTCCAGTGTTAGTAACGTAATAGCTCAATGTAACTACAACATAAGTTCTGATATATCTCACCCCTAGGTGGCTGGGAGCGGAGAGGCTCAACATTAGTATATGAGGGGATCATGGCCTTCTCGTTCCTCCCCTTGTAGAACTTTCCCTTCCTCTCGTAGTTCTGGGAAAAGTTCCCTCCATTTCCTCTTTCTCCATCCCCCTTCCTCTTGCCTAGCACAGAGTCCTGGTAGGTGTGGAGGGTGATTTTTCGGTACGAGGGGGGGTCTATCTGAATATGGTCTAACTAAGAAGTCTAGATCCTAGAAATTTGTCATTCTGTGGAGGGTGAAAACCCGTTATTCTGGCATCCCTCAAATACCTACTAAATCGTCCGTCTTTCCCATAAAGCATAAAGGGGAGTGCAAACGCGCACTACACCCGCTCTCAATGGGCTCCACGCGGACTTATGCCCTAAGGGCGGAATTGACTAGAGTCGCCACCTAGTTTGACCTAATGATACTAGGAAGGAAAGGAAGGAGGGTTCTAAGAACCGTTAATTGACTCTGATGATTTGTTGCCTATGGATAGCACTTATCTGATCATACCAGAGAATCTGTGTGGGTTCGCACTGGGTTACACCCCTTAGAGGTGGCAACGACCACGACTTCGGATTGGTGCCCGAGGAAACCTCGGTCTCCAATTGTCGGGATTACCTTCTTTCAAAACCTTATTAAAGAGATTCATTTAAAAGCCAAGGATAGGATTAGGATGAGAAGGGAGAGAGAGAGTGAGTGAGGCGAGCTTTTCTGCCAATCCAGCGCCTAGAAGAGGGAATTGAGGAATTCGGATGAGTATGAAATGAAGATTTGGGAAATGTCTGAGCTTGAGTGAATAGACAAGACTTGGAGTCTGATGGTTTGAAGTTTGTGGGAGTCGAAGAATGTTTGAGCATTTTGAGAAGTACGAGAGCCACCTTAGAGGGGGTAAGGGGTTTTTGTTTGGAATGGGGTCGCACCCTGTGTGGGTTGCCTACGTACTCAACTCCCTGTTGAGATCAGACCTTACGTAGTTCACGGTTTGGGTTTTGGAAGTTTTGAAGGGTTTGAAGTTTTGGGTGTGAGAGATTAGTCTGTGAGACGCTCGGGTCTTATGAGACGATTGGGATGTTCATGTAGTGGGAGTAATGAGATGTCAAGGCCTGTGAGACGCTCGGGTCTGTGAGACGTTTGAATCTTAAAATGGTGGAAGAGGTTGAAGTGTTTGAGTCTGTGAGGCGCTGAGGCCTGTGAGACGTTTGTGGAGAAATTATAATGTTTTGAGTCTGTGAGGCACTCGGGCGATGAGACTATAGAAGTTTGGAAGAAGTTGGGATTCAGGAGATGTTTCAAGTTTGGAATGATTTGAGTTTGGATAATGATTTGAGTGTGTGAGACAATTGAAGTTTGAGTAGAGATCCGGGTTTTTCGGGTTCGAGATATCAAGGGTCGAGGTTTTGGGATATTTCAAATTTGGAGTGAGATGATGATGGGCTGAATTGTTTAGAGGAATGATTGTCAAAATTGTCTCTCTTAAAGTTTTTACAAATCGAAAAAATCATTTTTTGTTGTAAAAGGGCGGATAACCCCGAGGGATTACCCTATGTACCCCCTCGAACACGACACTTAATTAATGGTAAATGCCGAGGCTCGAAAGATGGGGCAATGAATTTCTGTCAAAAAATAGGATTCAGAGAGAAACACCATAAATGAGATGTTCTCGGTCGAACCCTAATAACGTCTCTAACTCCCGGGTTTTAAAACGTTAAAAACCGAAAATATTAAAGTCGAGTAGAAGGGAGTTAGACGATTCTAAAATCCCGGCTGCAACTAGGAAGGTCGTTACTTCCCTAGCACCCCGCCTTGTAAAAATCTAAGCTGCAATTAGGAGAGGTTTGTCACCCTAATGCCCCGCCTAAAGAGATCCAGACTGCGACAAGGGAGGTTATGACCCCAGTGCCCCGCCTCGGATTTTTATTTTTGGGAAGGAAGACAAGTGATGTTCTAACCATGGAGGAAATGTTTTGAAGGGGTTAGACATTACTTGCTCCCCAAAAACGGTTTATTTGAGTTAAAAAACTGAGTTGGAAAACTTTTGATGTTGTTCGGAATTCTCCGTAAGGAAACGCTGATTTTGGGAAAGGTTTTAGGAGAAAACTTTCTGTATATGTGAGAAGAACTTTCTGCATTTGAGAAGAGTTTTCTGTAATGTGAGAAGAGTTTTTCCTTTAAAATTCCACAAAATGGTTCCTTTTGAAAACTTGGTGAAGCTTAAATAAAAGGATGGTTTGAAATTGAATGAAATTTACAAATTGAGTTGATGCATTGTAGATTGGATTTGGCTTAATGAATTGGGCTTGAATTGAATTGAAGTCGAGTTTGAATTGGATTAAAGTTTGATTTGGATTAGATGAAATTGGATTGAATTGAATTGGACTGAATTGAAATGAGTTGGGATGAATTGAATTCGGGTTGGGGTTGGAAAACGAATCGGGTCAAAGTTAGACCAGGTCAAAGTTGGATTGGGTCAAATTTGAGGTTGGTCAAAGTTGGTCAAAGTCGGATGGTCAGAGTTGGTCAAAGTCGGATGGTCAGAGTTGGTCCAAGAGTTGACCCGAGTTGTGGACCATTAGGATTTGGGTTGATTTTTGTAGACTTGGCTTGATTTTTATGGTTTTTGGGGTTTGGGCTGATTGAGGTCATTTTGGGCCTTGGGTTTGGGCTTCGGGTTTTGGGCCTTGGGTTTGAGCTTCGGGTTTTGGGCCTTGGGTTTGGGCTTCGGGTTTTGGGCCTTGGGTTTGAGCTTCAAGTTTTGGGCCTTGGGTTTGGGCTTCGATTTTGAATTGATCTTGGACCTGAAATTTTTGAATTGGATTGTTTTTTCTCTTTTTTTTTATTAACATAATAAGATGTGGTTTGGGTTTAGGGATCACCCAATTTATTAGGTGGGACCATGGCTCACCTAAATCTCTGGGGTCACCCTCTATCCTAAGACTTGGTCCTAAAAGAATAATAACCAAGTCTTAGTAGAATTCACCGTACAAAGTAATGAATTGAAGATTGCAATAAAACTATATGTAAAACATGAGTACGTATAGTGCAGCAGTGAATCAAGAGCAACTAACTTGATGAATAACAGGGAAAACTGAACTTAAAGACCAGATTTGTTTCATTAATTTTTTCATGAGTCAGTGAAATTAAAACCTAAGCAGGGAAATTAAGGCCAATTCGTTTCACTGCTGTTTATTGCTATCAAGAACAAGGATTAGGCAATCTAACAGATAACAAAGTAATGAAGACAAATAATTCACACCGATGTGCACTGCACTTTGGACAAAAGTATCGATACATGGGAGTGAAATTACAAAAAAACAAAAGATATCCCAACGGTGAACAATTAAAGGGATGCAACTTGCTCCATTTTCCCTCTTTCAGTCGATATGACCGTGAACAAGGTCAAGACTAAAAAGGAACATTACATACCCTTTCGTGTCAAACAGATAGTTGAGCATACAGATTGAAATATCAAGAACACATGCTTGCTTGGGTATTATCGTCGGCAAGAATAATGAAGCTTACAGAGGGCATGTTGAAGAGCGTACTAATACACGAATTTCATACCCAAATATACATCAAATGAAACCACTTGGGACATGACTCTTGGTTAGAATAAAATACCATGAATAGTGCTGATTATCACCTGTGGAGAAACAGAACAAGGTGAAATACAAAACAAACCACCTGTTAATTCTTAACAATAATCGAATCGACAAAGAATGGTGCAGGTTGCGGATACACCTATACCAATCGAGACCCGATTCCAAATTTCATAGCAGGGAAGGTGCCTATGATAGGCAGGTGTACACAACACAAGCTGAGACCAAACTCCTTCTGGTGACACCTGAAATCGATCTTAGAATTCGATTCAACTCAAATCCGGTTAGACATAGAGTAAATGAAGAAAATAGATACCGAAACCACAGACAAGTCAGCAAGATATAGAGGTGTAACAAGAACTGGGGATTTCGATGCGCGTCCAAGAAAGTGATAACAACAGGACCAGTAGAAGGGATGGTAAGGCTAAAGTCAGAGACCAAAATCTTCGCCCCAACTGACATGAGCATTTGAACCTTAGATCTCACGATGGGTTCAGTATACAGAAAGCATAACACCTTCATGTCGACATGCCAAAACGAGAAGACCGAGGGTACGGTACCAATCAGATGCAGTAAAATAACAGAAAACTAATAGTAACATGGTCAGAACAGAAATAAACAAAACCAACACCAGACCGATTCCGACGAAGCCTTTCATTCAAATGACCATCTGTGATAAGTGTTCGTTTGTACGAAATTGACAGAGGAGAAACCAAACAAAACGAAACGGCATAGCAAAACCGAGAGGAAATGAAAGATGAAGTGAGGTCGATTTAGGTTTGAAACCAAACCCTATACCATGAATTGAAGTGCCGGTTACCCTGTTGTTGATTCGAGAATGATGAGGCCGGATGCAGAAGAGATTGGGCAAACTCAATGAAGTGGGGCGTCATAAACTCAGTGAGAATCTGTTGTGTGTTTTTTCTGGTGTTGTCTTTGAGATTCTGGGATTTCAACCATGGAATGTCTGCTATTTTCTTCTGTCGGCTGGGTCTGTTTTGTTCTCTGGTCTTGGGAGAATCGGAAATAGAAAGAGAGGGGAAGCTGGGAATGACCTTGTCGAATCGAGAAGAAAGTAAGGAGGAAGGAGGCGATTGAAGTTTTCCGGTTTAGGGTTTTTTGTTTCGTTTGAAGGTTTTATTCGAGAGGGAGAAGGAAGGTGATGGTTGGTGTTTAACCGTGGTGATTTCGATGAGCAGAAGTGAAGATGGAGGGAGACCGACCAAAGAGAGACGGCTACCTTGCCTGCTTAAGTTTTTAGCTTGTCCCTTTATAAAGGAACAGTAGGGTTTTAGAGTGATCAAATCGGGCTGGGCATTTGGATTAAAGAAGGAATCAACCGGGACGGGTTTTAGGAAGATGGGCCTCATCTGGTTGGGCTGTAGCAATGCGAATGATTATGATAAAATAAAATAAATGCTATAAGACAATTAAAAGTAGCAATAAATAAGATGAAGAAGTAACAAAATAAAATAAAACTGATGGGTAAGCGAATAGACCATGAGACAAAAGGATGGGTTTAAAACCGGATTGTCATTTGAAAAATCATTTTTGAAAGATCGTGTTTTTATGAAATGTTTTTTTTTAAAAAAGATTATAAAATGATGGTTTCGTTTTAGCACGCACGCTAATATGTTTTTGAAAAAGAAAGGCGACGACCCCTGTTATTATTTCAGAATTTGCTTTATGGGGTGAGAATTTTTGGTGTCTACAGTAGGCAATGGTGGTCTCGGAGTCATTCGCGTCATCCGCTAGCTCCTGTGGTGACAATATGTGTTAGTGGGGAAATCTTTGCGTACCAGAAATTCTAAATCATGTTCCATACCTGTAGGGTCATCCCTCTGGTGGAACCGATCATAGTCATGATCATGAAGTTCAAGCCAGTGTGGAATTTATCCACCAAATACCTCGGAGCGTAAGCTCCCTCACAAATAATAGCGAGCAGCTCCACAAATTTATTATAGTACTCAGCAACAGAGGAACTCCCTTGCTTCAGCTGCTCGAACTCACTCATCATCCACTTCTGAAGGTAGGATGGATAGAACTTGGCTCTTAGGGCCACCAAGAAGGCTGGGAAACCGAAGTCCGTCTGGGCAGTCAGCTCAGCTCTAGCGGTCTGCCACCATCGATGCGCGGGTCCCTGGAGAAAGTAGGCCGCTATGTCCACCTGGCGACCCGCTGGAACATGCAGAGAGGTGAAGGCCTTCTGCATCTCGTCGATGTATCTCTCTAAGGTCTTCGGTTCTGGCTGGCCTTCGTAGACTGGGGACGAAGGTCGTTGACTGCCTTCAGCCAGTTGAACTCCTGGGGACCATTGGGTGGTGGCGGTGGTGGCTGTGGGATCTGAGCCTGCTGTTGAGCTAATGCAGCCGTCACAATGTGCGCTATGACGTCGGGGGTGACAGCGTCGGGTCCATAACCTCTTGAGGGACCAGCTCCTCTTCCCCCTCTTCGAGACATCTAGCTGGTATTGACGGTTTTGTTACTCGGAAGGCGTATTATTGAGTCTAAATATCTATGTAATAAAGTATGTAATATTTATAACGTCCTAAGGACGGTTCGTAGGTACGTGAAGTAAAATGCAAGTAGTAAAGTAAGTATGGGGTAAGGGTCACGCGCCTTTCTGGAATTCTCACTTCCCAATTCTACCCCAGTTCCCCAGTTTTAAGTGCACCTATAATCTAAGTATTTCACTCGGCTTGTTTTCTCAGGTTTAGAGCGCAACTACGCTCTGATACTAATTTCTGTAATGCCCCTATTTAACAGATTTATAGCGGAATTAAAATACTAAAGGTGAAACAGACCATCGGGTTCCAAACACCCGGTACCAAACCTCACCAATTACAACTTAAAAGATTACAACAGTCACGGTCTGAACCTCAAGAAAACTTAATATAAATATAACAACAGTAAAATACATTAACTTTCCACAAAACTTAAACCCATCCCAATCACTCGTTCTCTTCGTGGCCACCTGTATAATAATTCATACCTGCAAGATAAACCAAGCAGCCCACCCTAGGAGGGGCGAGTCAGTTCCCTGGAATGGAACTGGTACGATTCTCCAAAACAAAACCTTTAAACATACCTCTTAAATAAGCAATAATTTGAAAACAAATAACTTAAATAAAACAGAGGAATAAGGCACTTAAAAATCACCAAATCAAAGATAACAAGATAAGGTTTGAGGCAAATAACAGAAAGGTAAAGTTAGTCAGTCAAAAGTCACACCATGAGTTAGTGAACATCCAAAGCTTTAGTTAGAACCAATTCTAGTTAAGAAGAGAAAGACTCAGATAGTCACAAAGGACTAGGAATGAAAAGATAGATCCAAGAACCAATAACTCAAGAGTGGAACAAAACCAATTGGGAGATATGGCCCCCACCGCCAGATATAAATGTCCGTATGGACGAGGGATATACAGCCCCCTGCTGTCAGATTTAAATGTCCTGGTGGACGAGGGATATACAGCCCCCTGCTGTCAAATATAAATGTCCTTGTGGACGAGGGATATACAGCCCCCTGCTGTTACCAATGAAGACGCGCGCACGTCACAACAAAAAACTCAGCTCATGGATGAAACAATATCCAGAGTCAAAGGAAGAATTACCAAGATTGTCCTTTTCCATATTTCCACTAGATCACTAACTACCCAGAGCAATACCAAAACACTCAGTCCTACAGAGTGCAGAAGCGTAAACCCTAGGCAGTTAACGTCTAATGAAACAACCCAACAGAAGGAACCCATAACCACGAAAGTTTCACATTCAAGGCTCAGTTAGTCACAACAAGCTGAGTTAGCCACACAACAGTTTCCTTTTGAAATTCCTTTAAACTCAGTTAGTGTTTTTCGAAAACGTCTCATAGGTCAGTCAGTAAGAATATCGGAGTACGAGAAATCGTACCTGGTATGTGAAGAACAATAAATAACTTGAATGACTGATCCCCCAATAGTAACCTATAATTAAGGTGTTGCAATTGTCGATTTGTCATGGGATTTATAAACTAATCATCCCCTGTTTCTACTGATTAATAGTTTCATGTTTACCATTACTCTCTCACAAAGGTTTGGGCTTGATCTTGTTAATTAAATCCTTTGTTAGGCCCATTTCCTTTAATTCGGAATGCATTAGGAACAAGTTTCATGTATCAAATTTTACATAAACACATTAGAGAAACAAAAAAATTCAGGTCAAACAAGGACCTAGGCAGCCGACCTCAAGCATGAGTCACCATGTCCAAATTTGCTTTTAAATTTACTATTTCAACAACCAAGACTTCCTTGGTTTGCCATATCATCTTATCCCCTTGGTAAATCATTAATCAGACTCTTATCTGCCAAATGAGAGCTCCCAAATTCGTAGCTCATCCTCTCTTTGAAGAAACAACACAAAAAAACTCCATGTTCTTAGATTTGAGCCTTAAAGAACACCTTGCCTTGTAGAAATCATAACTTTCTCGTCCTAACTCCAAATCACAAGCTTGATAGCTCGTTGGAATCCTCTTTTCAAGAGCGTTACAACCATAGCTCATGAGCCTCCAGATTATCAGGAAAAAACCACAAAGAAGTGCCTTTGGTTTTTGTTACAGCCGATTGGCATGGGATACTAACCCATATTATTCTTCATCTTGTTGTATAATTTTGGAGACAATTACTCTAACAAATTGCTGTCAAAATTCCTAAGGAAAAACAAGCTTAATATTAAGCTAAAGGTTAATATACAAGGTAAATCCTACAACTACCTATTTCAAGGTTCTAATTGTTGATCTATATGTGATCTAACATATTGTTCATCTTATTATTTATTGCCGAAATTGTGGTGATTAATATTCAGTTTTGCTTATTAAAAAGTTAATGTTTATTAAATCTAAGAATAGATTTATACTCCTTATGATATAAGATTCAATTTAAGCTATCATAATATACAAGAAAATCATATACTATAATTTATATGGTGGCCGAAAATTAGGAGGTTATAAAGTTAGAAAATTACCTAACTTAGTTAAATTAAAGGAATTAGTATAATTAAGAGTAATATGTAAAATTTGAGAAGTTTTGGTTACATAATATCAAGGCCGAAAATATATATATGTTAATATGTATTTTTGAGAGTTTAAGTGATGAGAAAATAATTGTAGAATTAAGTTTACAATTTATAAAGAGTTTATAAGTGTTATAAGGAATTTATAAGGTTTTTGGTATATTTAAGGATAATAAAAGATGGTATTTATATACTATAACATTAGATAATTAAATCTGGTGGTTTAGAGATGTTTAAATTGATTTTTGGTGTTCAAAAATCTGTAGGAAAATAAGTTACGAAAATTAGAAATTAATTGGAGTTAAATTGGTTAATAAATGAGTTAGGATAAAAGAAAAGACCACAAGGGTAAAATGGTAATTTCCCTGGTCAAACATGGTCAAACATGGTCAAACTTGGTCAATGACAGTTTGTAAAATGTTTAGAGGAGCTAGAATAAAATTGGTAGCAAAAGATTAGATATTAAAAGGATAAAGGAATAAAAAGTTAAGTTAAATTAACGTTAGGGGAAATTTTGTAAATTATGGAAAGTTAGGGGGTTTGACCATAAAAGACTGGTCAAACATGGGTATATTTTGGTAATTGACCAAAAGTATAAAGAAATTAATTAAGTAAGACTTTGGAAGAAATTAGAAATATAAATAACAAGTTTAGAACTTATTATGAGTAAAATAGAAATTAAGAGAAAACTATGGGTAAGGAATGTAAATAACACATTTTTATGTGTTTAGAAGTTTAAGGAAATTAAATAAAGAATTTAGAAACAAGTTGTAAAAGAAACAGAGTTAAGACGGGGTTAAACGAGACCCGTATATAACTTAAGGTATACGAGGGGTATAGCCGTAATTTAATAAGTATAGGAGAAATCAATACTTAAGGTATTTTTAATGAAAATATAAGTTATATTGGAAAAGGAAATAAACACTATAACACCCCTACTACGAACTTAATAGTTAACCGAAATCGCAGCGGGATAAGAAACTAAACAATAACTAAACGGTTCGGTGTTATAACGCCGTTAACCACCCACGTGGTTAACAAGGCAGAATAAATACCAACGTATCAGTCTGATGACCAGACTCCCAAGCATAGTACTAAAACCATAAATACATAATATATACAATACCGAGTATTTGACAACATCCATCATTGTAAACTGTACACCACAACTGCCATTGTAAACTGTTAACCATCAAAATATAACGCCACGGGAGCACAAGCGCAACCCGGGCTCAACATCCAAAATGACCAAAAGTACATCATGTCCTAAGATCTAAAGCCACTCCGCTTCTTCGATCAACATCCTGCAATATAAATATGGAGCCCCCGAGGGGGTCAGCAACCCTTGGCTGGAATGGTCAACGCGCAGCCCATCGGCTACCGGTATACGCACAACTATTTGCCATGATAACATGACATTGATTTAAACATACAACATATACACATGGCATAACAACAATATTGCATAGCACAACATCACACACATAGTGAGTACATTCCACATAAGAAACAACCAAGATGGTTAGTCCACATCCTAAGCCTAGAGAATGATTCACCCTCATGTTCAGCTTGTTACATAAACTCATTACCATTCTGTTAGTCGAACGAGTAGCTTAACTCAAGATGCATCGGATATTGTGATCCGAACACACCACACACACACACATTTCCCCCTAGACCGATCATCAGTCAGAATATGTAAGCTTTGGAAGAAGCTAGCGGGAGATCGAACGCCAAGAAGGGGAACAACCTTAACATTAAAAGAGTCGAATCTGATGCAGATATCTACTCTAATACAAACACGCGTGACCGGACAACCGGATTCCTCACCCCCAGTACACTTGTTAGAAGTCCCATTGTCGGGGCTTGACACAATAATTCACAATAGGATTTTAGGTCCCATTAGATAAATAAGGAGGATGAGACATAAGTCGTTAGTGCAAACCACACCCAGTTCATACATAGCAGTGGTTAGAACGCTCCTTAGGATGGAAACGTTATACCCGTATACCGTTCTCGTGCGCTACCCTCACACTGGTTAGCTAGCAATTAGTTACGCATTTCGAGGTCACCGGTATCGGTACACACACCATAACAACACAACGACTGTAAACTCGTTTCATGATTTAATCTTATAAAGTCATAAACACAGAAAAACAAACAAGACACAAGCCGATGTAAACCGGTAGGCAACAGACTACAAGAAAACCATACCTTGGTCCTTGCTGCTTTTGTTTTCCTCCGTAGGCAACTCCTATACACATTTGGTAACGTCGGTTGATTAACTTATTAAATCACCGGTTACTAAGCATCTTACATGATTATATGACAAGCTTTAGTGCCTAAACTTTCCCTTGATTACCTTCATTATACCCCCTAGGGTTAACTACTTAAGCCACTCTTTGTTTGTTTTTGTTTTTACAAGTTTTGGTCCGACCGACCTTACCGACCGACCTTACACAAGGTCGGTCCATTCCTGAACATATTACCCCCAGAAAATTCTACTCCGACCAACCTTGCAAGTTTGGTCCACAAGGTCGGTCTATTCCTGAGAGTTTTTCCCCTTTGAAAATTTAGGCCCGACCGATCTTGGCAAGTTCGGTGTCAAGATCGGTCGATTCCCGAGACCAACTTACGTACAAAGATTTAGGCATGACCGACCTTGTAAGTTCGGTCCCAAGGTCGGTCTATTCCAGAGACTTAATCCGTACCAAAAATCCACGCCCGACCGACCTTGCAAGTCCGGTCCCCAAGGTCGGTCCATTCTAGAGACCATTTCTCACAGGGTAAACTGGGCTCGACCGACCTTACAAGTCTGGTCCCTAAGGTCGGTCTGCTCCAGACCCTTGTTTTTAATTGCCCATCTCCAAACTTCATGAAATACCCCTAAATTAATTTAAATTAATTTAGGGGATTTCTTTTATTAAACCTTTAATAATCCTATTAAGTATTAAATTATTATATGGAATTATGAATATTAAGTTATTATATGGAATTATGAAATTTATTTAGGGGTTTTCTCCTATTTAACCCTAATTATTATATATTATTATATAGTATTATGAATTTAATAATAAGATTTATAAGTCCATAAATCTTGGGAAAATTTCTAAACACTCCAACTATATTATAAAGATTTTAGGAAGTGTTGGAACATTGTTTTGAAACATAAAAGTCAATATAAAATTCTAGAAACCTTAAAGCTTATTAAGCCTTGCTAGAGTTGACTTTTTGAGAATGGTCAAACCAGGCCATGAAACCTATACCAATAAATAGGTTATGGAAAACCATGAAGATCGATAAAAAGAACGTCAAAAACGGATCATCCTAGCCAAAGTTATGCTAGATTGAAGTTTAGAGTCAAAAATTTGAAAGATGCCACGTGTCACTCTGTCACGGGTCACCAACACTTAGCCGATTCTATCCCTTGAATTTCGGTAACAGATTTCAGTATTTTGCCCTAACTTTAGACGGCTATATCTCATTCATCTCTCCATATTTTTCAATGCCGTCTTCTTTGTTGTCTTCTCCTACATTCCCTCTAAACAACTATAACTCATACAAACCCTAACTCATTCTGAATCAACCGGAACATCGAGTCAAAGTAGCCACCCTGCAAAAACCGAAACTGCAATTCCAGTTTTCTCTTCGAATCAGGTAACTTCGATCAGCCATAACTTCTTCATTACTCATCCAAATTCCATGTTCTTTAGCTCGTTTTGAAGAGCTCTAATTCCTCTAAAACTTTCATGT
>CM041781.1:130789744-130808808 GCA_023374045.1 Limonium bicolor
TTATGGTCTAAGCCAATTCTCAACCAATTGGAAGGGAAAGGTGTCTAAAGTTTCGGTTTCGCCAGCACATAAAATAATACCGAAACTGTAAGGTAAACTCGCAACTTCTAGCTATAATTTCTTTCTGTGTGATGCGAGTTAGGATTAGTTCTTGCTATCAATACGTAGATCTAAGTTTGCTCTTTCCAATGAGCCCTTACTCATAGCCTAACTCGATTTGTACTGCTAATTATAGATCTTCGAAGTTGACACCACGAACTCCTCAAAGTTCATATTTTTCCAGATTTACCGAAATCGAATCTCTCCGTTTTTGCAACTCCAGTAAGTTTCCGATCAATTGCTCCGTTATTGTCATTTGTAGTCATGTTACCGACCTAATCCATGTTCCAATTTAGTCAATTATGTGTTAGATTAGGAGAATTTGTTAGATTGGTTCCCGAATTAAGTTTTGTACCCGATATAAACCCTAACACTCGAATTGATTTCTAAAATTGATGAATACTGCATTATAATTGGGGAAATTGACATCAATAGAACCGAAATTCGATTTCGAATCCATAGAAACAAGAATCACTCGATTTCGTTCTGTAGATTAGGAGATATCTGTGATTTAGTACTCGGTTTGGTTAGTATTCTCGCTGATGAACTAGGAGTACAGGGGTCGTCCGATCTCGTTTTAAAAGATTGGACGGCCGAGATTAAATCGTCTCAGAATAAGTTTATAAAAATTTCTATAAAAATTCAGTAAATAGCTCTAACTTGTTGGGTTAATTTAAATATCTTCCCGAATGTATTTTGACTTGACATTTTAACCATAGATTCCTTATTTAATCTAGTTTATTTTGATGTAAATTATTATGGTTTTGGAGTTTTTAAGCATAAGTTATGATTTTTGCAAGTTACGGGTTTTCTGGAATTAATTGGCTAAATTAAAAAGATATTTTTATGTAATAAAAATTTTATAATATGTTTAAAATGTTATAGTTACTGTATATTAAATTTGGGAATTTTTGGGCAATGGTAAAAGGTTTTAAAAATTGTGTTTATGAGTTTTTCATAAGAATAACCTATAATATAAGGTTTTTAATGTAACCAAAAATTTAAAGTATGGTTTGTTAATTAACTTTTAAGCTGGGGAAAATAAGGGAAACTAAATTAACATTTTATAACAGTAAGTTTATAAATGTTTGGGTATTAGTTTTTATGAGAAGTGAAATTATTTACATATATGTATATATATATACTCATATGGTAGTTTTAAAAATAGGAACTTATGTTAAAACAAGGAATTTAATTATCTTTACGTTTTATTTATTATATTATATGGGAGTTAATATTTTAAATTTAAACTAAGGAAATATATATAAATATATATATATATATATATATTATTCTATACATATATATAAAAGGAATAAAATAGTAACTTAGGTTAAATCAAGGAACTAAATTAATCTACATGTATATTAGTTATATAATAGGGTGGTTAATATACTTAATTGAAACTAAGGAAAATACTTTATTTTATAAACCATATTTCGGATGTGGATATGTGTAAAAGTTAATATAAATAATTAAATGCAATAAAACTACATAAAGAATGTCTTGAATAAATCCTAGTATACATATACGATAAATACATAAATAAATAAAAGACATAAAATACCTTATAGCAAATAGAATATGAAGGAATTAATAAGTTAAACTAAACCTATACATAATACTATTAAAAGAATATTATTGAGCTAGTATTGAATTGTGGTTATGAAATTGAGCTTAAAGAGTTATCTTGGATTTCTAAGATTTATATAAACCATATTAGAATACATGTGTAATATTATTTGTCAAAGACCATAATGTAAATCTATAATTTGGTTAGGTAATTAATAAGTTGGGACTTAGGAATATTTGTAATTAGATTTTACACAAATAGAACATACTATATAATTAATGAATAAATGTAATACTTTTACATCTAAATGTTCTTAATATATAAACAATAATAAAATAAATAAAATACTTTTACATCTAAATGTGAGGTGGATTAGTAAGTCTAGATTTAATCATTTCTTAACATTTATGGTATTGGAATATAACTTAATGTTTTAAGATAAAATCATTAAAAGGGTTATGATATAAAACTATATTAAACTATGATTTGGAAATTTATCTAAATAATAATCCTTAAGTTTCCTGGCATTAGATAAGTCATATGAAATACATTTATAACATTTATTACCAATACTTAGGATGTGAGTTTACAATTAAGTGAGGTATTTAGTAGTTAGAATTTATAGAAGGTTTATAAATAGGAATTTGATACTTAAAACCTTTGAACCTTTTGTTAGATAAAACTAAGTTACATCAGATATTATATTGATATACTTTACGGTAATGGGAATTAATGATAGGTTATTTGAATATAAAATATGAGAATTTTCATATAATTAACAATTTCGCTTACGAACTAGAATTTAATTCTTTGATACATTCTACTCTATGTAGATATATTGTCCATCCTAAATACAATAAAGGGAATTAATTTATTAATTTATTCCTTTGAAACCTTAGGCTTTGTAAAATAATTTAATACGTATTTAAGGCTTAAGTTTATTAAAGTTTAGTACAAAAGGATTATACATAGTCTATAGAGTGTATGTGTGTAAAAATAAAACATTTAGGAGATTAAAGGTAAGTAAGGATACATAAAAGGTTATATTTAAACACCTTATTATATAGGTAATAATTAAGTAAATAATGTACCTTGTGAATACTAAATGTAAGAGTTCGATAAGTCTAAGTTAACTAGAATATAGTTGTTTCAATATGAGAGGTAATTCAACATCTTATGGCAAGATTGTTAGACGGTTATAATAGGAAGTCATTCTGAACTAAGGATATGATAATTGAGTTTAGTGGCTCAATTAAGTTATTATAAATTGTATCTACAACATTATGATTCCAATATACAAGATGTAGATCTTAATTAAGTTAAGGGAAAGACTTAATCATAATGGGTTGTCTAGTAGATATTGTTTAAATACATAATCTTTACATTGTGAGATAATAGTATAGAATTCTGAGATGAGTCCATCATAGGTCATAATACAATGTTTATTCTAAATTAAGAATAAAGGTATTGAGCTTAAGATTATTATCGAAATTCTTAGATTTAATTATATAACATAAACACATTTATGATATAGAGGTCTCAAAAGTCTTGAATGTGAGGATTGTGGTTAAGTATGAATAAAGTGGATAGGAGTGGACAATTAGCAAATGTTGATCGAATACATTCCTTGATCTTACCACCTTGGGCTATACAACGTTCTTAGATAACACAAAGATTATACATAACATTCAAGTAAGGGCTTAAAAGATAATTGAGACTTTGAAATAAGAGTAAGGAGTTTATTTAAGCGTAACATAGGCTACAAGTGATTGATGATAGATTACCTTTAATATTCTTCTGGGTACTGTTGATTGTTTGCGCAAGTTGATTAGAATTGCTACAGCGTTACCCAGGTACGATTTCTCGTACTCCGATACTTTTGCTGATTGACTTGTGGAATGTTTGGAAAATGCTAACTGACTTTAAGAGGAATTTCTAAAAAGGGAATGGTTGTGTGACTAACTCAGCTTGTGTGACTAACTGAGCCTGTATGTGAAACTTCCTTGGTTATTGGTTCCTCCTATCTAGTTGTTTCACTAGATATTAACTGTCTAGGGTTTACGCTTCTGCACTCTGTAGAACTGAGTGTTTTGGTATTGCTCTTGTGCAGTTAATGATCTAGTGGGGTGACTGGGAATATAGGAAAATATCTGGTAGTGGTAATTCTTCCTTTGGATAATGGGTAATGTTTCAACCATGCGTCGAGTTTGATCAGCCTTATTGGAAATGGATTCTTTCTATTGGATATTAATTGTTGAGGGTTTACGCCTCTGCACTCTGTAGGACTGAGTGTTTTGGTATTGCTCTCGTGCAGTTAAAAATCTAATGGGAATATGGGGAAAGTGTTATTCTTGGTATTGAGTATGGATTATTTCTATTAAGTGGTGCACACACTTTTCACCGATGACTGAGAACGGGTCGGTGGCAGCGGAGGTCTGCTATACCTCGTCCATATGGACAACTGACAGCGGAGGTCTGTTTATCTCGTCCTTGTGACAACTGACTGGCGGTGGGGGCCATCTCTCCCAATTGGTTTATTCCACTCTTGAGTATATTTTGTCTATGTGAATCATCTTCTGAAATGGTGGAGACATGAACTGTCTACCACGGGTTATGGATATTAATGTCACTCCTAGTCCTTTGTGACTACTTAAGTCTTTCTCTTCTTAACCAGAATTGGTTCTAACATCAACAATGGATGCTTACTAACTATGTGGTGTGACTACTTAAGTGGACGACTTGGTTTGGAAGTTCTCTATCTCTATCTTTGTCTTGTTTTCTTTTCTCTTTAACTTGATTGTTTTGAAGTGCTTTATCTCTGTTTTACTTTTAAGAGTTTGTTTTCATGTTACTGTTTATTTTGAAGAGTTATGTTTTATAAGTTTGTTTTTGGAGAATTGTACCAGTTCCATTCCAGGGAACTGACTCACCCCTCTCGGGGTGGGCTGCTTGGTTTCATCTTGCAGGTACAAATTGATTTACAGGTGGCCACGACGAGCATGAGTGATCGGGATGGGATTAGGTTTATGGAGAGTGAATGTGTTTTATTATTGTTATGTTTATGTTAAGTTTTCTCGAAGTTCAGACCGTAACTTAGTTAATTGTAATGGTTGTAATTGGTGAGGTTGGTACCGGGTGTTTGGAGCCGATGGTCTGTAGCACCTTTAGTTTATTTTCTGCTGTTGTTTTATTATTATAGGGGTGTTACACTTCACCTCATAGTGCCCTAGTATGTTCTAACCACATTTGGCACTTCAAACACCCCTTAAGACATCCATTAAACTCCTTAAATCATTCACCAAAAACCTCCTCAACATTACACAAATTCTTATACAAAGGTTAACGCATGCAATGTTTTTCACTAAGTCATTATGTGGTGTTTTATACCTATAACTATCACTATTCCCAAATGTTTTCTCACCACTACAACATCATCTCCCAAGCATCTTTTCTTCCTAACCAATCTCCTTGAATACCTCCACAAGTTTATAGCTCCTTCATGCAATGCATTACTTCTTCCTTGTTCACCAACATTGTACAAGTCCCAAACACAATCTCACCATGATCTTGAAGTATCCCAAAATACTCATTTGCATTCTAAATCCTCTAAGATATTTCCTAAGTCCTTTTTACTTCCTAGAATACCTTAATGGATGTTTCTTTCACTAGTAGGACACTTGATCATTTCCATTACTTCCTAGTTCACAAGAGCTCATTTAAACACCTAGGACTCCGTATACATTATCTAAATTTCGACATGGGTTCTCCTAGCATCTTGTCACACCAAAAACACAAAGTTTTCACCATTAAACATTCAAGAACACTTAAATCCATCAAGAGCACTCTTATACACAAGACTTCACCAAACTTACACTACATCACAATATAGTGCATCATTTAAATTGCTTGGCACTTAAGCCCTTAAATTGCGTAAACCATAAACACTGAATTTCCCACAATATATTGCCTTTGACCTGCAAATACATACAACAACACATATGTCCTTTAATAGTCTCCTTGAGAGCATTTTACTAGGTCATTCACCATTGGCTCTTTAAGTAGTTTTAACAAGCAATTATGAGCTCCTTTCTCCTAAGACATTAAACTACATTAAGTTAACACATTTACCTCTTTTCCTTCACAAGTTTTTCACTTATTTCTCCTTGCTCCTTCTTTGATTAAAATCGGCTAGGACTTTGGTTTGCTTGTCAACCTACTAATCAATATACAAGCAAGACAATGAGCATTCAAGCTTCAAGCCTAAGCTCATTTATAAACCCTAATTTACACTTTGTCTTAAAACATTAAGATAGTTGTTTTACCTTGGTATTAGAACAGAGTTTGAATATGTAGCAAGAGAGGACTCCACCTAGTCCTTGAAAGATTGGAATGAAGCTTGAAGCTAAGGTGGTCAACAAGAGGCAAAAATATAAGCTCAACGTCCTTCAATGGTGGATCTCCATGGCACCTAAATGGTGGTCTTGAAGTTTTGAGAAGACAAGGTTGAAGGGCTTGATGAGACTAGAAGAATGGTGGTCTTAGTTTTTGATTTGGTAAATGGAGCTAGGAGTTACAAGAGGTTGAAGATAAAGAATGGTGGTGGTGCTGTAGCATAACCGTGAATGAGAGGGAGAAGATGAAGTTGGAGACAGTGGGAGCATGAAGGAAATGAAGAAAGTGAAGAAGGTAAGTAAAAGGTAAGGTTTTAAGAGATATTTATGTTAAAGTAAATAGTAACTTGCTTTTTCATTCTTTACTTATCTTATTAAGCTAGTGAGGGAGTGACTGACCCTTGTAAAAACCGGCCCCCATAATATAATAAGGGGTATTTTAGTCTTTGTTGACCAATTAACTCACTTATGTTGACTTATGTTATAAACTTGCTTAATTTGGTTACAATTCAAAAAACAAGGCACATAATTGTGAAATTTTTGATTTCTCATTGATTTAGACTTCCTAATGTGGTACTAAGTAGTACACATGTTAATTAAAGAGTAATGATGGACATTTAGCCATTCAAAACCCATTTACAAGACAATTTTTCAAAAATGTGCTTTAAGACTCCTTAAAGCACATTTTGTGTTTTAACTTGTTTTCAAGCTTGGTGTTATTTGGTAATTGGTTTAATATGTTCATTAACATATAAATAAGGTCTTGGTAAGCTCATTAGGTCTTAACCAAGCTCATCCCAAGCTTAGAGCACATTTTCGCCCATATCGACTTTAAGGTATTTATTTATGTTTACTGTGGTTTAAACTGTTCACTAATGTTTCTAAGGCACTTCTTAGCCTTATTATACCATATTTTAATGTCTAAACCACATACTAAGGTTTGGGGTATTTCAATCTACCCCCCTTAAAAGAACTTTGTCCCCAAAGTTCACACTTCCCACATAGCTTTAATATTAGAACACGGGGAATACTTATAAAACAATACTTCCATAGCAACATTAACAACATACTTACATAACATCGGACACAAGGTCCAAACAACAACACATCATTCAGACTCAACGGTCTGTAACACAACAACATAAACAAGACACAACGGTCCGTAACAACATAACATAGTATATAACATAGACAATGTATTTAAATACATCTCATACACACATAACCGAAACGGCTCTACCCCCCTTAAAATAGGTGTACGCCCCGTACCCTATACACACAAACACTAAGAAGTAAACAACAACGGGTACTTCGCCTTCATCTTATCCTCCAGCTCCCAGGTGGCGTCCTCGACGTCCTGGTTAGACCAGAGGACTTTCACCAGTCTCACAGACTTATGGCGAGTGTCTCGAGTCTTAGTGTCCAGAATCCGTACGGGAGTCTCCACTGATCGCATGGTCGGCTCTAAGGTTAGCCTTTCAGGCTGAAGTACATGAGACGAATGAGACATATATTTCTTCAACTGGGACACATGAAATACATCGTGTACCTTGCCCAGCTCAGCAAGTAAATCGAGCCTGTAAGCTACCGGGCCTATCCGCTCCGTCACAACATAATGCCGCACATATTTCGGGCTCAACTTGCCTTTCTGGCCAAAACGAAACACTCACTTCATGGGGGATACTCTAAGAAATACCTGATCACCCACGGAGAACTCTAGGTCACGTCTGCGCACATCGGCGTATGATTTCTGCCTATCCTGAGCTGCCTTCATGTTAGCTCGGGTCTGGCGTACTTCTGACTGTACTTGCTCCAGATACTCTGGTCCTATAATGACCGTCTCACTCGACTCATCCCAGCATAATGGTGTACGGCATGGTCTACCGTACAAAGCCTGGAAGGGAGACATCTTGATCGAAGCATGGTAACTGTTGTTGTAGCTAAACTCGATCAGATGTAACTTGTCAATCCAGCTTGTCTGAAAGTCAAGTGCACATGCACGTAACATATCCTCGAGTGTCTGGATGGTGCGCTCACTCTGTCCATCAGTCTGCGGGTGGAACGCCGTACTTAGCTTCAGCTCGGTACCAAGCGCTTCCCGTGGGGATTTCCAGTACCTCGAGAGGAATCTGGTATCCCTGTCAGACACAATCATTTTCGGTACCCCATGATGTCTTACAATCTCTCTGTCAAAGAGTTCTACAAGCGTTGCCACTTTTCAGGTGTCCTTCATCAGTATGAATCTAGCCACCTTGGTCAGTCGGTCAACAACAACCCAAATCATATTCAAACCTCCCCTTGTAGGCGGAAGCCCTACTACGAAGTCCATAGAAATGTCATGGAACTTGCACTCAGGCACTGGCATTGGCTGTACCATACCACCAGGCCGTCGGTGCTCAAACTTGACCTTCTGACAAGTGAGACACCTCAACACATAATCATTTACATCCTTTTTCATGTCTGTCCACCAAAAATATCTTTTCACACCCTTATACATTTTTGAAGCTCCGGGGTGAATCGAAGTCGTAGAACAGTGAGATTCACTCAGTATGCGCTCTTTCAGCTCAGCGCTACTCCTCGGAATACACAGTCGGCCATTAAGCCTAATCAGGTCATCATCGTGGAGTCGGAAGTCATACTTCTGACCCTCGAATGTGCCATCAATAAGCTTCTGCCTGATCTCCAACATATACTGATCCGTCATCTAATCACTCCGCACCTCTTCAACCAAGCTAGAATGAGAGACTAGCGAATGGAGAGAGTGTGCTCGGCGACTCAATGCGTCAGCTGCCACATTTGCTTTACCCTCCTTGTACTGTAAATTGATGTCGTAGTCGTTTAAGAACTCGACCCACCTTCTTTGTCTCATGTTCAACTCCTTCTGAGTGAACAGGTATTTTAAACTCTTGTGGTCAGAATAGATCGTCACGCTTACCCCATACAAATGATGTCGCCATATCTTCAATGCGAAGACTATGGCACCCAATTCTAAATCATGGGTAAGGTAGTTCTCTTCGTGTTTCTTCAATTGCCGGGAGGCGTATGCCACGACCTTCCCGTGCTGCATCAATACGCATCCCATACCTCTGCCTGATGCGTCACAGTAGACCTCAAAACCATCTGGACCGTCTGGTAAAGTCAGGACTGGTGCAGATGTCAGAGCATCCTTGAGACTCTGGAAAGAACTCTTACAGTCGACTGTCCACTCGAATGGTGCATCCTTCTTCATTAAGGAAGTCATCGGCTTCGAGACACTAGAGAAGTCCTTCACAAACCTCCTGTAATATCCTGCCAGACCGAGGAAGCTCCGTATGTCGGTAACTGTCTTCGGCCTAGGCCAGGTGCGCACTGCATCTATCTTTGCCGGTTCAACATCGATCCCGGCTTCAGAAATCACATGACCAAGAAAAGATACTTGGTTCAACCAAAACTCACACTTTGAAAATTTAGCATACAACTGATTCTTTCTCAACGTTTGTAACACACTTCTCAGGTGGCTTTCATGCTCACCCTTGGATTTCGAATACACAAGTATATCGTCGATGAAACCTACCACTGACTTGTCCAACTGATCTTGGAACAAGCGGTTCATTAGGTCCATGAACCTAGCCGGTGCATTGGATAAACCAAACGACATAACCGTAAACTCGTAATGTCCATATCTGGTTCTGAATGCGGTCTTCTCAATGTCACTCTCACGGATGGCAATCTGATGGTATCCGGATCGTAGATCTATCTTGGAGAATATTGATGCTCCTTTCAACTGATCAAATAAGTCATTGATGCGTGGTAAAGGATATTGGTTCTTCACCGTAACTGCATTTAGCTCTCGATAATCAATACAAAGGCGGAGACTACCGTCCTTCTTCTTCACGAAGAGGACCGGTGCTCCCCATGGTGAAACGCTAGGGCGGATAAATCCCTTGTCGAGTAGGTCTCTCAGCTGCTCCTTGAGCTCTGTCATCTCTGCTGGAGCCATACGATAGGGCGCCTTCGCTATTGGTCCGGTACCCGGAACCAAATCAATCTCAAACTCTACTTCCCGTGCTGGCGGCATGCCCGGCAGTTCCTTAGGAAATACATCAGGAAACTCCGACACTACCGGCACATCTGGGCTAAACTATGGGTCTCTCTCTATGTCCTAGACATAGCAGAGGTATACATCATTCCCTCGTCGTAACTCACAATACATGGCTATGGCGGTGATGATCTGAGTCGAAGGCTCCCTGGGCCTCTAGCGGTATGATATTGTAACCCCAGACGGACTCCGAAGAAGCAGACGATGCTCGGCACACAGGATTCTGCCTTTGTACCGCTCCAACCAGTTCATCCCGATAATCACATCAAAACCAAGTCCCTCGAACTCTATCAAGTCGATCGGAAATTCTTCCTCTCTAATTCGTACAAAAACATCTCGGTGGTAGCGGGTATACCTGATCCGCTCTTTCGATGGGAGAGTGACTGGAAAGTCTGGCATCTCCTCACCGTCTAACCCCAGCCTCTTCGCAAAAGATTGCGAGATAAATGTATGTGAGTTTCATCCCGTTCATTGCACATTAATGTGTCCACATTAGGCATCTTCCTTGCCATGTACAGGCTGGGTCACCGTTCCAGCTATCATGTTTATTCCTGGGATCCTTAGGACATATGCTATGTCTTTACATAACAGTTAGTGCACTTCGCACCTCCTGACTCTTAAACATTTCCTTGAAATGAATTCACTAATTCCTTTAGTCTTGTTAACTTAACTGAGTTCCTTTACTTTAACCATTCTTGGTAATCCATTGCTCTTGCTTGACTTTTACTGCTGACCGTAGTATGGAGTTGACTACTTCCCGTGTTCCGGACTCTACTTGTATACATATGTGGGGTACCCTACTGATACATTGCTACTTACCCAACTAACCCATAAGTAGGTCTGTCAGGCCCACAAGCTCCTATCGGAGTGTGGTCGTCCCATATTACAGTTGGTACACTCGTAGTGTCCGTCACACGCCTAGGTGAAGTATTCTGTTGTCAACTCCCTTATATTGTCCTGTGACAGTATGCATTCCCTGCTTCCCGAACTTAATCAAGGGAAGGTTTATCCACTGTTGTATCACTATGAACTTCATCCATTCCCTCGGGTTGCTACCCTTGGGTTTACCGGTTTGGTTTAAAAGAAGGTTAGAAATAAATATTAGTTTGAAAGAAAATACGGTTTGAAAGAAAAGAGTTTGAAATAAATCTGAGTTGAAAGAAAAATTCTCATGGTTTTACAATGCCTTCTTCCCTTAACCAAATCTAGCTTCTTGCTGACTGGTGTACTTCCAATTACAAAGGTTAGGCTGTTAAGCCCTTCCACAGTTATGATGATCACAGTTAACTTCGTGGTACTTTACTAAGTACTTCGTATTTGTTAAAACTTTCACGAACAGCCCTGTTATAGCAGCACTTGCCATGGCAAGTGTGCCATGCTAACTGGCTATCGGTTCAACACATACCGGTTGTGGTATTGTTTTTACCCGCACTGTCATCAGTGGCCTTGTTGGCCCTCACTTGATCTTACAGTCTTGACAATTAACCCTCTGGGTGACTTCTCACTGTATTCACATGATAATCATTAACTGTGGTGTCTCCCATTCTTGGAGACCCCTTTTTACTTAGTACCGTATCTTCTTCGTAGCCCGTTCCACGCATTTGTCGTGGTCACTGAGACTTGTCTCTTGTTTGGGTACTACGTTGTAGTTCCTCAGCCGGTTGGTATACCGTTGGCGACATTATTTAATAATCGTGGTCCCGTAGACACTCGTCTCGGGTTTCATTACTTCACTTCTTGCCTGTTGCCCGGTTGGTGCATTGCAAGCTGGTTGTTCTCGACTGCTTAGCATGTCGACCCAGGTTGTCGGAAATTCCATTCTTCTATACACAAGATTCTTCATTCTTCACTATTTAATGTGGTTAACATTGTTCAGAGGGAAACCGTCTCCGGGATTCCCACTTTTCGGGATCCACCGTATGACAGGTTCTCCGTACTCACAGTGGTACTTAATAACAGCCAGATCGGGTATTCCCGAGTAAGAGAGGACTTCCATCTCTCTGGTGTTCTTTCCCAAGTTATAAAACAGGGATTATGGAGGGCGGGTTGGACACTGTAGGTTTCCAGTACACACTGGTTACTCCTAACTAGCGTATCTCTCACGCTATCACTCAACCCTTAACCCAAAGTACTAAAATCCTAACTCGGTACTTCCTAAGCTCGGTAATTCAGTCATCAGAGTAATACTTCGCTCTGATACCACTTTTTGTAACACCCCATCCAACATTAACACACTTAACAACAAACTGCATCGGAAAAACATACTTCATCACATTACTTAACTCGTTGGTGTTACACGCTGTTAACCACCCACGTGGCTAACAAGGCTATTACATATACATTGTATCGGTCTGATGGACTAGATTCCCGAGCGACTACACATTACTTTCCCTTTCCATAACAATAACAACCACATATACCTTTCAACTGCACCGAGTATTCACAAACTAATGCCGATAACAATTTCGGTCTTACTACACCAACAATACATACACAAATTTAAATGGCAACCCATGTACAAACGACTACCCCGTCCTACTCTTGAACGGCTTCCAGCTCCTTGTACCTAAAAATAGGAAAAGAAGAGAAAAGGGTGGCCCCCCAGGGGCTCAGCACGTTTGCTGGTATGGTAATCCCGCAGTCCGCATGCTACCGGGCCACGCACAACTAATTGCCGTCTTAGCATGCGGTTGATTATATTTGAATCATGCACGTAAACTATAAACACACAACACATAACATTCCACCACAATGGCTCAACAAACAGATAACACATCCTTACTTGATAACTCACTCATTGTGTTCATTAACCCTAGAGGGTTCTCCTCTAGTGGAGCTACTTCCTTAATAGACGACACTTACCCAATAATCGGGTTATCCATAAACGTCTCTTTTATAAACTGGGATTCATATCCATGATCCACATACACCACATAACAACACTTTTCACGTTTCAACGTGCACATAACATAACATCGCCATGGGAATTTGAGTACAACAATAACACATAACATAACGGGCACAGTTCTCTTAGGAACCGACCCAAACATAGTTAATTCACTTGTGAGCCTAGAGAATGATGTCACCCTCATGATAAACTCGTTATACAACACGCATTACCGTCCTAATAGTCGGACGAGTAACTTAAGTTAAGATGGTTCGTATATAGTGCCCCGAACACACCACACAAACACATGTTCCCTCTAAACCGATCATAAGTCAGAATAGCTAAGCTTTGGAGTAAGCTAATGGGAGATCGTAACCCGTGAGGGAGACAACCATAACAGAGAGGAGGGTAAGGCTAAAAAGGATACCCACTCCCAACAACGCGCACCGGCCTGACCGGATTCCTCACCCCTGTTAGTACATATTTACTTGTAGATAAATAGTTAGAGCCCCACTATGGAATCTATCACATCCATACACCATACAGTATTACAACTGGGTTAGACACACAAGGGAGGTCCATACATTCACACACAAACATCACACAATTAACTCACGCATAGCCGTGGTTAGAACGTCCCATGGTTCTGGTCGTTAAATCCGAATACCGAGCTCTCATGTGATCCTAGACTCATTTAGCTAAGGTTTAACACTTTCGAGGTTAAATGGTATTGGAATTGAACACGCCACATAAATGAATTACTATAAACTCATTACATGTTTTATCTTACAACGTGGCAAACATACAGAAAAACACATTGACATACAAGCCGGTGTAATCCGGTAGGACACAGGTTGCAAGAAAACCAAACCTGTCACCGGGGTTTCACTCTAACGTGCCATCACATGTTCCTCGTAACATCTTTGAACAACTGGTAACATTACATTTACTTTTATTAACATCGGGGTAACATGATTGTTTAAAGTCTAATGCTCATAACTTATCCCCGTTAACTAGTTAGATAACTTCACATTTTAATTTGTTTCACTTTTACATTTTAATACTACTTTTCCCCCACTAAATTGTCATTATAACTCACTTAACATGTCCTTTACAATCTTATAACATCATTACCTAATAATCCCCATCATCCTATAACCTTAAACAATGTTTTTGGTTCGACCGACCTTACCGACCGACCTTACACAAGGTCGGTCCATTCCAGAACATATTACCGTAAAAAATTCTACTCCGACCGACCTTGCAAGTTCGGTCCACAAGGTCGATCTATTCCCGAGAGTTTTTCCCCTTTGAAAACTCAGGCCCGACCGATCTTGACAAGTTCGGTCCCAAGTTCGGTCGATTCCAGGGACTCAATTCGTACCCAAAATACAAGCCCGACTGACCTTGCAAGTCCGGTCCCCAAGGTCGGTCCATTCCAGAAACTCTTTCCGGTAGTGTAAACAGAGCTCGACCGACCTTGCAGGTCCGGTCCCTAAGGTCGGTCGGCTCCAGACCTTTGTTTCTAAATTCTCATTTGACTCCAAACTTCACCTCATGTATCCTAGTATGTTCTAACCTCATTTGGGCACCTCAAACACACCTTAAGACTTCATTAAACTCCTTAAATCACCCATTAAAAATCTTCCTCAAGCATTACACAATTCTTGTAAATACTAACACTTGTAACATTTCTCTTTTGTTTTTCTAAGTGGTATTTCACCTATAATGACCACTATACCAAGATGCTTCCTCTACACCTTAACATCATCTCCCAAGCATCTTTTCTTACTAACTAATTTCCTTGTTTACACCTTCTTAAAATTCCTTCTCATATCCTTACCTAAACATCATTCATTCCTTGTACATCAACATTACCTAAACCTAAAACAAACTTCTCCAAGACTTTATTACATCCCAAAAACACCCATTGGATTTCTAGAACTTCAAGATAGTGCCTAAATCCTCGTAGCACTATATAACACCTTAATACATGTTTTCTTCCCTAGTAAAACACTTGTTCATTTTTAACACTTCCTGGTTCACCAAAACTCATTTAAAACACTTAGAACTTCTTATACATTTTCCAAATTTTGCCATGGGTTCTCCTAGCACATCAACATTCCAAAACACATAGTTTTCACCATTAAACATTCAAGAACACCTAAATCCATCAAGAAATCTCTCACACACAAAACTTCACCAAATTTACACTACATCACCTATAGTGCATAAACTTAAATTGCTTGACACTTAGGTCCTTAAATAACATGGCTCTTAGGCCCTTAAATAACATAAACCTTAAACACTGAATTTCCCACATAATATATTGCCTTTGACCTGCAAATACACTCAACATCACATATGCCCTTTAATAATCTCCTTAAGGAAAATTCACTAGCTCTTTTCCCATTGGCTCCTTAAGTATTTTATTAAGCAAATCAAGCTCATTTTTCCTAAGGCATTTAAACTACATTTAGATAGTTTGTTTACCTCTTTTCCTTCACAAGTTTTTTTTTCATTGTAACCCCTTGCTCCTTCTTTGATAGACAACCAGCAAGGCTTTGATTGCTTGTCAAACTTCTAATCAATGTACAAGCAAGGTAATGAGTATTCAAGCTTCATGCTTAAACTCACTTACAAACCCAAGATTATATACATTGTCTATACACTTTAGGATAGTTGTTTTACCTTGGAATCAAAAGAGATCTTGAATAAGCACCAAGAAAGGACTCCTCCTTGTCCTTTAAAGATTGAAATGGAGCTATGAAAAGCAAAACAAAGTACCCTTGTGAGGTGAAATTTTCGGACATATACAAAACAAGAGGGAATGGAGTTTTTCTTTGATTTTCCTTACCTTAAAGCAAAGTAGAATGACAAGGCATGGAAATATGAGCTCAAGCTCCTTCAATGGTGAATCTCCATGGCACCGAAATGGAGCTTTTGAAGAATTGAAAAGACAAGATTGTAGAGCTTGACTAAACTAAGAGAATGGCGGTCTTAGTTTTTGATTTGGCAAAGGGAGCTAGGAGATACAAGGGTTCAAAGCTTGAAGATGGTGCATGAGCTGTAGCATTACCGAAGGAGATGGGAGAAGAGGATTGGAGACCGTGTGAAATGAAGAAGGAAAGAAGAAAATGAGAAGGAAGCTTGCTTTTGGAGATATTTATGCCAAAAGTAAATAGTAACTTTTACTTTATCATTTAGTTAACTCATTTATTTGTGTAGGTGTGGTGAGTCACCCATG
Organism: Limonium bicolor; assembly: GCA_023374045.1. NCBI lineage: Eukaryota > Viridiplantae > Streptophyta > Magnoliopsida > Caryophyllales > Plumbaginaceae > Limonium > Limonium bicolor. The sequence goes on from CM041781.1 coordinate 130,806,020, forward strand.
TAAACCAGCACCCTTAGTGTTTTAGGCCAAGTCATGGTCTTTGTTGACCAACAAGACAACTTATATTGACTTATGTTATAAACTTGCTTAATTTAGTTACTATTCACAATCTAAGGCACATATTTGTGAAATTTTTGATTTCCCATTGATTTAGACTTCCAAATGTGATACTAAGTATTACACATGTTAATTAAAGAGTAACGATGGACATTTAGCCACTCAAAACTCATTTACAAGACAATTTATCAAAAATGTGCTTTAAGACTCCTTAAAGCACATTTTGTATTTTAACTTGTTTTCAAGCTTGGTTTTCTTTGGTAATTGGTTTAATATGTTCATTAACATGTAAATAAGGTATAGATATGACCTTTAGGTCTTATACAAATTTATCCCAAGCTTAGAGCACATTTTTGCCCATATTGACTTTAAGGTATTTATTTGTGTTTTGTTTGGTTTAATCATCTACCAAGGTTACCTAAGGACTTATTTAGCCTTATTAAATCATAATTGAATGTCACCAAGTCTTGGTAGGTTCTTGGGTCCCAACCAAGTTCACCCCAAGCTTAGAGCATGTTTTTGCTCAAGTTGTGTCTTAATGCTTTATTGTGTGTTTTACTACGGTTTAAATTGTTCACTGATGTTTCTAAGGCACTTTTTAGCCTTTACATACCATAGTTTAATGTTTAAACAACATATCAAGGTTTGGGGTATTTCATTAGGGAAATTCAGTATCTGTTACCCATACCTACCTTCAAACACACATTCATGAAGGAACCGACATCACCACTCATCGCTTCACCAACGAGCAGTGTCAGTTGTCCACCCAGGTATGATCTTATTAAAAGGATACCTGATACCTGAAGCGCAAATTTTCATCATCCGATGATGCAACGAACTAGGAATGGGTCTAGGAGGATTGTATACACCTGAATTCCCCGGTGGAGCAACAATGAAGCTGAAGATGATGTGCTTGGGAAAGGATTGGAACCCTTATAACAAGACATACCAGAAGACATGTGCAGGAGATGGAGCAACATCTCCATCAATACCCATTGAATTTAGACGCTTGTCGCACAAGCTGTAGAACTTGCACAACAATGTGAAGATGAACCAATCTCTACACTACAAGTAGAGTTATGTATCGTCAACTTCTATGAGAAAGAAGGATGATTGGCATACACAAAGATAAGGACGAGACAACGGAATCTCTTGAACAAGGAGTGCCCGTAGTGTCTTGGTCCATTGGTGATGACGCCGTATTCTTGTATAGTTAGCAGAAGCGTGTGGGACCTCGTAGAGAAACTGGTATTGAGATAAGGAGATTTTCTAATCATTGGTGGAAAATCAAGGTTGTTGTATCACAGGATCAAGAAGGTCAAGTTGAATACGGCACCACCGGCAATAATCAATGCCACACACATGAAACCAGGACGCCTGATTCTTACCTTTAGAAAGTATTAATCTGGTAGTATCATGTAACCCACTAGTAACGTGTAGTAGAGACACTGTATGTATGATGGTTCGTTTATCAATAAAAAGTAGTGTTGATTACTAAATTCCACTTGCGTTCCACCATCGTCACTTATAAATCTATGAATCAATAGGTTGTGGACTCGGTACAGAAGGTAACCTGGGTATCCTCACCGAAGCACAAGCCGGTAAAAGCGGCACCATCTTAACGGCAACCTTCCCAGTGAACGGCATTGATGCCTCAGTACTATTCGACTCCGGTGCCTCTCATACCTTTGTATCGCCACCTTTCCCGAAGAAGTTGGTGCTAGACGTAGATGAGCTACCAAACATTCTAGTTACTCTTCCGTCGAAGGAGCGAGTACGATGTACTAAGTATTATCAAACCACTATAATTCAAATCAAAGGCGAAGAATTCCCCATCTCCTTTATCGAATTCAATGAGTTGGGATTCGACTTGATGGTTGGGATGAACTGGTTGGAGCGGCACAAGGGGTGAATCCTCTGCGCCGAGTATCGACTGCTGCACAAGAGTCCATCTAGGGTCACTGTTTCATACCGCCAGAGACCGAGAGAGCCTTCGACTACAGTCATCTCCGCTATGACTATGTACCGGGAGCTCAGAAAAGGGCATGATGTGTATCTATGTTATGTACAAGATCTGAGAGAGATCCAGAATTCAGTAACGATGTGCCAGTAGTATCAGAATTTCCTAACGTATTTCCAAAAGAATTACCCGGTCTGCCACCCCCTAGAACAGTAGAGTTTGAGGTTGACCTTGTACCTTGTACTGGTCCCATTGCTAGGGCACCGTACCATATTGCACCAGCAAAATGACAGAGCTCAAGGAGCAACTACGTGATTTACTCGACAAAGGGTTTATACGCACGAGCGTATCACCCTGGGGAGCACCGGTCCTCTTCGTGAAGAAGAAGGACAGTAGTCTCTGCCTCTACATCGACTACAGCGAATTGAATGCGGTCACTGTAAAGAACAAGTATCCACTACCTCATATCGACGACCTGTTCGATCAGTTGAATGGAGCTTCAGTCTTCTCGAAGATTGACCTCTGATCCGGATATCACCAAATTGCTATCAAAGAGCAAGACATTGAGAAAAACAGGATTTCAAATGAGATATGGCCACTACGAATTCACGGTGATGCCATTCGGTTTGTCTAACGCACCAGCAAAGTTCATGGACCTAATGAATCGGTTATTCAATGATCAGCTGGACACTTCTGTAGTAGTATTCATCGATGACATTCTCGTATATTCCAAGTCAGCAGAAGAGCATGAAAACCAATTTGAGAAGAGTAC
>CM041781.1:130809308-130924482 GCA_023374045.1 Limonium bicolor
TTAGGAGTTTCCTTGGGTTGGCTGGCTACTATAGACGCTTTGTGAAGGACTTATCCAGGCTAGCCAAGCCCTTGACCTCCCTGATGAAGAAGGACAGCCCGTTTGTATGGACAGAGGCTTGTGAGGTCTCCTTCCAGGCGCTGAAAGACGCCCTGACCACTGCTCCGGTATTAGTGATCCCTGAAGGGAACGAGGGATACGAGGTGTATTGTGATGCTTCAGGCAGAGGGATTGGTGGGGTACTGATGCAGAATGGCAGAGTGGTAGCATATGCTTCTCGACTGCTGAAGAAGAACGAAGAAAATTACCCCACACCCGACCTTGAGCTCCTCGCCATAGTCTTTGCTTTGAAGATCTGGCGATATTACTTGTATGGAGCCACAGTCTGGTTTATGACAGACCATAAGAATCTGAAGTACATCTGGACCCAGAAGGAGCTGAACCTGAGACAGCGATGATGGGTCGAGCTACTGATGAAATATCCCTAACATTTAAATAATTAAATATAAGTAAATAAATATTATTTGAGGAATTATAAATATTATTTGGGGGTTTATTAAACCCTAAGAAAGCTTATAAACACTTGGGCGTTAAAAACGCACCTAAACTCCTTAAGGTCAGAAACGAGCGTTAAAAGCCTGACCTTAAGTTAAGTAATTATATAAGCTATGGATATTTATAAATTTAACCAAGGATCATTTTATGATCTTTAAAATACAAGTTCTCATTAGGACTGAGTAAAAATACAAAGTTCTCGGAAGTTCCCGATGTGGGTCCAAAGGGGGTGCGGAATGCCTAGGAGGAGTGCCAAGGTGGCACGAACCCCTATATAAATTATTCTAGAGTTCCTAAAATTATTATAAATTATTATAAAGAGGATTCCCAACTATTCCTTCAAAATAAACAAAGAGCTCGGGGGAATTTCTTAACGCTCCTTTACCTCGGGAGTGCCCCTTTAGCCCGAAAAATTGAGTTACAAGTTATATAACCTTATATAACTTAATGTAACACCTTAATATATTATTATTTACTATAACAATATCAATAACACTTGGAAACTCAGCGACTAATTAATTCTTAGAAAAATCCTTAAAGCACAAAAACGCACCTTCGGATGTCATAAAAATGCGTTTTACGCAATTGTCTTGAAGCTTTTGAGAAGCCACGAGTTGATAAACTTAAAAGTGGATAAAATGACCATCTAAATCAATTTGATGGCAGTGCTAAACTCATAGAACAAATGGGGGCGATTTTTAGGACAAAAAGGTACCTAAAATCCGCATCTTTACCCTAGAACTTTCATCTTTTATCTTAATAAAAATGTATCAATTAAATGCTGGAACCTATTACACATATTAGTATGGTCTTAGTACAATATAGTGTAGCAAAAATTAAATGAAAAATAAGTCTCTATTGTGCTCCATATCATGCGACATCAAGGGATAGTTTTGACTAGTTTTAACGTAAGGTTTTGATATTTGATGATTAAATCATCATGTCACCCACCGAGTGATAATATACTGGACATGTGCAATCTGATAAGCCTTCACAACCGTGAACCTGCAAAGAAAAAACAAAGAGATTAGAATAAAATTAACAAGGAAAAGTATTGTCATTATACAAACAAACAAACATAACTATACTCCTTGTTTTCTTTTAGCCGTAAGGCTACATAAAGTGCAGCTACTAATGTGCTCCAGCTTGTCCGATTCCTGCATGAATAAAGATAGGATTAGTGCTGTTTAATTAGCAAATAAAGACAACAAAGCCTAAGCTAATTCCTAGCATGCCATTACGTGAATACTACAACAAATGGAGCTGCATGTTTGCTCCACTTCAACGATCCCACCTGCTTGAATAAAATAGATTAACAGCACTTTGAGCTGCTTGATATGCTCCACTCCAGCATGTCGATCACCTGCAGGAAATAAAAACAAGCAAATATCATTACTTAAACTAATTAGCACTCACTAGCCTAACAATTAACAGAACAAAAAAACTAACCTATTAGCTTACCATTACCGTGAGCTTACATGGAGCTGCTTGGTGCTCCAGTCCAGCGCAACCTCCACCTGCAAGAAAAGATAGATTAGTTATATTAAACAAGCTAGAGCCTAAAACATTAAGTACCTAATTCTTCATTGTCATGTTACGATTTATCAACACAAATCTAATAAACTAGTGCTCCATTAACGTAAGGTTGCATCAAGGTGGAGCTTCCATTTGCTCTGAATAACCGAACAGCTACACCTGCAGGAGTTAAAATAAGTTAACAACATAATCTAAATTAATTCAAATCAACAAAGTCCAGATTGGTTACTAGCTAGTTAATTACGGTAATGTGCATGAAATGGGTTGTTGAAGTGCTCCACTAACAGCCGTATAACCAGCACCAATAAACAAGAATGAGTGCTCAATAATGACATAAATAACTAAGCCTAAACATGTGCCAAATGACTAAACAAACTAAGTTTAAATTGCATCCATTCTTTGTAATCGGTTAGTGCTGTATGATTGGAGTATTGATCCAATTAATTCCCCACCCAGCCGAACACCTAACAAAAAACAAGAGATATTAGGTAGCTAATATTGTAATTAAAATAAGAATAATTATGACATAAGATAATGGGACATTATTTAGCTCAATCCTAAGTCTTATAAACTTACGAACTACTTCCATTTCCTTGTCCATGCTCCAGCCGTATAGGTAAGTCATCTTTCATTTCCTCTCTTCCCTCCAATGTTAAGTTATCTCCTAAGTGTTCATAACTCCATTAGTGGTGTACTAGTTCCTAACACCATTTTAATGTAATTTCCTAGTTAATTCTATCAAGTCTTGAAGGAAGAAAACCATCCTAGTAAACCTACAAGAAATCGCCAAGCATATATGCTCCAAGGTGGTTCCTAAATTCAACAACAATACAAGGAACAACAAGATCAAGTTAAGGAAACTTGGATCTACAACCATCTCAAGGTGTATCAAAAATACCTTGTTAAATTCCTAAGGTAAACCCTTGTAAAAATTACTACAAATATTATTTATAAACTCTTGTTAGAAGTCTAACAAATAGATCTCCTATATATGTACAAGGAGTTCGAATTCTCTACATCAATCTAGCATTTGAGGAGCTTGGAAATTCAAGGAAAAATCAAGAACAAGTATTGTCTAGATTTAAGGGTAAGTTTATATAAATAAGGTTTATTAAGTTTAAGTTTGATTTAAGCTTCAAACTTTGATATAAAGATTTTGCATAACCTTTAAATAAATTAAAACCGAAAACTATAGGTTATATTGTCAAGAAAATAATTTATAACATATAAGGTAAGATTATTACCCTAAGGTATATATTTAGGTCATAAAAATTAATTATGTTACCTATACATAGAAACCGAATGGTCTAGGACTTTTATGTTCTATTTTTAGTTTATAATCATTCTAGGTCTTTAGCATAATTTTTAGAAGTGTTATATGGCTTATATACATTTAGATATATTTATTATAAAGTTTAAAACAAGTTTTAAAACCATAAGATAAAATTAAATTATTGCCGAGAACAAAGGGGTTGATTTGAAATATTTATAGTATCATATAAGGTAGGAATTAATATTATGAATTTTGGTGAAATTAAATAAGTGTTTAAGTGTTAAAATAACATTTTACAAAGTTTTGGGACTATTTTGTAATTATTGGGAAGTTTAGGATGTTACCGAAAATACATATGATTTTATGGGTATATTGAAGTATTAATTATGAAATTAAGTCTTGGTCAAAGTGTTGACCAAAAACTTTGGGTTAAAATGATTTATGACATAAAATATTAAGTTTATAAAAGTTTTGGGGTGAATATGTAATTTATGGAAGTATATATGGAAGATAGAAAATCAATGTGGGCGGAAATGCAATTAAAGAAAAGATATGGGTTGCTTCGGTTATTTAAGAAATAAAATATTTAAACTATAGTTTATAAGTTAATATGTAACTTATATAAAGTTTTGGGGTTAAAGTATGAATATAGAAATTATATGATTACACCGAAGAGCTTATGAGCTTAATTGGTAATTTATAAAATTGGTGGTATTAATTTGTAATTACCGAAATAATAAGAGTATTTGGTGATTTGTAAAAGTAAGATGGTTAATTAATATTTACAAAGGTTAATGTGGGTAAATAGCGAATTATAAAAGTTATAAGGTTATTTGGCAATTTATAGAAGATAATATTATTGTTTTACAATTTTCAAAATTGATAAGGGTATTTAATAAATTATAAAAGTATGTGGTTATTTAGTAATTTATTAAGTTGTTGGGTATAATATATAAATACCGAGTTAATAAGGTTGGTTTTGTGATTTAATAAGGCAAGGAGGTGAAACTAGGTAATATGATGTATTATGGTATATTACGGAATATAATATAAAGTTTATAAAATAATTTTGGTTATAATAAAAATGACCAAGGGACATAATATAAATGATAAGTGGAAATAATTATAAGTATATAATTAATGAGGTAAAGATGTACCGTATAAATGATAATTCATTATCACATGTGAGTTTCACATAAAATAATGAACTTCTAGGTTATCTAGAACCACTGTTAAAATAACAGGGGAAAATAAATAACATACGGAGTTATTATACCACGAGTATAAACACTACAGTGACAATACTGTAATATTTAGTGAATAGTTATATTAATACTACCGGTATTGCATGTTTAAATAACAGCGTACGGGAAGGAACTACTGAACAGGAACTTGACAAGCTAGCAGTTTCTTGGTGAACTGTATGTTAATTGTGTGGTCTGAATGTCCTAAGGATTATCCTAAGGTCCAGGCATTGTGTGTTTAAATGCTTAAGAACGTTATCTATGATTTTATGTGAATGATATTGTATGTGGGATTGCTCAAACTGTTGCATTGTATTTTATACGCGAATGTCTTGTGACTAAAGTTTATACATCTAAACTGGTAAAAAAAGGACTAACTGACCTTTAGGTATTATTGAACCTAATAAGGGTCAAATGTGATAGTCTTATTTCAAGTATTGGTTACTATGTCACTGACAAAAGGGGCTAACTTATAAAGAGAGGAATCCAGATCGTTTCGACCTTCTGGCTGCGCATTGTGATCACTACGAGAGACTATAATGGAGTCACTCGAAATCCATCAGCCACATTCGGGGATGGCGGAATGCACTGCCGTTGGTGCACAGTTTCGACCGGATCGGTCAATGTATATATTTATCCAGGGCCATAAGGTCAGCTGGTATCGGTTCCTTTGGAACCCAATGGGACACACTGTCCATTTTCACAGGTTAATAGGGGTTGTCATGACAGGACTCCTAAGGTAAAATTAATTGGAAAGGTTAAGTGGTTAGGGTCATGTGACCTACTAACAAGAACAGTTGTTTATTATTGTGCACCTTATTTGGGTTGTTGGTATTGTTTATTATTTGACGTGTATTATTATGCACTAAATGTTTGTAGGTAAATTGTTATGTGACTACTCTGTGTCTACTGTATTTCTGTTCTCATTATAAACCGGTATTTTATGTAATGAATCTAATATCAAGATGGCTAAAACGACTTAAGGAATCCAAATGATTTAAGACTACATTTAGCATACCAGCATTTCGATTGCTGAGCCCTTTAGTGGGCCAAAAATTCCAGGTTGTTGAAGAAGACTCAAGCCGGAGCGTGGGACACGGGGGTAGCTGAAGTGTTTTCAACAAACACCGTTGGTTTTATTTTGTGTTGTAAAGAGATAATTGTTTTCAGTTAGTTGCTCATTAAGTTGGCTTTGGATTGTAATAATTAGAGTGCTCAGTATCTGTTCATCACAGCGTGAGAAGTTGTAATGTTGGAAAGTGTAAGGATGCCTTGTTACTCACAAGGGTGAGTGACGGCGTGTAACACCAAGGTTAGATAGTTTTATTTTCCGCTGCGATTTCCTATTTATTATGCTGCGAATTATGACGTCATTACAGGTTTAGGATTAGGGGTGTTACAACTGACTGATTATGACATCAACCTTCAGTACACTGAAGGTAAAGGGAATGTCGTGGCAGACGCTCTAAGAGGAGAGCATACTCGCTCCTAGCCTTGATAGAGACGACCACAATAGCTGAGGAGATATACGCAGCCCAGGACAGTGATGTATATCTACAGAGCGCCAGGCAGAAGTTAGCAGACGGTTTGACTGATGGTCTGAAGTATGAGTACGAACTAGACAGCGAGGGACGCCTTCGAGTCAGAGGCAGACTCTGCGTTCCTCAGGATGCGACAGAACTTCAAACCAGGATTCTCTTTGAGGCTCATTCCTCTACATTATCAGTACACCGTGGAGCCACCAAGATGTACAAGGATTTGAAGCAGTTGTTCTGGTGGAGGGGGATGAAGAGGGATGTCGCAGATTTCGTCTCCCGATGCCTCACCTGTCAGAAGGTGAAGTTTGAGCATCGTCGACCAGGAGGCCAGATTCAGTCGTTACCAGTACCGTGCTGGAAGTTTGACGACATCAGCATGGACTTTGTGGTCGGTCTCCCTCCAGCTAGAGGTGGACTGAATTCTATTTGGGTGATAGTCGACAGGTTGACCAAGATAGCCAGGTTTATACCTATCAAGGACGCATGGAAGGTGCCCAAGCTGGTTGAGGTGTTCACCACAGAGCACATCCGGTACCACGGGGTACCGAAGACGATTGTCTCCGACCGTGACACACGTTTCCTCAGTAGATTTTGGCGTCAGGTGCAGGAGGCGTTTGGTACTCAGCTACGCCTTAGCACCGCTTTTCACCCTTAGACTGATGGGCAGACTGAGAGGACGATTCAGACGGTGGAGGATATGTTGCGAGCAGTCGCTCTAGACTATCAGGGGAGTTGGGTAGAGCGTCTACACCTGGTGGAGTTCTCCTACAATAACTCCTACCACTCATCTATCGGCATGGCACCATTCCAGGCTCTGTATGGCAGGCCGTGTTGGACTCCCTTATCATGGAGTGACCCTACCGAGGCAGTCCTGATTGGGCCCGAGTATGTTCAGACACTGCAGGATAACGTCAGAGTTATTCAGCAGCACATGAGGGCAGCACAGTATAGACAGAAATCCTATGGGGATCAGCGCACTAGAGAGCTCGAGTTTCAGTTGGGAGACATGGTTTTCATACGGGTGTCTCCGATGAGTGGGATATTCAGATTTGAAATGAGGGGGAAACTAAGCCCTAAGTATGTCAGTCCGTACAGGATTACGGAGAGAGTGGGCCCAGCTGCTTACAGACTAGAGCTACCAGCGGAGTTGGGGATGGTACACAACGTGTTTCATGTATCTCAGTTGAAGAAGTATATGACTGACCCTTCTCACGTACTATAGCTAGAGAGATTGGAGATTGAGCCTACACTGAGGTATGAGAAGACTCCTATTCGGATCTTGGACACGAAGGTCCGAGAAACGAGAGGCAGATCAGTCAAACTGGTGAAAGTTCTTTGGAAGCATCATGGGGTTGAGGAAGCTACTTGGGAGACTAAGGACTCCATGAGAGTGAAGTACCCACATCTATTCACATGATATTTTGCTATCCTGTTGTGATTCACGTTAGTAGCGGTACGAGGGCGTACCTTAGCTCTTTTAAGGGGGATATACTGGCATACTCCTCCTTCGTTACCTCATCCAGATTATGCCCTGTTGCATTATTAGTAGAGGGAGAACATTATTAGTAGAGTGAGAGGTGTATGTATGTACGTAGCTTTACGTTATGGCACGGAAGTATGTGACGTTTGACTTAATATATCTTGGTATATTTTGATTCAGATTATATTTTGATTCAGTTTGATTTGATTCTGAGTAATCTCGGGTGGAATATTGAAATGGAATGGATGGGAGTTAAGGAGGATTCGATTCGTATAAAAATTCGTTGGAATTATTATCGTCCCAAGTTGAGGTTTAAACTCCGAGGCGAAGTTCCTTTAAGGGGGATATACTGAAATACCACTAAATTAATTTAAATTAATTAGGGGATTTCTTTTATTAAACCGTAAATATACCATTAATTATATATTATAGTATGGAATTGTGAATAATAAATCATTATATCCTTATAAGGAGTTATGAAAATTAAATCATGGGATTTCTCCCATTTAATCCTAAAGAATACTATTAAATATTGGATTACCATATATTATTATATAGTATTTCGAATTTAATAATAAGATTTATAAGTCAATAAATCTTGGAAAAATTTCTAAACATTACAAGTATATTATAAAGATTTTTGAAAGTGTTGGAACATTGATTGAGGCATAAAGTCAATATAAAATCCTAGAAACCCTAAAACTTCTCAAGCCTTGCTAGGGTTGACTTTTGAGAATGGTCAAACCATCCCATGAAACCTATACCATAAATAGGTTATGAAAACCATGAAGATTGATAAAAGAACGTCAAAAACGGATCATCCGAGCCAAAGCTATGATGGAATGAAGTTTAGAGTCATAATTTCGAAACCTGCCACGTGTCAATCGGTCACAGGCCACCTACACTTAGCTTAAAAATCGGAACAAACTTATGCGATTTTGCCCTAACTTTAGACGGCTATATCTCACTCATCTTTGAGAGTTTTTGAGTGCCGTCTTCTTTGTTGTCTTCTCCTACACTTCCTCTTTACAAACATAACTCACACTAAACCTAGATCATCCTACATCAACCGGAAATTCGATCCAAAGTAGCCACCCTGCGAAACCGAAAACGCAGATTTCCAGTTTCCTTCGATTTCAGGTAAGATTCGTCTTGCCATAACTTCCTCATCTTTCAACCAAAATTCGATTTCTATAGCTCGTTGTGTAGACCATTAATCCCTCTACAACTTTCGTGTTGATGACCAAGCTGATTCATAATCAATTGGGAGAGCGAGACGTCTAAAGATCTCGATTCACCATTACATAAAATCATAGGAAGAACGTAAGGTAAACTCGTAACTTTCGGGTCAGTTTTCTTTCTGTATAATGCAAATTATAGTGAGTTCTTGCTATCATTGTATAGAGTTAAGTTTCCTCTTTAGATTAAGCCCAAGAACAAGTTCTAACTCGATCTGTACCGAAACTTATAGTGTAGTAAAGTTGGCTACTCAGTCAGTTCGTAAAGGGGAAATTTTTCCAGAAACCAAAATCGAATTCTTTCTATTCGTGCAATTCCGGTAAGTTTTCTTCAAATTCATTCGACCTTGCTAATCGCCCTTATATTATCGGTAAAACCCATGTTCCAATTGCATCAATTGAGCGTTAGATTGAGAGAATTCGTGAGATTTGTAAACGGAAAACCGAAACAAACCCTAACCTCGACTAGAATCGAAAACCGCTGAATTCTGCATGTTAGCTAGCGAATTGGTATCATTAGAACCGGGATTGAATTTCGAAACCATAGAAACAAGAATCATCGAATTTGGTTCTGTAGATTTTGAGGAATCGCATAATTTAGTACTTTAATAGTTCGCTGGGGTTGGGGATGAACTCGACACTCAGTGGCCGTCCGATCATAAGTGTTAGAAACGGACGGCCGAGATTAGATCTGGGGAGTTTAAGTTAGTTATGAATTATAATATTTCCAGAATTAAACCCTAACTTGTTGAATTAATTAAATACCTTCCCGAATGTATTTTGACTTGCAATTTTAACCATAGATTCCTTACAAAATCTAGTTTATTTGATGTAAATTAATATGATTTTGGAGCTTTTAAACGTAAGTTATGATTTTTGCAAGTTACGGTTATTATGGAATTATTTGGTTAATTAAAAAGTTATTTTTATGAAATAAAAATTTTATAAAATGTTATAGTTACTATATATTAAATTTGGGAATTTTTGGACAATGGTAATGGGTTTAAAAAATTGTGTTTATGAGTTTTTCATAAGAATAACTTATAATATATGGTTTTTAATGTAACAAAAATGAAAGTATGGTTTTTTAACAAACTTTTAAGCTGGGAAAAACAATAAGGAAAACTAAATTAACATTTTATAACAGTATGTTTATAAATGTTTTGGGTAATAGCTTTTAAGAGAGGTGAAATTATTTACATATATGTATATATACTTATATGGAAGAATTAAAATAAAAACTTATGTTAAACAAGGAATTTAATTATTCTACATCTTATTTATTATATTATATGGAGTTATATTCTTAATCAAAACTAAGGAAATATATGTATTTACACATATATAAAAAGGAGATTAAATAGTAACTTAGGGTAAAACAGGGAGCTAAATAAATCAACACTTATATTAACTTAATACTATAGTAGCTAATATTCTAAGATGTAGTAAAGGAAATACTTTATAAACATATATGGGGTGCAGATAAATGTTGAGGTTAATAAAGATAATTTAAATTCAATAAACTACATAAGGATGACTTAAATAAATTATGATACATGTATATGCATATAAATATTAAAAAATAAGGGAAAATACTTTTTATTAAACCATATATCAGTTGGGGATATGCCTAAATGTTATTAAACATAATTAAATACAATAAACTTTCTTAAAAATGTGATGGAAAACCTTAATACACAAAGATATATATAAATATATATGTACATATAAAACATTAAAAAAATAGATGAAGGAAATATCATTCCTTGTGAGAGATATCATAAGAAGACTATATATACATACATATATATATATATATAAAACTTTAGGCTTTTTAATCGTTGTAATTAAATGGTCATTGATAACTTAAGGGTTTAACTACACAAAATAAACGCAACACGGTCTTAGGTTAACCTACTGAGCCCAAGTTTATGAACTCCAAAAGCCCACATAAATAATTCAATGAGAGTTTGGGCCACTTTCAGGGATAAATCCTAAATCATTCCAAATTAAACGAAATGGGCCTAACAAAGGATTTAATTAACAAGATCAAGCCCAAACCTTTGTGAGAGAGTAATGTTAAACCTGGAACTATTAATCAGTAGGAACAGGGATGATTAGTTTATAAATCCCATGACTAATCGACACTTGGAACACCTTAATTATAGGTTACTATTGGGGGATCACTCATTCCAGTTATTTATTGTTCTTCACATACCAGGTACGATTTCTCGTACTCCGATATTCTTACTGACTGACCTATGAGACGTTTTGGAAAAACGCTAACTGAGTATAAAGGAATTTCAAAGGAAACTGTTGTGTGGCTAACTCAGCTTGTTGTGACTAACTGAGCCTTGAATGTAAACTTTCGTGGTTATGGGTTCCTTCTGTTGGGTTGTTTCATTAAACGTTAACTGCCTAGGGTTTACGCTTCTGCACTCTGTAGGACTGAGTGTTTTGGTATTGCTCTGGGTAGTTAGTGATCTAGTGGAAATATGGAAAAGGACAATCTTGGGAATTCTTCCTTTGACTCTGGATATTGTTTCATCATGAGCTGAGTTTTTGTTGTGACGTGCGCGCGTCTTCATTGGTAACAGCAGGGGGCTATATATCCCTCGTCCACAAGGACATTTATATTTGACAGCAGGGGGTTGTATATCCCTCGTCCACCAGGACATTTAAATCTGACAGCAGGGGGCTGTATATCCCTCGTCCATACGGACAATTATATCTGGCGGTGGGGGCTATCTCTCCCAATTGGTTTTTTCCACTCTTGAGTTCTGGTCCTTGGATCTATCTTTTCATTCCTAGTCCTTTGTGACTATCTGAGTCTTTCTCTTCTTAACTGGAATTGGTTCTAAGTAAAGCTTTGGATGTTCACTAACTCATGGTGTGACTTTTGATTGACTAACTTTACCTTTCTGTTATTTACCTCTAACCTTATCCTGTTATCTTTGATTTGGTGATTTTTAAGTGCTTTATTCCTCTGTTTTATTTAAGTTGTTTGTTTTCAAATTATTGCTTATTTAAGAGGTATGTTTAAAGGTTTGTTTTGGATAATCGTACCAGTTCCATTCCAGGGAACTGACTCACCCCTCCCGGGGTGGGCTGCTTGGTTTTATCTTGCAGCTACGAATTATTATACAGGTGGCCACGAAGAGAACGAGTGATGGGATGGGTTTAGGTTGTGTGGTGAGTTAATGTATTTTACTGCTGTTATATTTATATTAAGTTTTCTTGAGGTTCAGACCGTGACTATTGTAATCTTTTAAGTTGTAATTGGTGAGGTTTGGTACCGGGTGTTTGGAACCCGATGGTCTGTTTCGCCTTTAGTATTTTAATTCCGGTATAAATATGTTAAATAGGGGCGTTACAATAGCTAAATGAATAAGCTCTGAATCAAGTCGTGTTAGTGTGCAATGGACACACAATAACAATACAATAAATCAGTTTTATGCTTAATCCTTTTTGGTCATATCACAATAACACATAGCACACAAACCGAGGTAGACCTCTTTAGCAAACAAGCTACAAGAATCCCATACCGTACACCGGAGACTGGCTAGCTCTTCCCTCGTTCGCCTAATCCGCCGAACGCCTCTGACTTATCTAGATCTGTAACCAGAACTAGTATTAGTATCCTGTGTCTTAGAACTAATTGGTTCTCTTATCAACTTAAACCTCTTCCTAGGTTAATCTGGGAATAATAGTATACCGTTAAACGCGTTCGTTCATTTAGGAGCGTTTTCAAGCTCAATTCTAATTCATTAACATACTAACGTCATTAGCAGTTATTTAGTTGCACATTTAGCAAAATTTAGACTTATACGGACCTCGTATTAGATTTTAGTATTTTTCACTATTCATTTGTATTTCACTATTCATTTATACGGTCTTGTATTCTACTATTCATTTACGGCCCTCATATTTTACTATTCACCGTATTTCACTATTCACGTATACGTATTTTACTATTCACATATACTTCTCGTATTTGACTATTCATATATACGTAGTTACTATTCACGTATACGTATTGACTATTCATGTATACGTATTTACTATTCATGTATACATATTTACTATTCATGTATACGTATACTATTCACGTATACGAGTACTATTCATGTACACTAAAATTTTTCGTATACGTCCGTATGATACTCCGTATCATACGTATTTATTTCCTTTTCTAATATAACATATATTTTCATTAAAAATACCTTAAGTATTGATTTCTCCTATACTTATTAAATTACGGGTATACCCTCGTATACCTTAAGTTATATACGGATCTCGTTTAAACCCCGTCTTAACTCTGTTTCTTTTACAACTTGTTTCTAAATTCTTTATTTAATTTCCTTAAACTTCTAAACACATAAAAATGTGTTATTTACATTCCTTACCCATAGTTTTCTCTTAATTTTTTATTTTTAATAAGTTCTAAACTTGTTATTTATATTTCTAATTTCTTCCAAAGTCCTACTTAATTAATTTCTTTGTACTTTTGGTCAATTACCAAAATATACCCATGTTTGACCAGTCTTTTATGGTCAACCCCCCTAACTTTCCATAATTTACAAAATTACCCCTAAGTTAATTTAACTTAACTTTTTATTCCTTTATCTTTTTAATATCTAATCTTTTGCTACCAATTTTATTCTAGCTCCTCTAAACATTTTACAAACTGTCATTGACCAAGTTTGACCACGTTTGACCACTGA
Source organism: Limonium bicolor (assembly GCA_023374045.1). NCBI lineage: Eukaryota > Viridiplantae > Streptophyta > Magnoliopsida > Caryophyllales > Plumbaginaceae > Limonium > Limonium bicolor. Next base: position 130,822,897 of record CM041781.1, read on the forward strand.
AATTACCATTTTACCCTTGTGGTCTTTTCTTTTATCGTAACTCATTTATTAACCAATTTAACTCCAATTAATTTCTAATTTTCGTAACTAATTTCCACAGATTTTTGAACATCAAAAATCATTTTAAACATCTCTAAACCACCAGATTTAATTATCTAATGTTATAGTATATAAATACCATCTTTTATTATCTTAAATATATTAAAAACCTTATAAATTCCTTATAACACTTATAAACTCTTTATAATTGTAAACTTAATTCTACAATTATTTTCTCATCACTTAAACTCTCAAAAATACATATTAACATATATATATTTTCGGTCTTGATATTATGTAACCAAAACTTCTCAAATTTGACATATTACTCTTAATTATACTAATTCCTTTAATTTAACTAAGTTAGATAATTTTTCTAACTCATATATAACCTCCTAATTTTCGGCCACCATATAAATTATAGTATATGATTTTTCTTGTATATTATGATAGCTTAAATTGAAGCTTATATCATAAGGAGTATAAATCTATTCTTAGATTTAATAAACATTAACTTTTAATAAGCTAAAAACTAAATATTAATCACCACAATTTCAGCAATAAATAATAATATGAACAATATGTTAGATCACATATAGATCAACAATTAGAACCTTGAATAGGTAGTTGTAGGATTTACCTTGTATATTAACCATTAGCTTAATATTAAGCTTATTTTTCCTTAGGAATTTTGACAGCAATTTGCTAGAGTAATTGGCTCCAAATTATACAACAAGATGAAGAATAAGATGGGTTAGTATCCCATGCCAATCGGCTGTAACAAAAACCAAAGAACAAGAAGTTTTCAAGAAGGCAATGTTTTACCTCGAGAATCAAAGGCACTTCTTTGTGGTTTTTCCTGAGAATTCTAGGGGCTCATGAGCTATGGTTGTAAAGCTCTTGAAAATAGGATTCCAACGAGCTATCAAGCTTGTGATTTGGAGTTAAGATGAGAATGTTATGATTTCTACAAGGCAAGGTGTTCTTTAAGGCTCAAATCTAAGAACATGGAGTTTTTTGTGTTGTTTCTTCAAAGAGAGGATGAACTACGAATTTGGGAGCTCTCATTTGACAGATAAGATTCTGATTAATGATTTACCAAGGGGGCAAGATGATATGCAAACCAAGGAAGTCTTGGTTGTTGAAATAGTAAATTTAAAAGCAAATTTGGACATGGTGACTCATGCTTGAGGTCGGCAGCCTAGGTCCTTGTTTGACCTGAATTTTTTTGTTTCTCTAATTTCTTTATGTAATATTTGATACATGAAACTCGTTCCTAATGACTTATACCATGTGATAGGTATGTTACAAGGCCAAAATGCCTTAAAACACATTTTATGTGCTTCCGGGTTCACATTGATTTTGCAATTTGTTTTGGCTAGTTTAAATGTTCCTTAATATATTTACAACCTTTTGAAACTTTGTTCATGAAATATCATGTTGCTAATTCCAACTTAAACAAGTCGTTTGGTGGTTTCTCTTTGACTTTCGTTAGTTTAGTACCGGTTTTTGTGTGGACTTGTATACTTAATTTGTGTGTATACGCTATGGCTCCTGTGACCATTTTATTGTTGTTCCTTATTCCTTATTAGTATTTAGGCTCACTAGCCTTTTAATTCCATGTATAAATGCTTAAGGCACATACTGCTTTAAAGCACATTTTTGTGCTCTAAGGTGCGTTTTCGGTTTAAACGCTAATTCCGCTTAATGTTTATTACTATATTAGAGGTATTTCACATTTGAAATCTCTTGTGAACTTATTGGTAGTTCCATAATTTATTTATACTCTTTAAACCACCTTTTGCTCTAATTTTTCCTAAAGCATGTTTTGGAGTAAATTGTTGTTTAACACTTCTTCAAATGTTTCTAAGGCACGTTCTAGCCTTAGTATATCCTAATTAGATAGTTCATTAATATATTAAGGTTTAGGGTATTTCATTTATGTATATGTATGCGTTTAACATGACAATTTTAATAAACTATATTTTGACCACATAATATTATTTTGTGTTACATTTGTTCCATGATGTTATATAGTATGATATCTTATGTGTCACTAGACTTTATAACACATGGTTTTGGCAACTTTATGTATGTACCGAAAAATAATATACACATGAGCCACATTTGAGTTCCTTTATTATATAATTCTCATTAATCACAATATTACCACATAACTTATAATATGTTGTAAGTATCTAACTTTATAACATTAAAACCTTGTAGTAAAATATAACCAAGGTTTGACAACATCTTGCTCTAGTTACCGGTAATATATATACATATCAGATTCAATTTCTTTCAAATCTCATTCTCTCTCAAAATCACCATTCCACCACATTTATCATAGATTATAAACTTAGGACTGTATCACAACTTAACCCCCTCTGTAACTTAATTACACAGAAGGAACATGTTATCGAAAACCTGAGATCATGTTGGTGCATCTTTTTTTTGTTTCTGTTTGGTTACTTAGTCGGCTTCTAAACTTCCAATGGATGTACCCGCCTAGCTCACTCCCTTAGAAGCATTTTGGGTTCATTCTTAACTCATTCCACCCTTTATAACCCTCTGTAACATGAGTATACAGAAGGTCATGCATTTCAGAAAAAAATCTGGAAGAACGATGCACCAGGTTTGTTAATTTATTCCTCTTCTGTTTTACTTCTCATCTCTTGGTTTGATTTCTTCTTCACTCTCTCCCACCTTACCTAGCTACTTAATTCATTGTGTTTATACACCTTAAACCTTACAGGGACCTGCTTATCCTGAGACTGGGAAATGCTAAGACAAAAAGGAAACTGATCTCTCTCGTATCTGTTTTTTTTTCTCTTTCAGTTTGACAGTTGGCTTACAGTTTTCTTTTCCCTTTTCTTTCCAAAATGCTTACATATTAGTTAAGTGAATTAGAAGGATTTTAAGCCCTTGAACCACTCAATGCAAACCCCTTTAGACACTATGCAACTTAGTTATGCAGAAACAAGATTTCTGAACTGCAACTATAAATCCGAAACTGATGTATGCTCTTATTACCTTCTCTGTCTGTTTTCTAAGCTGAGCTACACTCCCCCTAATTCTTTACCCACTGAGTGATGTTTTATCGAGGTTTGGACTTAAGAATAAACTCAAATCAATCTTACTGATGCTACTGTAATCGTGTTTACTGAAATCAGAACTACAGAACAAAAACTGCAACAGATGTACTTTCTCTTCTAGTTCTTTTCCCTCTGTTTGCTTACGTTTTTATTCTTAATTCTTCCCAAATTGTTGACCCAGTTACTTAAGTATTCTATCAAGCTTCTAAAGCCAAACTAAATTCAAACAACTTTGTTACAGACACATAAATAACCAAACACTGACTGGGAAGAATCTGAAACTGAAGAAAAAGAAAACTGAAGTCTGAACTGGTGTTGTTACAGAAAAACAACATTATGAAACTGATTGATTCTCTTTCTTTCTTTTCTGTCAATCCATGAATTTCCTTTTTCATCCCAAGGTACTCTCTGATTTGATTAAGTATTCCAGCTATGTCTTAATCCAAAAACCATCTAGACAATCCCACTACCCCCACTGATGTAGTTAATATACAGAAACAGAAGTCCAAGGATTAAAACTGAAACTGAGGTTGATGTTCCTTTCTTCTGTTGTTTAATTCAGTTTGTTATATTGGCTAGTTTTTCTCAAATGTGTTTATGTCTTGGCTATACCTTTCATTAATGTTTCTTTTAAACAACCCAACATCCTTCTGTTACATTCATCTAATTCCTTTCTGTTTTCTAGGCTTCAATCCTAACCTACTAACTGGTTTCCACCTCTGCCGAGATGCTCAATTGTGTTTATGTATATAGAGTTACCAAGACAAATTTTCTAGTGTTACTGAAATGCTTACACTTGAACCAAATTTTCAAAAACAGAAATTAGTACTTGTATTATTTTTTTTTCTTGCTTCACGGTTAGTCCATCAGGTTGGGTTCTTAACTCTCCCAAAGTGTTCCTATCCATAGTTGAGTGTGTTAGAATGTTTTAGGTTCATTAACTCACATCACAAGCCAGTTATACAGAAAACACAAAAATCTTAGGACTAAACTAAAACATCAAAACCTGATATCTTCTTTTGGTTTTTCTGAGAATTCTTAGTCATGGTTTTCTTTTCAGTTTTCCTTCATTACCAACCTACGTAGTTATGTGTTTTTACTGGGGTTTTAAGTTTCTATCTAACCCCTACTACCAGCACACTACTTCTGCAATGTAAGTACACACACAGGCTTCACAGCAGTTGAAAATTACACCAGAAACAGAAAGCACAAACTGCTACATCTGTTTCCTGTTTTTTTCCTTTTTCTAGTTATAATCTGTTTTTATTTCTTTTCTTCAACACCCTTACGTGTAGAAACTTAGGCAGGTGTATTATAAGATTATAAATGTATTAGCAACTCAAAACAGCAAGAACTCAGCCTTAGAAAGTAGTTATATAGAAAGGCAATAGGTTTTAAAATCGGTACAGAATACTAGATGATTCGGTACCTTTGGTTTCTTTCTATCTTTTGGAAATGGGGTTCCTCCTGGTGATCCTTGCATGGTATAAACTCTTAGACTCTTAAACTCACGACTCCACTGGAATGGTTGCTCAGATGTTATTTTTTGCACAACAGAATACGACATAGATAAGAGGGTTGGTGCAAAAACTGAAATTGCTCACAGGCTTTTACCTTCTGGTTACTTCTTCAGGTGATATATTAAGTAGCCACACTCCAGTATAGTCCTGATAAGGCTTAGAAGGCTGCATGAGTGGTTGTTGCGTAACAGGGACTAGAAAGGAATGGTTTAAGAAAGCTTCTACTGTTATACACGACAGAAAGGCAGAAGACAAAACAGGAAGATGGTGTTTACCTGATGTCGATGTTTGAACAAGGGTATTGGTTCTTAATCAGTTTTTTTTGTGTTTGAATGGAGACGCAGCAACCTGCAGAGAGGCCTGGCTATATTGCATGAGTTACTTTTTGGAATCAGGGAAGGAGGAATCAAGAAAGACAGAGGAACAGCCATAAGGCCTTGGCTTACCTTCACGTATGTGTAACATTGGGTGCTCCTGGCTTGCCATTGGCGTGGGCATGCAAGCGAGGAGAAGAATGATTGGAATGGAGTATTAAGTATCTGGTAGAGGCAGAAGGGTATGACTCAGAGGCTAAACAATTGCTGCTGTAAGTTCCAAGGGAATTTGAGAACAACAATGGTGCGCAAGTTACAAGAGCGTTATGGGTGTTAGAAAAAAAAAAAATACAATCGTGTCAAACAAGGAGGATTGTTTTTCTGTTCTCTTTTGTTTTGTTCGATCTCACTGTGTCGAGGAAGAAGAAGCTGACACTACTACAGAGATGTTTTGGTTCTTCTTTCTTTTGCAATACCTTAATAGATTCAATACTAGTTTAAATTCGTGGGTGTCAGTTACCGAATTCGAGCACAGCTCAACCGGTTAAGGCTTCGGGAAAGGTACGAAAGGTCTCGGGTTCGAATCCCGGCTAGAGCATGTTTGCTCCTTTTTTCAGCCTTATTTATGCCTATTTCTTGTATATATGCGACTGTATTAACATGTCGCGTTATTAGTTGTATATACATGTATATATATGGCTATTTTGTTATGTCACGTTATTGATTATACCTATATATGGGTACGACTATTTTATTTGTCGTATTTTAGTTATATGTACAACGTTATAATATTGTAACGTTGTGTATATGTACATATATATTTGTATGTACCTAAGTGCGTGATAGTATTAATATTAAAATGTTCGTTTTTCGCAAGTTATTACATGCTCATAATAACGTAATACATTCTCCTTGATTTAAATCTTACGCCTTAAGGTTTTACATGCTTGATCGTTTTTACCTTAATGTAGTTAATTATATTTTAAAATAACGTTTAATTATTTAGGGGTATTTCACTGAAACTCGTTTCTAGCCATTTTCTATGTGGTCCGGGTTTGTGTCTGGGTTTACAAACCCAGACCACCCCCTGGGATGGTCTTCTGGTGCATTTTTTGATGTGGTCCGGGTTTGTGTACCGATTTGCAAACCCGAACCACCCCTGGAACTATCAAAATTTACAGTTTTTGATCAGTTTTCAACCCCTAATTCACCTCTAATCATTTCCTAACCTTTCCACATGTTTCCTGCATGTTTAAACACCTCAAACAATCCCTAAACCACTTCAAATCCTTGGTTAAAACCTCATCCCAATTCTTGTTCAATTCAACAAACTTTCATTCTCACATTTGTGTTTTGCACACTTGTGCATTTCTAAATTCCTTTTGGTAGTCTACACTCTTCTACTGTAACACCCCTAATCCTAAACCTGTAATGACGTCATAACTCGTAGCATAATAAATAGCAGATCGCAGCGGATAATAAAACTATCTAACCCTGGTGTTACAACGCCGTCACTCACCCTTGTGAGTAACAAGGCAACCTTACACTTTCCAACATTACAACTTCTCACGCTGTGATGAACAGATACTGAGCACTTTACCTATTACAAACCAATCCAACTAAATGAGCAACTAACTGAAATACAACAAACTCCAAAATGTAATACTAACAAATCCACAAGTTTTTATAAAACTGCAGACTGCTTATAATCTGAGTGAAAATATGGGTATAATTTACATAATAATGAAAGAAAAGAAATTAAAACTCAAATAAACATCGGCTGCAAACAAATCCCGGTCGTGGTAGTATAGTGAAAATGTAAGCGACCGGATATCGAACCGCGGGACTAATGTACATATTATAGTACCTAAGCGTGTCACTAAAAGGGGGATTAATTGACTTGTTTTTATAATAAAAGAAAAGATAAAATAAACTAAATTAACAGATAAACTAAAGGGACTCTGGTTCAGATTAATATTATCTGCTCTTTCATGCTATTCCTACTGGTTTAATTGTAATGTCTGGCAAAATTCCTTTTTTAAAATATCTTAAGGACTAAGTCATAGCCTCATAAGAACTCGTTTACCAGAAATGCCCGGTCAATCAGGCTTCGAACACTCTTATGTAAACGGACGTTAAATTCGAGGAAATAAATTGCACCTGAAAATACTACCCATTAAATCATAATAGAGCTTTCTCCAGATTTACGGTTAAATCAACCTATCTATTTATCACCTGGTCTGATCAAAATAGACTTAGCAAGCAATTTAATAAATTCGCGAGATCTATTAAAAAGGCGAGAGTAGAGCTTTAAGCGTAACAAACTTCATTAAATTAAAACCAGTAAAAACATTGCATAATTAATACAGAAAATAATAATTATTCCCAAAGCGTACGTAAACTAGCCTAACATATTAATAGAATAACAGAAACAAGAATGATAGAAATCATCCGTAATCACTCCGTCTCGCTCTGCTATTTTGTGTATGTAGGCTAGAGGTGGATTTGGTGGACTGTAAAATAAATAAAATGGAGAGGCGGAAGAGAGAAATGAGATGGTGCGTGAGTTGGAACTCCAGAGAACCACGGAAGGAGCCTCCGGAAGGACGCTGGATGAGGAGGAATGAAGCTCGTATTTATAGAGGAGAAGAATCAGCAGCAGAGGAGCAGCTCATTGATTGATTGAGCTCGTTGATTAAGCTTCACTGATTGCAGGGGACAGACGCGTGAGCGATTTCCGGTAGGCGCCGTCTCAATTTGCAGAGCGAGTTGGTTGAAGATAACCGTATTAAAACATGACCGCAAGATAAGTAGCGGTCTCCTCTGTTGTTTTCCGCCTGAAAAGAGGCGGTATGCTCTGTCAACCGCCTCGCGGTTGCATCACTGTTGTCCGCTTATATGAGGCGGTACTCTCTGTAAATCCGCTCCGCTCTTCTTCTGTCTCTTGTCCGCATGAAAAGAGGCGGTCATCTCTATCTCTTCCGCCTGGCGGTTGCAAGAGAGTAGTCCGCCCCTTAATGGGCGGTTGCATGTATTTCACGCGTGCATGTTATTCTTCCTCACGTGACCATTTTAATCCCTTATAAACATATATATGTTTTAGGTATTTTCCTACAATTTAACACATAAAATACATCATTAAATATAACAATTTTATTATAGGAAAAACCCTAGATAAGTGCGAAACATTACTAAAATGCTATAATTAATAAGGTGATTAAACCCTAAAAAGTCTATATATTTTGCACTTATCAAACTTCCTCACACTTGACTTTTGCTTGTCCTCAAGCAAATAAGGAATATAATTATCTCTAAGCCTTAATAATAAAACAAGATTAATAAGTGCAGAAGGGAATTTAGACAAAGTGACAATCGAAAGAATAATTCTATTTTTAGAAGTAGGTTTTTATAAACAGTGAAGAAGAACAATTTAATAAAAGCACAGAAAAACTAACTGCAGAAAACAAGTTAGATTAACCTGGGATTTCCAACCAATTTCATTCACTAACCCGGGATGACAAGGGGTGTGAAGTAATGCCTTATTCCGCAATACCTTTCCACCACATACTCATGTTCATAAGCATAAATTGCAATTTATATTTACATTTTTTTTTGAATGTGCAAATATGTGCAAATTGTATATACAAAGCATACATTTTTTTAATTGCATTATATTTTTTTCTGTACCCCAGACTTTTCTCTCTATCCTTGTAACGGTGTTGGGTCTTCTATCCCAGGTCACGAGACCTTAGGTAGATAGGTGTTAAAGCACCCCAAAGAACTTAATAACCAGATAGACGAGGCCTGTTTTTGGTCTAGAAAAATTCATAAACAGTGGAGTACCTTGTCTTTATCCTTTTCCTTCCTTGACTTTCCACATATTTCCATAATCCCAAGCTAAACTAAATTGATTTTTACAATCAGCAGATCTATCTTATTTTGAGCGGAAATAGAGTATTTTGAAGGAAAATAATTTTATACAAACTCCTTTAAATAAAACTACCTTTCAGTTGTCACTTGACATAATTTCAGACACTTCTACAATTATTTTATCTCATTTTATCAATTTTTTGTATATAGGCAGTTTAGAGTAGCAAAAGTGAGTGTGGCATTATCGAACTACTGTCATATTTTCAGGAAAAGGTCTCTCCTTTTGCAGACTGCTTATAATCTGAGTGAAAATATGGGTATAATTTACATAAAATAATGAAAGAAAAGAAATTAAAACTCAAAATAAACATCGGGCTGCAAACAAAATCCCGGTCGTGGTAGTATAGTGAAAATGTAAGCGACCGGATATCGAACCGCGGGACTAATGTACATATTATAGTACCTAAGCGTGTCACTAAAAGGGGGGATTAATTGACTTGTTTTTATAAATAAAAGAAAAGATAAAATAAACTAAATAACAGATAAACTAAAGGGGACTCTGGTTCAGATTAATATTATCTGCTCTTTCATGCTATTCCTACTGGTTTAATTGTAATTGTCTGGCAAAATTCCTTTTTTAAAATATCTTAAGGACTAAGTCATAGCCTCATAAGAACTCGTTTACCAGAAATGCCCGGTCAATCAGGCTTCGAACACTCTTATGTAAACGGACGTTAATTCGAGGAAATATAATTGCACCTGAAAATACTAACCCATTAAATCATAATAGAGCTTTCTCCAGATTTACGGTTTAATCAACCTATCTATTTATCACCTGGTCTGATCAAAATAGACTTAGCAAGCAATTTAATAAATTCGCGAGATCTATTAAAAAGGCGAGAGTAGAGCTTTAAGCGTACAAACTTCATTAAATTAAAACCAGTAAAAACATTGCATAATTAATACAGAAAATAATAATTATTCCCAAAGCGTACGTAAACTAGCCTAACATTTAAATAGAATAACAGAAACAAGAATGATAGAAATCATCCGTAATCACTCCGTCTCGCTCTGCTATTTTGTTATGTAGGCTAGAGGTGGATTTGGTGGACTGTAAAATAAATAAAATGGAGAAGGCGGAAGGAGAGAAATGAGATGGTGCGTGAGTTGGAACTCCAGAGAACCACGGAAGGAGCCTCCGGAAGGACGCTGGATGAGGAGGAATGAAGCTCGTATTTATAGAGGAAGAAGAATCAGCAGCAGAGGAGCAGCTCATTGATTGATTGAGCTCGTTGATTAAGCTTCACTGATTGCAGGGGACAGACGCGTGAGCGATTTCCGGTAGGCGCCGTCTCAATTTGCAGAGCGAGTTGGTTGAAGATAACCCGTATTAAAACATGACCGCAAGATAAGTAGCGGTCTCCTCTGTTTGTTTTCCGCCTGAAAAGAGGCGGTATGCTCTTCCTAACCGCCTCGCGGTTGCATCACTGTTGTCCGCCTTATATGAGGCGGTACTCTCTGTAATATCCGCTCCGTCTTCTTCTGTCTCTTGTCCGCATGAAAAGAGGCGGTCATCTCTATCTCTTCCGCCTGGCGGTTGCAAGAGAGTAGTCCGCCCCTTAATGGGCGGTTGCATGTATTTCACGCGTGTGCATGTTATTCTTCCTCACGTGACCATTTTAATCCCTTATAAACATATATATGTTTTAGGTATTTTTCCTACAATTTAACACATAAAATACATCATTAAATATAACAATTTTATTATAGGAAAAACCCTAGATAAGTGCGAAACATTACTAAAATGCTATAATTAATAAGGTGATTAAACCCTAAAAAGTCTATATATTTTGCACTTATCAAACTTCCTCACACTTGACTTTTGCTTGTCCTCAAGCAAATAAGGAATATAATTATCTCTAAGCCTTAATAATAAACAAGATTAAATAAGTGCAGAAGGGAATTTAGACAAAGTGACAATCGAAAGAATAATTCTATTTTTAGAAGTAGGTTTTTATAAACAGTGAAGAAGAACAATTTTAATAAAAGCACAGAAAAACTAACTGCAGAAAACAAGTTAGATTAACCTGGGATTTCCAACCAATTTCATTCACTAACCCGGGATGACAAGGGGTGTGAAGTAATGCCTTATTCCGCAATACCTTTCAACACCACATACTCATGTTCATAAGCATAAATTGCAATTTATATTTACATTTTTTTTTTGAATGTGCAAATATGTGCAAATTGTATATACAAAGCATACATTTTTTTAATTGCATTATATTTTTTTCTGTACCCCAGACTTTTCTCTCTATCCTTGTAACGGTGTTGGGTCTTCTATCCCAGGTCACGAGACCTTAGGTAGATAGGTGTTAAAGCACCCCAAAGAACTTAATAACCAGATAGACGAGGCCTGTTTTTGGTCTAGAAAAATTCATAAACAGTGGAGTACCTTGTCTTTATCCTTTTCCTTCCTTGACTTTCCACATATTTCCATAATCCCAGCTAAACTAAATTGATTTTTACAATCAGCAGATCTATCTTATTTTGAGCGGAAATAGAGTATTTTGAAGGAAAATAATTTTATACAAACTCCTTTAAATAAAACTACCTTTCAGTTGTCACTTGACATAATTTCAGACACTTCTACAATTATTTTATCTCATTTTTATCAATTTTTTGTATATAGGCAGTTTAGAGTAGCAAAAAGTGAGTGTGGCATTATCGAACTACTGTCATATTTTCAGGAAAGGTCTCTCTTCCTCACACTTAAGAGGAGCAATGTCCTCATTGTTCAGAATTAAATCAAGAAAATGACCTTTGAAAATATGACTGATTCATAAAGGATTAAACGCATGTAGGTTGAACATTAATAAAATAGAAGAAGAACTGAACTCCCCTTATATCGTAGATTGAGGAAGGTATCCTTCCTCACACTTAGAGCTTTGGTGGGGTGAGACGTTCCTCACACTTGAGTTTGCGCAAGTGTTCACCGAAGATATTGAAATGCCAAAGCAACTGAGTTGCTTTCCAAAGGTGAGTTCAGCTATAAATTCGACATAGAATTTTTCGAAAAGAAAATCATATATAGCCAGCAGAACTCAAATTGAACCAAAAGAAAAATAAACCATAAACATAAATAAAAAATAGGCATAAATAACTTGAAGCAAAAATAAAACAGCATTACATAAAATTAAAACATGAAGCAAACCGAACTGTTACCTTCCAGAAGTTTGATAAGGTTAAAACAGTATAAGTCTACAAAATTTTAGTACACAACATAATAAAATACTACATAAATAAAAATCATTAAGAGATAACGAATATTAATAAACAAAAAGCAACATAAAAACTAATATTAAAAGCAACATAAGTATTAATATTAAAAACATCATAATAATTAAATTTATTATCAAAGCGTGAATATTAGACGTGAACATTTTAGTAATATTTAATAAAAATAGAAAACAAGAAGAATAAATAATATGAAAAATAAACAGAATAATTATACAACAAAAATTCTGTCGAAAAATCGACAGAGCCTCCCCTAAAAATCTACGATTCTTTACAATCAATTCAGTCAAACGCAAGGTAACTTAATACGTTATCAGCCTAAATCCACATATAACAACCTATAATCATAAATTCATTCATTTAATAAAACAGGCATAATTTAATTGGAGAATAATGCTATTTTAACATAGCAAATCTCGTCTTCATATACCTAAATTTGAAATTCATCAAAAACGACAAATTTAAGTATATTCAGTGTAGATTTAACCTTGTGTATGTATATTATGATTTATAGAAGAATCTGAGACAAAAATTGCATATTAAGCTCGAATTTTCGAACGGGTCGACCTAGGGTTCGAAAGTTCAGTCCTTAATTTCTCCCAATGTAGTTCATCATTTGAGGATTTGAAGCTATAGAAACGTTAAGAATTGAAAAAACAAAGATTTCGATACTAACCTTGCGTGATTGGTGGAGGATTGAAGAAGATGTGTCGATTTGAAGAGGAGGGGAGTCGCGCGGCGGCTTGTTCGTTCTCCTCTGCACCGGTTCAAATTCTCTAATTTAGGGAAGAACAGATTGCAAACGCGGCGTTTGAAGTTTTTGTTTTAATCGTGTTCGCTCGAGTTTAAAATGAACCGGGGGAGAACTGATTGGAAAACGCAGCGTTCCGTATTTTTTTTTCAGTATAGAGGGACGTCCGCGAGGCGGTCTCGTCTGTGGCGTCCGCTCGTTATCTGGCGGAAAAGAGTGAGACGACCTCGAGGTTAAGAGGCGGACAAGATGGAAACGTCCGCTAGGCGGTCTCGTGAGTAGAGTCCGCTCGGAAGTGGCGGACAAGAGTGTGGAGTCCGCCTGGAACGGGGGCGGTTGTCCTCGCGGACAACCCCTGTTTTTTTTTTTTTTCTTTCTTTGTTCTGTAACCTGATTAAAACAGCAACAATATATTCACATAAAATTATGAGTTAGAAATAAAAATGACATAAATTATAAGTTAGTAATTAGATAACATAAATTATAAGTTAGTAGTTAATTACATAAAATTAAATGTTAGTAGTTAATTTACAGAAATTAAAGTTAGGGACAATGGAAATAAAATGTTAAGGACAATGGAATATTAAATGTTAGTATACACAAAATTAAAATGTTAGAAGTTTAGATGTCGCGGAGTTAGTTGGCCAAGTCACGTGTCCAATTTGTCCAAATGTCCAATTAATATTAACAGATTATTTGATAATTAATATTGACAAAATAAAGCAGATAATTAATATTAACAATAAACAAATTATTATGACATAATATTAAACAATATATTATAATTAATTAATTAAGTGAATTAAATATATTACGGACAAAATATTAACAAAATTAAAATAGAATATTTTATAATTAACAGAATATTTTATATAATTAAACAGGTGAATAATCCGGGGCTTAGGAACTAGAATAAATCTAGTCCCCGGCAACGGCGCCATTTTGCAGACTGCTTATACTCTGAGTGAAAATATGGGTATAATTTACATAAAATAATGAAAGAAAAGAAATTAAAACTCAAATAAACATCGGGCTGCAAACAAAATCCCGGTCGTGGTAGTATAGTGAAAATGTAAGCGACCGATATCGAACCGCGGGACTAATGTACATATTTAGTACCTAAGCGTGTCACTAAAAGGGGGGATTAATTGACTTGTTTTTATAAATAAAAGAAAAGATAAAATAAACTAAATTAACAGATAAACTAAAGGGGACTCTGGTTCAGATTAATATTATCTGCTCTTTCATGCTATTCCTACTGGTTTAATTGTAATTGTCTGGCAAAATTCCTTTTTTAAAATATCTTAAGGACTAAGTCATAGCCTCATAAGACCTCGTTTACCAGAAATGCCCGGTCAATCAGGCTTCGAAAACTCTTATGTAAACGGACGTTAAATTCGAGGAAATATAATTGCACCTGAAAATACTAACCCATTAAATCATAATAGAGCTTTCCCAGATTTACGGTTTAATCAACCTATCTATTTATCACCTGGTCTGATCAAAATAGACTTAGCAAGCAATTTAATAAATTCGCGAGATCTATTAAAAAGGCGAGAGTAGCTTTAAGCGTAACAAACTTCATTAAATTAAAACACCATTAAAAACATTGCATAATTAATACAGAAATAATAATTATTCCCAAAGCGTACGTAAACTAGCCTAACATATTAAATAGAATAACAGAAACAAGAATGATAGAAATCATCCGTAATCATCGTCTCGCTCCTGCTATTTTGTGTATGTAGTCTATATGTGGGTATGTGGCTAGAGGTGGATTTGGTGCTGTAAATAAATAAAATGGAGAAGGCGGAAGGAGAGAAATGAGAATGGTGCGTGAGTTGGAACTCCAGAGGAACCACGGAAGGAGCCTCCGGAAGGACGCTGGATGAGGAGAATGAAGCTCGTATTTATAGAGGAAGAAGAATCAGCAGCAGAGGAGCAGCTCATTGATTGATTGAGCTCGTTGATTAAGCTTCACTGATTGCAGGGGACAGACGCGTGAGCGATTTCCGGTAGGCGCCGTCTCAATTTGCAGAGCGAGTTGGTTGAGATAACCCGTATGAAAACATGACCGCAAATAAGTAGCGGTCCCTCTGTTGTTTTCCGCCTGAAAGAGGCGGTATGCTCTGTCCTAACCGCCTCGCGGTTGCATCACTGTTGTCCGCCTTATATAGGCGGTACTCTCTGTAATATCCGCTCCGTCTTCTTCTGTCTCTTGTCCGCATGAAAAGGGCGGTCATCTCTATCTCTTCCGCCTGGCGGTTGCAAGAGAGTAGTCCGCCCCTTAATGGGCGGTTGCATGTATTTCACGCGTGCATGTTATTCTTCCTCACGTGACCATTTTAATCCCTTATAACATATATATGTTTTAGGTATTTTTCCTACAATTTAACACATAAATACATCATTAAATATAACAATTTTATTATAGGAAAAACCCTAGATAAGTGCGAAACATTACTAAAATGCTATAATTAATAAGGTGATTAAACCTAAAAAGTCTATATATTTGCACTTATCAAAAACACAGCGGCTACCCTGTTCCCCGCACTCCGGATTGTGTACTCTTCAGAGACCTGAAATGTTTGGCCCAATGAAGGGCTCAGCAAACTATGCTGGTATGCTAAATGTAGTCCTAAGTCTTCTAGATTCCTTAAGTCGTTTAGCCATCTTGATATTAGATTCATTACATGAAAATGCCGGTTTACAATAATACAGCAACAACTGTAAACACTTAACAAACACATAACAAACCACCTGTAAACGCCCGTGTATAATAGTACACAACATCAATAGTCACACAACAATAGCCACACAACAATAAACAATAATCAACACATTAGTAAGCCATAACAATAATCAAACGAGATACACGTATTAAACTGTACTTGTTAGTTAGTCACTTGGCTCTTATCCTTTAAACCAAACATTTAACCTTTTCCAATTAATTTCCATCTCAAGTGTCATGATAAGACAAACCTTAATAACTTGTGAAATGGACAGTGTGTCCCACTGGGTTCCAAAGAACCGTTACCAGTAGACCTTATGGCCCTGGATAAATATATGTTATGACCGATCCGGTCGAAACTGTGCACCAACGGCAGTGCATTCCGCCATCCCCGAATGTGGCTGATGGATTTGGAGTGACTCCCCTTTTTGAGTCCCTCATAGTGATCACAATGCGCAACCAGAAGGTCGAAACGATCTGGATTCCTCTCTTTATAAGTTAGCCTTTTTTGTCAGTGACCTAATAACCAATACTTGAATAAGACTATCACATTGACCCTTGTTAGATTCAATAATACCTAAAGGTCAGTTAGTCTTTTTTTTTTTCCAGTTTAGATGTATAACTTTAGTCATAAGACATTCGCGTATAAAATACAAACGTAACCGTTTGAGCAATACCACATACAATATCAATCACATAAAATCATAGATATCGTTCTTAAACATTTAAACACACAATGTCTGGACCTCAGGATAATCCTTAGGACTTCAGACCACACAATTAACATACCGTTCACCAAGAACTGCTAGCTTGACAAACTCCTGTTCAGTAGTCCCTCCCCGTACGCTGTTATTTAAACATGCAATACCGGGCAATATAATATAATTATTCATTACATATTATAGTACTGTCACTGTAATTGTTATATTCGTCGTACATTAACTTCGTATGTTATTTATTATCTCCCCTGTTATGTACAGTGGTCTAGATAATCTAGCAGTTCATTATTTTATGTGAAGCTCACATGTGATAATGAATATCATTTATACGGTACATCTTACCTCATTAATTACACTTATAATTATTTCCCTTATCATTTATATATGTCCCTTGGTCAATTTTATTATAACCAAAATTATTTTATAACTTTATATTATATTTCCTAATATACCATAATACATCATATTACCTAGTTTCACTTCCTTGCCTTATTAAATTACAAAACCAACCTTATTACTCGGTATTTATATATTATACCCAACAACTTAATAAATCACTAAATAACCACATATAATTTTCCGGTATTCATAATGATCCCGTTAACTTTTACAACTTACCAAATAACCATATACTTTTATAATCCACTAATTACCCACATTAACCTTTGTAAATATTAATTAACCACCTTACTTTTACAAATCACCAAATACTCTTATTATTTCGGTAATTACAAATTAATACCACAAATCTTATAAATTATCAATTAAGCCTATAAGCTCTTCGGTTTAATCATATAGTTTCTATATTTACACTTTTAACCCCAAAACTTTATATAAGTTACATATTAACTTATAATGAAATACCCCAAACCTTGATATGTGGTTTAAATATCAAATTGGTATGTAAAGGCTAAAAAGTGCCTTAGAAACATCAGTGGACAATTTAAAACATAGTAAAGTGCAATAAAGCACTAAGACAGTTTGAGCAAAAACATGCTCTAAGCTATGAGTGAACTTGGTTAGGACCCAAAGAGCCTACCAAGACTTGATAACATTTAATTATGATTTAATAAGGCTAAACAAGTCCTTAGGAAACTTTGTAGTAGACAATGAAACCAAACAAAACACAAGGTAATACCTTAAAGTCAATATGAGCAAAAATGTGCTCTAAGCTTGGGATAAAATGTGTAAAGACCTAATGGTCATACCTATACCTTATTTATATGTTAATGAACATATTAAATCAATTACTAAAGAAAAACAAAGCTTGAACTTGAAAACAAGTTAAAACACAAAATGTGCTTTAAGGAGTCTTAAAGCACGTTTTTGAAAAATTGTCTTGTAAATGAGTTTTGAATGGCTAAATGTCCACCATTACTCTTTAATTAACATGTGTACTATATAGTATCACATTTGGGTGGCCATATTAGTGGGAAATCAAAAATTTCACTTCTATGTGCCTTGTTATAGGTGAATAGTGACTTTTATAACTAGTTTGTAACATATAATGTTATAAGTGATTAAATTGGTCAACAAAGACCAAAACACCCTCCTAGGCATAATGGTGGCCGGTTTTTGTAGTGAGGAGTCACCAAGTATGTTAACTTGTAAGTAAATAATGTGACTCATAGTACTATTTGCTTTAAGACTTAAATATCTTAAAAGCAAATCTATCTTCATTCTTCCTTCCTCCTTATTTCACACGGTTCACACTCTTCTTCCTCTCTTCTTCTTGTTCTCTCTCGGTAATATAACACTACAACCATGGAAGTCCACCTTTGACCACATGTAAATCTAGCTCACTTAACCAAATCAAAAAAAACACCACCATTCTCTTAGTTAAGCCAAGCTCTACAATCTTGTCTCTTCAAAGCTTCAAAACCTCCATTTCGGTGCCAAGAGAAACCACCATGGGAGGAGCTTGAGCTCACCTTTTCACATATTCTTGTTCTCCTTTGCTTCAAGGTAAGGAAACTCAAAGAAAAATCAAGTTTCCTCCATGTTTACATGTTGTCCGAAAATTCACCTCACAATGGTGTATTTATCTTGCTTGTTTTAGCTTCATTTGAATCTTCCAAGGGCTAGAGGAGTCCTCTCTTGATACTTATTCAAGTTCTCTTCCAATTCCAAGGTAAAACAATTACCTTAATGTGTTAAAACAATGTGTAACTAGGTTTACAATGAGATGAAGCATAATGCTTGAATACTCATTCCATTGTTTGTATAATGTTTAATAGTTGAAAAGGGATCAAGTACCCCACCGGTTTCACAAGGAACAAGAAAGAAATTTGTGAGGAAAAGAGGTAAACAAACTATCTCAATGTAGTTTAAATGCCTTAGGAAAATGAGCTTGATTTGCTTGATAAAATACCTAAGGAGCCAATGGTGAGTGACCTAGCAAATGTTCTCAAGGAGACTAGTAAAAGAACATATGTTTTGGGTGTATGTATTTGCAGGTCAAAGGTTTATTATGTGGGAAATTCAGTGTTTAAGGTTATGCAATTAAGGGCCTAAGAGCCAAGCAATTTAAGTTATGCACTATTGTGATGTAGTGCTTAATGTGTGAAGTTTGTGTAAAAATGTGTTTGATGGATTTTAGTGTTTGAATGAAATAAGGTAAAAACCTAAGTGTTGGATGTGAGTAAATGCAAGAGAAGCTATGGCCAAATTTGGGAAAATGTGTAAGAAGTTCTAAGTGTTTAAGTGAGTTTTGGTGAACTAGGAAGTGTTAAAGGTGAATAAATGATTACTTGAGAAGAAAACGTGTATTAAGGTGATTTAGAGTGATGCAAGGATTTAGGTGTTGTCTTTGAAGTTCTAGGAATTCAATGTGTGTTTTGTGAATGTATTAAAGTCTCGAGGAGGAGAGTGTTAAGGTTTAGGTAATGTTGGTGTTCAAGGAACAAGTGATGTTGGTATATGATGAAAAGGAGATTTAGTTAGTAAGAAAAGAAGTTGAGGGATGATGATAAGTGTAGAGGAAACACCTTGGTATTGTGGTCATTATAGGTGAAATGCCACCTAGAAATCTTAAGGAGAAAACATTGTAAGTATTAGGAATTTGTGGAGATGTAAAAGGTTTAAGGAATTAGGAAAAATAGTTTTGTGAGTGTTTAAGAATATCTAAGGGTGTGTTGAAGTGCCAAATGATGTTAGAGACAATTAAGAGGCCTTAGGAGAAGTTTGGTGAAGATTTGACAAAGTTTGGGTAAGTTTAGGAGGCGACCGACCCAGGGGCCGACCCAGTTTGTGGGTCGGTCGAGCCTCTGTAAAATGTTAGAAATGTGTTCGGTAATGGTCCGACCCAAAAGGGTGGGTCGGACATGGGTCGGTCGGTCAAGTTTCAAAGGAGGGAAAATGTTCGCACATGGACCGACCCAGAATGGTGGGTCGGACGTGGGTCGGACGGTCATGTTTGTAAGGAAGTAAAAGGGGTCTGTAATGGACCGACCCAGATGTGGGTCGGTCGGTGGGTCGGTCGGACCAAAAATGTTGTTTAAGGTTATGAAATGATGTGTGATGATGGGGATTGGTAGGTAATGATGTTATAAGGATGTTAAGGACATGTTAGGTGAATTTTAATGACAATTAAGTGGGTTAAAAGTTGTATTAAAATGTGAGAGTAAAACAAGTTAAAAATGTTAAGTTATGTAACTAAGTTAACGGGAAAAAATTAGGCATTGACATTAAATGATCAAGCAAACCCCGATGTTAATGAAAACACATGTGATGTTAACAGTTGTTCGAGAATTGCTCGAGGAACATATAAGGACAGGATAAGTGGACTCCGGTGACAGGTATGGTTTTCTTGCAACCTGTGTCCTAACGGATTACACCGGCTTGTATGCCAATGTGTTTTTCTGTATGTTTGCCACGTTATGATATAAATCATGAAACGAGTTTACAGTCATTATTGTTATTGTATGTTACGTGCCGATACCGGTAACCTCTAATGCGTTGAAGGGCTAGTTAACCACTATTAGGTAAACGTAAGAGAACGGTATCCGGTAATAACGTTTCCGACTTAAGGAACGTTCTAACCACGGCTATGCGTGAGTTGGTTATGTGATGTTTGTGTGTGATGTTTGTATGTGGATGTATGACTCTCTCTTCCCTTGTGTATGTCTGACAAGACTTAACTCAATGTTGTGATTTGTTTGATAAAGTTCAAAGTTGAACTACTAATAAGTGCTAACGGGGGGAGTGAGGAGTCCGGTCTGTTCCGGCCACGGTGTGAGTATGGGGTCGTTGTCATAGCAGGTTCGATCTCTGTATGTATTGGTTGTTTTCCAATTTGGTTCCCAACCTACCCTTTAGCTTAACCAAGGCTATTACTGACTCACGTCGGGCCACAGGGGCATACTATTGTTATGTTTGTTTCGGTGTGCTTGGATCACTATATCCGGGGCACCTGGTGTTAAGTTAACCGTTCATTTAACGAAACGGTAACGAGTTATGTAACGAGCTTATCATGAGACTGGCAACAATCTCTAGGCTCAACAGTGTATTGGTGATGTTTGGGTCGGTTCCTATGAGAACCATTCCCGTTGTGTTGTGTGTTTTGTTGTGATGCAATATTTATTGCGGTGTTATGTTGTGCACATGGAAACGTGCAAAGTGTTGTTAAGTTTTGTTATGTGTATGTTATATGTTGTAAAAAGGTGAAGTGTATGGATCATGGATATGATTCCCAGTTTGTGATAAGAGACGTTTAAGGATAACCCGAATTAAGGGTATGTGTCGTCTATTAAGGAAGTAGCTCCATTAAAGGAGAGCACTCTAGGGATGTGATTACCATGAGTGACTCATCGAGTAGGAGTATTATCCGATTATGAGCCCACGAGGCGAAATGTTGAGTGTTGCGTGTTTGTTATGTGATGTGTGTTCGTTGTTACATATATGATTAAATATAATCAACCGCATGCTAAGACGACAAGTATGCGTGGCCCGATAGCATGCGGGCTGCGGGGATTACCATACCAGCAAGGTGCTGAGCCCTTGGGCCACCCCTTTCTCTTCTTTTCCTATTTCAGGTACGAAGTGCTGGAAGACGTTCGAGAGAGAGACGGGTAGTCATTGTACGTGGGTAAACAATTAAGTGTATGTATACTAGGTGTAGTAAGACCGATGTTGTTGTCGGCACCAGTTTACAAATACTCGGTTAGTTGTGTTAAGGTGTATGTTGTGTTATTGTTAATGGAAAGGGATACTGATGTATAGTTGCTCGGGAATTTAGCCCATCAGACCGGTACATTGTGTATGTATTAGCCTTGTTAGCCACGTGGTGGCTAACGGCGTGTAACACCAACAAGTTAAGTAATTGATGAGGAGTTCTTCCGCTGCAGTTTGATGTAAGTATGTTAATGTTGGATGGGGTGTTACAAAAAGTGGTATCAGAGCGAAGTATCGCTCTGATGACTGATTACCGAGCTTAGGAAGTACCGAGTTAGGATTTAAGTACTTTGGGTTAAGGGTTGAGTGATAGCGTGAGAGATACGCTAGTTAGGAACTACCAGTGGCTACTGGAAACCTACAATATCCATCCCCCCTCCACAATCCTGTATATAACTTGGGGAAACAACGCCAGGGAGATGGAAGTCTCTCTTACTCGGGGATACCGATCTGGCTGTTATTAAATACCTTTAGGTACGGAGAACCTGTCATACGTAGATCCCGAAACTGGAATCCCGGAGACGGTTTCCATCTAAACAGTGTTAACCGCATTTCATAGCAACGAATGAGGATCTTGTATATTGGAGAAATAGAATTTCCGGCAACATGGGTCGACATGCAGAGCATCGAGATAACCAGCTTGCAACGCACCTACCGTGCAACAGGCAAGAAATGGATTAATAACACCCGAGACAAGTGCCTACGGAACCAGTTAATAAATAAAACACCAACGGTATACCAACCGCTAAGGAACTACAAAGTAGTGCCCAAACAAGAGACAAGTCTCAGTAACCACGACAAGTGCGTGGAACGGGCTATAAGGAAATGCGACACAAAAAAGGGGGTCTCCCAGAATGGAAATACCCTAGTTAATGATTATTATGTGAATACAGTGAGATCACCTAGACAAGTTATTATCAAGACAGTAAGATCAGTGAGGGCCAACAAGGCCACTGATGACAGTATGGGTAAAAACAATACCACAACCGGTATGTGTTAACCGATAGCCAGCTAGCATGGCGCACTTGCTATGACAAGTGTGCTATAACAGGGCTGTTCGGGGAATTTATAACCACTACGAAGTACTTGGAAAAGTACAATAAAGTTAAATGTGATTATCATAACAGTGGAAGGCTTAATAGCCTAACCTCTGTGATTGTAAGTACACCAGTCAGCAAGAAGCTAGACTTGGATAAGGTAAGAAGATGTTGTGAAACCATGAAAATTTTCTTTTCAAACCAGATTTTCTTTCAGACCAACACTTCTTTCCAACCTTCTTTAAACCGAACCAGTGAACCAAGAGCAACTGACAAGGATGCAACAATGATAACCTTCCCTCGATTAAGTTCGGGAAGTAAGGAATGAATATTGTCACGGACAATATAAGGGAGTTGACAACAGAAACTTCACCTAGGCGTGTGACGGACACTACAAGTGTACCAACTGTGTGGGACGACCGCACTCCGATAGGAGCATGTGGGCCTGACAGACCTACTTATGGGTTAGTTGGGTAAGTAGCAATGTATCAGTAAGATACCCCATATATGTATACGAGTAGTATCCGAAACACGGGAAGTAGTCGACTCCGTCTACGTCAGCTATAAATCAACGAGAGCTAAGGATTACAAGGAATAGTTGAAGTTAAGGAATTCAGTTAAGTTAGCAAGACTAAAAGGATCAATAAATTCCTTTCAAGGAAATGTTTAAGAGTTAGCAAGTGCAAGGGCACAAACTGTTATGTAAAGACACCACATATGTCTTGAGATCCTTAGGGATAAACATTAGCTGGAATGGTGACCCAGCCTGTACATGGCAAAGCGGATGCCTAATGTGGACACATTAATGTGCAATGAACGGGATGAATTCCCAGAATAAGTACCAACACTCCCAGGAAATGTTAATCTTCACGGAAGAAAGATATTAACCAGTAAAGAACGCGAAAGGCGAACTAACTGAATGTACCAAGAGTGTGAGCCAAATGTAAAGGCATAACTTAACAACACCCGGAGCAATCCTCGAAGGGTGTTCACATCAACAATCGTTGAATGAAATGCATGACAGAAACACAAGGGTCGAAATTAACACCCAGTTTAGACATAAATTGTCAGGAGACGGACTGACAATCCTAAGGGGCATCCCATGAAAGGAAACGTGACACAACGACCTTGTAATATTGTACAGAGAAGTACATGTGTGTGGACAGCCTATAATGAGCCCAGCTCAAGGCAAATAAGGCTTATATCCAAAAGCAGGATATATCAAATATTCGATTGCTGGTAGAAGTTTAGGTTGTGTAAGCGAATAGGGTGGTAAACGAACCACTGCATTAAGAGTGGGGATACCTCTCGACATTGTGACACGCAGGAGCGGTAGTTAGGTGGATCAAGTTCAAGAAATATGTTAAGGATGGACGACGTTATTATTGAAAAAGAGCAGTTAGCTTGATAGCAAGTGTGTATAAAGTGAAACTCCTGGCTGAATAACGCCGGCTTGTGACTCGAATGATCGATGCTCAGGAGCATTCGGTAGTCATCCAAATGAGGGATGAACCATAATGTGAATAATGTAAATTTATGTGTGGAAGTTGAGGTGACAGTAGATACGATATAAGTTGATGTTATACAGGGAGTAAGAGCACGGTGCGCAACAAGCGACCGTTGTATAAATGTTGTTAAACGATAACGTAAGTGGAGATGCAACATGAGTGATGTTAAACAAACTGAGCAATAAGCCAGTGGTAGGTATTGTGTGATGAGGAACTCAGTGTGAATTCCATGGCGAATCGCATAAGGGATTTACTGTCGAGAGTTACGCCTCTGCACTCTGTATGACTGAGTGTTTTGGTATTGCTCTTGCGCAGTAATGATCGAATGAGATAGCTAGGAATTGGAAACATGTTGATTGTGGACAAATAAGTTATAATGGCCGATGCATAGGAAATGCAAGGCCGCACCAATAAAGAGTGCTTGTACAAAACCGAATGTGGAGACATGATTAACAGTAGTGACTACAATAGCACTAACTGCCAAATATCGGTATGGAATATACCCCAAATATTGTAAATAGCTGAGAGAGCACTACACACTAGGTAGTAGCTCAATCTCAACCGACAGTAAGTCGGAAGGGAAAGTCAATCAGTGTGAAATACATAGCTGTATACACAGTAATTATCATGGAAGTGGATGGAAAGTTTGTAACTCACCGAATTCGCTAATGGTAAAAGATACCGTGCGTCGGTTGAGAAACCATTGTTACCAAGATGAAGGTGACAATTGGGGATGTACAATACAGTAAGAATAACAAAAGGGAGCAATTAAGCTCTACAGTTATTAGAGTTTCGCAGCAGAAACTAGTGAACCAGTGATTCAAATGTACAACGTGAATAACGAATATGAGTGGATGGCTAATTATTAATGCCTAAAAGCCTCACAGGCCAGGACCGAACCGGTTATGAGTTACAACTCCAATGAGAATTCTTGGTTTAGGGACTAAACCGCCAATATGGTTAGATCCTCTAATCAGAATCCATTGTCTAATAGACCGCGTGGAAGTTAAAACACTTCACGACGGCAAAACATTTTAAACTAATGTTTAGTGATTGATTACGTGGGCGTAATCCCTTTAAGGGGGGTAGAGCGCAAAACCACTTGGTGTATATTACCGTACAAGTGTACGTAGTTTATGTGATTTATATTGTGCATAGCACAAAATTATTGTTTGTTTTGATGATTGGTGTGTGTTACGTAAACATACACAATCATTCATGGATTAATTGTGGTAATTGCGCACAGAAGATGCGAATACCATTGTGATAAGGTGTGTGTTGTTAACAGTTGTGTGTGATTGTACAAGTGTGGGGAGTAGATAAACTCCCGGGGAAACAAAAGCCCCGACAGTGTATAAATGTAAAAATCAGGTGTTGTTTTGATAAAATATGTATATATATATGTATACTTTATAGTGATGCATGAAAGGGCATGATACCGACATAGAACCTAGTGAGAATAAGATTCCCTAGGCAACGCGATTGAAGTGAATGGAGGTAACTGATAGACGGAGTTCTATCCTTTGGAGATGTTGTGATCATGACTAGAAGATTCAAAAGATAGAAAATTGGAAATGAGTAATTTACTTGATGCTTGAAAATGAAGTGGGAGGTGGAACTTGATTTGCATGCGATCAAGGGAAGCCGAACACAAATTGGAGTGGAAGGATAGTTCAACACTGATGCTGATCACATCAGGGTTGGATGACTCTTGAAACTCCCTGTAAGTGGTCACGAATAACCACGCTAAGAAAAGAAGCAAAGAGCTTAAGTTGGACTTGGAGTTGTGTGTGTTTTCAAAAGGATTTTCAATTGGTATTTATAAAACGTTGATAGATTCTATATAATTAAAGTCTTCTTACTTAACCTCACAAGGAAATTTTAAATTTAAGTGATTGTTTTAAACTCCCAAAGGCACGGGGACGGAAGGTGTCCATCGCGACCGGGTTCTGCGGGATCACAGTGTATATCAAGGATATTTTGATTGCTATACATGCTCTGACATGTTGTGTGGTATGTGTAATGAATGTTGTTTGACTTGGATTTCCTAAAGTGTATACTATCAAGGCCTATGAGTCTAAATGTGTGGTGTTAAATAGACCTACGTGTCTAAAGACTGTTATGTTACCAGGACCTATGTGTCCAAATCTTGTTATGTATGTGTAAATGTTGTTAAGATACCCGGACCATAGAGTCCGAGGTTATCATTTGGATATGTTATGTTATGTGTGAATGTGAATGTGTTGCCCGGACCATTAAGTCCGAGGTTGTGATGTAAAGTGTGTTTGGTTAAGGAAGTTTACTTCCAAATGATTCTTGTGTTCTAATTATGGATGTGTGAAAGTGTGAACTTCGAGGACGAAGCTTTTAAGGGGGGTAGATTGAAATACCCCAAACCTTGATATGTGGTTTAAATATCAAATTATGGTATGTAAAGGCTAAAAAGTGCCTTAGAAACATCAGTGGACAATTTAAAACATAGTAAAGTGCAATAAAGCACTAAGACACAGTTTGAGCAAAACATGCTCTAAGCTATGAGTGAACTTGGTTAGGACCAAAGAGCCTACCAAGACTTGATAACATTTAATTATGTTTAATAAGGCTAAACAAGTCCTTAGGAAACTTTGGTAGACAATGAAACCAAACAAAACACAAGGTAATACCTTAAAGTCAATATGAGCAAAAATGTGCTCTAAGCTTGGGATAAATGTGTAAAGACCTAATGGTCATACCTATACCTTATTTATATGTTAATGAACATATTAAATCAATTACTAAAGAAAACAAAGCTTGAAAACAAGTTAAAACACAAAATGTGCTTTAAGGAGTCTTAAAGCACGTTTTTGAAAAATGTCTTGAAATGAGTTTTGAATGGCTAAATGTCCACCATTACTCTTTAATTAACATGTGTACTATATAGTATCACATTTGGGTGGCCAATATTAGTGGGAAATCAAAAATTTCACTTCTATGTGCCTTGTTATAGGTGAATAGTGACTTTTATAACTAGTTTGTAACATATAATGTTATAAGTGATTAAATTGGTCAACAAAGACCAAAACACCCTCCTAGGCATAATGGTGGCCGGTTTTTGTAGTGAGGAGTCACCAAGTATGTAACTTGTTAAGTAAATAAATGTGACTCATAGTTACTATTTTTAAGACTTAAATATCTTAAAAGCAAATTCTATCTTCATTCTCCTTCCTCCTTCATTTCACACGGTTCCACACTCTCTTCTTCCTCTTCTTCTTGTTCTCTCTCGGTAATATACACTACAACATGGAAGTCCACCTTTGACCACATGTAAATCTAGCTCACTTAACCAAATCAAAAACAAACACCACCATTCTCTTAGTTAAGCCAAGCTCTACAATCTTGTCTCTTCAAAGCTTCAAAACCTCCATTTCGGTGCCAAGAGAAACCACCATGGGAGGAGCTTGAGCTCACCTTTTCAAATATTCTTGTTCTCCTTTGCTTCAAGGTAAGGAAACTCAAAGAAAAATCAAGTTCCTCCATGTTTACATGTTGTCGAAAATTCACCTCACAATGGTGTATTTATCTTGCTTGTTTTAGCTTCATTTGAATCTTCCAAGGGCTAGGAGGAGTCCTCTCTTGATACTTATTCAAGTTCTCTTCCAATTCCAAGGTAAAACAATTACCTTAATGTGTTAAAACAATATGTGTAACTGGGTTTACAATGAGGAGAAGCATAATGCTTGAAACTCATTCCATTGTTTGTATAAGTTTAATAGTTGAAAAGGGATCAAGTACCCCACCGGTTTCACAAGGAACAAGAAAGAAATTTGTGAGGAAAAGAGGTAAACAAACTATCTCAATGTAGTTTAAATGCCTTAGGAAAATGAGCTTGATTTGCTTGATAAAATACCTAGGAGCCAATGGTGAGTGACCTAGCAAAATGTTCTCAAGGAGACTAGTAAAAGAACATATGTTTTGGTGTATGTATTTGCGGTCCAAAGGCTTTATTATGTGGGAAATTCAGTGTTTAAGGTTATGCAATTAAGGGCCTAAGAGCCAAGCAATTTAAGTTATGCACTATATTGTGATGTAGTGCTTAATGTGTGAAGTTTGTGTAAAAATGTGTTTGATGGATTTTAGGTGTTTTGAATGAAAAAGGTAAAAACCTAAGTGTTTGGATGTGAGTAAATGCAAGAGAAGCTATGGCCAAATTTGGGAAAATGTGTAAGAAGTTCTAAGTGTTTTAAGTGAGTTTTGGTGAACTAGGAAGTGTTAAAGGTGAATAAATGATTACTTGAGAAGAAAACGTGTATTAAGGTGATTTAGAGTGATGCAAGGATTTAGTGTTGTCTTTGAAGTTCTAGGAATTCAATGTGTGTTTTGTGAATGTATTAAAGTCTCGGAGGAGTTGTTTAAGGTTTAGGTAATGTTGGTGTTCAAGGAACAAGTGATGTTGGTATGATGTGAAAAGGAGATTTAGTTAGTAAGAAAAGAAGTTGAGGGATGATGATAAGGTGTAGAGGAAACACCTTGGTATTGTGTCATTATAGGTGAAATGCCACCTAGAAATCTTAAGGAGAAAACATTGTAAGTATTAGGAATTTTGTGGAGATGTAAGTAAAGGTTTAAGGAATTAGGAAAAATAGTTTGTGAGTGTTAAGAATATCTTAAGGGTGTGTTTGAAGTGCCAAATGATGTTAGAAGACATTAAGAGGCCTTAGGAGAAGTTTGGTGAAGATTTGACAAAGTTTGGGTAAGTTTAGGAGGCGACCGACCCAGGGGCCGACCCAGTTTGTGGGTCGTCGAGCCTCTGTAAAATGTTAGAAATGTGTTCGTAATGGTCCGACCCAAAGGGTGGGTCGGACATGGGTCGGTCGGTCAAGTTTCAAAGGAGGGAAAATGTTCGCACAGGACGACCCAGAATGGTGGGTCGGACGTGGGTCGGACGGTCATGTTTGGAAGGAAGTAAAGGGTCTGTAATGGACCGACCCAGTGTGGGTCGGTCGGTGGGTCGGTCGGACCAAAAATGTTGTTTAAGGTTATGAAATGATGTGATGATGGGGATTGGTAGGTAATGATGTTATAAGATGTTAAGGACATGTTAGGTGAATTTTAATGACAATTAAGTGGGTTAAAAGTGTATTAAAATGTGAGAGTAAAACAAGTTAAAAATGTTAAGTTATGTAACTAAGTTAACGGGAAAAATTAGGCATTGACATTAAATGATCAAGCAAACCCGATGTTAATGAAAAACACATGTGATGTTAACAGTTGTTCGAGAATTGCTCGAGGAACATATAAGGACAGGATAAGTGGACTCCGGTGACAGGTATGGTTTTCTTGCAACCTGTGTCCTAACGGATTACACCGGCTTGTATGCCAATGTGTTTTTCTGTATGTTTGCCACGTTATGATATAAATCATGAACGAGTTTACAGTCATTATGTTATTGTAGTTTACGTGCCGATACCGGTAACCTCTAATGCGCTTGAAGGGCTAGTTAACCACTATTAGGTAAACGTAAGAGAACGGTATCCGGTAATAACGTTTCCGACTTAAGGAACGTTCTAACCACGGCTATGCGTGAGTTGGTTATGTGATTTTGTGTGTGTTTGTATGTGGATGTATGACTCTCTTTCCCTTGTGTATATCTGACAAGACTTAACTCAATGTTGTGATTTGTTTGATAAAGTTCAAAGTTGAACTACTAATAAGTGCTAAACGGGGGGAGTGAGGAGTCCGGTCTGTTCCGGCCACGCGTGTGAGTATGGGGGTCGTTGTCATAGCAGGTTCGATCCTCTCTGTATGTTGGTGTTTTTCCAATTTGGTTCCCAACCTACCCTTTAGCTTAACCAAGGCTATTACTGACTCACGTCGGGCCACAGGGGCATACTATGTTATGTTTGTTTCGGTGTGCTTGGATCACTATATCCGGGGCACCTGGTGTTAAGTTAACCGTTCATTTAACGAAACGGTAACGAGTTATGTAACGAGCTTATCATGAGACTGGCAACAATCTCTAGGCTCAACAGTGTATTGGTGATGTTTGGTCGGTTCCTATGAGAACCATTCCCGTTGTGTTGTGTGTTTGTTGTGATGCAATATTATTGCGGTGTATGTTGTGCACATGGAAACGTGCAAAGTGTTGTTAAGTTTTGTTATGTAGTGTATGTTATATGTTGTAAAAAGGTGAAGTGTATGGATCAGGGATGATCCCAGTTTGTGATAAGAGACGTTTAAGGATAACCCGAATTAAGGGTATGTGTCGTCTATTAAGGAAGTAGCTCCATTAAAGGAGGAGCACTCTAGGGATGGTGATTACCATGAGTGACTCATCGAGTAGGATGTATTATCCGATTATTGAGCCCATCGAGGCGAATGTTGAGTGTTGCGTGTTTTGTTATGTGATGTGTGTTCGTTGTTACATATGATTAAAATATAATCAACCGCATGCTAAGACGACAAGTAGTTGTGCGTGGCCCGATAGCATGCGGGCTGCGGATTACCATACCAGCAAAGGTGCTGAGCCCTTGGGGCCACCCCTTTCTCTCTTTTCCTATTTCAGGTACGAAGTGCGGAAGACGTCGAGAGTAGGACGGGTAGTCATTGTACGTGGGTAACAATTAAGTGTATGTATACAGTAGGGGTAGTAAGACCGATGTTGTTGTCGGCACCAGTTTACAAATACTCGGTATAGTTGTTAAGGTGGTATGTTGTTGTTATTGTTAATGGAAAGGGATACTGATGTATAGTTGCTCGGGAATTTAGCCCATCAGACCGGTACATTGTGTATGTATTAGCCTTGTTAGCCACGTGGGTGGCTAACGGCGTGTAACACCAACAAGTTAAGTAATGTGATGAGGATGTTCTTCCGCTTGCAGTTTGATGTAAGTATGTTAATGTTGGATGGGGTGTTACATATAAACTATAGTTTAAATATTTTATTTCTGTATATAACCAAAGTAATCTATATATTTCTTGTATACATTTCCGCCCTTATTTAAATTCCATTCTTCATATATACTTCCATAAATTACATATTCACCCTTAAATATTTATAAACTTAATATTTTATGTCATAAACCATTTTAACCCAAAATTTTTGGTCAACACTTTGACCAAGACTTAATTTCACAATTAATACTTTAACATACCCATAAAATCATAAGTAATTCTCGGCCAAACCCTTATACTTTCCAATATTCACAAAATAGCCCCAAAACTTCATAAAATGTTATTTTAACACTTAAACACTTATTTAAATTCACCAAAATTCATAATATTAATTCCTACCTTATATTATATCATAATTATACCAAATCAACCCCTTTGTTCTCGGCATTCATTAATCATACACTAACTTTTCAAAATTTACATTTAACCACCTAACTTATTAAACTAGTCATTTAAATACTTGTAGCTATTTTTAATACTCCCAAAAATTATAATATAAATTAATATACTTATATATTTTGAAAATCATTCAAATAATACATATCATTCTCGGCTCCAATTTTATTTTACTATATAGTTTTAAAACTTGCTTTAAACCTTATAATAAATACTTATAAATGTATATAAGCCATATAACACTTCTAAAAATTATGCTAATGACTTAGAATGATTATAAACTAAAAATAGAACATATTATCCTTAGATATTTTGGTTTTAATATATGTGTATCCTAATTAATTTTTGTGACACATTTTTTTATACCTTAAGGTAATAACCTTACCTATATGTTATAAATTATTTTCTTGGTAATATAACCTATAGTTTTTCGGCCTTACTTTATTTAGAGGTTATACAAAATTTTTATACCAAAGTTTGAAGCTTAAATCAAACTTAAACTTAACACACCTTATTTATATAAACTTACCCTTAAATCAAGACAACTCTTGTACTTGATTTTTCCTTGAATTTCCAAGCTCTTCAAATGGTATATTGTTGTAGATATTTCGAACTCCTTGTATATATAGGAGATCTATTGTTAGACTTCTAACAAGAGTTTATAAATAATATTTGTAGTAATTTTTACAAGGGTTTACCTTAGGAATTTAACAAGGTATTTTTGATACACCTTGAGATGGTTGAAGATCCAAATTTCCTTCATGAAATAATGAAGAGAGTATGGATTTAGAAGACAAAATATTTTCGGACATATAGGAGAATTTGTCTAGGGTTTTCAAATATGAAAATACCTTAGATTAACCTTGATTACTCCTTGAATTGATGTCGAATCAAGACAACTCCTTGGAGTACAAATTGTTGGCAATTTCTTGTAAGCTTGATAGGATTATTCTTGCTTCAAGACTTGATAGAATTAACTAGGAAATAACATTAAAATGGTGTTAGGAACTAGTACACCATTAAAGGAGTTATTAGAACTTAGGAATTAACTTAGGAGATTAAGAAAGGAGAAAAGAGAGAGTGAGTTAGAAGAGAGCTTACCATTCGTGAGTGATGGTAAGGGACAATGGAGAAGCCTTACGTAAGTTTTAGTAGTAGGAATTGAGAGTAGTCAATGATCTAATTGTATTGTTTATTGGTCATTATTGCTTGTCTTTATTTTAGTTTATTTGCTTACTTAATTTAGACTTGAAAATCAGATTGCAAGAGTCTTCCAAATGCAATTGTTCTTTACGGTAATGGGTAGTCACTAAATGAGATGATGACTAAGTCTATAACATAGGTATTAGATTTAGGTAGTTAATTAACATTTTATTAGCTTCATTATTGTATTAACTTTGTGTTTACCTGCAGATGTGCTCGGCTGGGTGGAGCACTTCAACGATTCCCTTTCAAGCTCACTCACGGTATTCACTAGCTAGTAGTCTACGTTTTGTATATTTGCATAAGTAGTGTAATTAACATTGTTAACTCCTCTTGTGTTGCAGGTGTTCGACTGGAATTTGATGAAGCAGTGGGTGCTCCACTTCTCACGGTAATATACATACTAGTATAGGTAGGTTTTGTTTGTTTGCATTAGATTAATTATTGCTGTTAACTTATCTTCTTTTGCAGGTCTTGATCGGTATTAATGGAGGAGCAGCCCCACTTCTTTGTACCCATACGGTAATGGAGATAGGAATCCATTTAGTTTTGTTTTCATTTGATCATTATAGCACTATTTTTTTTGTTTACATGTGCAGGTGGTGATCGACATGTTGGAGTGGAGCATCACGCAGCTTCCTTCCAGTAGCCTCACGGCTAAAGAGCTGCTACTTTGTTATTTAATCCTCCTAATGCTATACTTTGCTAGTTTGATTAACATTTCTAGTTTGTCCTCTCTTGCAGGTAGTGCTGCTCGCATTTGCTGGAGAATGGAAGCTCCACCTTGAGGAATCTTTACGTTAATGGAGCATTAATATTGGTAAGTATGTTTTGTTGATTAATAACAAGATATTGTTTATTTACTAATGACATCTACTTGTTCTTATCCTGCAGGTGTAGCTGCTCGGTTTATTCAGAGCAAATGGAAGCTCCACCGATGCAATCAATTGCTGGAATGAATGGTAAGAATTTAAGTTTGAATTTTTAATGTCTTTATGTTATAGCTAGGATATACATTAGCTTATTGTTTATGTGCAATCATTGAGCATTAATTATGTTTATTTGCTGCAGGTTGGACGGTAGTAGAAGAGCACTCCCTACAGCACAACAACATGTCAACGTAATGGTACTAGCATGTTGTATTTGATTTGTTAATTTATAGCATAACTATTGTTTATGTGTATAGTTATCTTTGTTATTATTCTCCTGCAGGCCTACGTAATGGAGAGACTTCTCCTTAGTGCTATAATGTTATATTATCAAATACTAAGTGTGGAGATGAGTCATTATATTACAAGACATATTTTTTTTTTGAAGCAGAACTAGTCAATTTAGACTAGAAATCTCGCCCCATATAGAGGTCAATTGGGACTGATTTTCATTTGACTTTTGTTACACTATATTGTACTAAGATCATACTAATATGTGTAATAGGTTCCAGCATTTATTTGGTACATTTTTATTATGGTAAAAGATGAAAGATTTAAGGTAAAAATGTTGATTTTAGGTACCTTTTTGTCCTAAAAATCGCCCCCATTTGTACTATGAGTTTAGTACTGGAACCAATTGATTTAGATGGTCATTTTATTCACTTTTAAGTTTATCAATTCGTGGCTCCTCAAAAACTTCAAGTCAAATGCGTAAAACGCATTTTCGTGACACCTAGAGGTGCGTTTCTGTGCTTTAAGGATTTTTCTGGGAATTAATTAGTCGCTATGACTTCCAAGTGTTTATATGTTTCTTAGGGTTTAATAAACCCCCAAAATATTTATAATTCTTCAAAATATTTACTTTTTTAATTATTTCAATGTTAGGGGTATTTCAGTCTACCCCCCTTAAAAGGACTTCGTCCCGAAGTCATAATTTATATTCGTATCCTATGGAATCAAGTTCCTCGTATCTACTCCTGTCCACTTATCATTCTTGGGTGTCAATATTGTATTGACACTACTATATTCCATCACTACTCTGAGTGTATATAATTCCTATAGACAAATATTCTTTATT
This sequence comes from Limonium bicolor, assembly GCA_023374045.1. Lineage (NCBI taxonomy): Eukaryota > Viridiplantae > Streptophyta > Magnoliopsida > Caryophyllales > Plumbaginaceae > Limonium > Limonium bicolor. The sequence continues at coordinate 130,857,486 of CM041781.1, forward strand.
CGAGATAAATATATCACTGCATAATAACTCAATAAATACTGTAAAACCATACATGTTCCAACTTCCTAGCTATCCCACTCGGTCATCACTGCACAAGTGCAATACCAAATCCTCAGTTCTACAGAGTGCAGAGGCGTAAACCCTTGACAGTGAATCTCTTGTGTGATTGTAGGAATAAATATCAATATACTGTAAAATTATTAAGTGCTTCATAAACATTCAAGTGTTACATAGAACACACAAATAATCATTCAATTGTCACATAGGACATACTAATAACCAACCAAATGTCACATAGGACATAACCATCTAATTAATTGCACACATGCGCAACAAACAATCAAACACAAATAACCATACATAAGAATAATATAGACTGCAGATATGCAAGTCGCATGTGGTGCTCTACCCCCCTTAAAAAGGGTTACGCCCACGTACCCCTACAAGTATACACAAAACGAAAAGAAAATTGTTGGATACTTGTCTCGCATGGAGTCTTCTAACTCCCATGTCGCCTCCTCAATATCGTGGTTTTACCACAGAGCTTTGACCATTCTTATGGTCTTGTTTCTGGTCTCCCTAGTGTTGGAGTCTGAAATGCGAACTGGGTCTCCTCATATCTAAGTGTAGGATTTAGCTCGAGTGTCTCGGGCTCTAAGTCACGTGATGGGTGAGGCACATATTGCTTCAGCTGAGAAATGTGAAACACATTGTGCACTCTCCCTAGCTTAACATATGAGTCTAATTTGTAGGATAATGGGCCCACTCGCTCCGTAATAAGGTACGGTCCTACATACTTCGGGCTAAGCTTGCCCTTCTGCCCTAATCTAAAATTTCCCTTCACAGGTGAAACTCTAAGGAAGACTCGATCGCCTATTGCGAACTCGAGGTCTCTCCTATGGATGTCAGTATATGACTTTTGTCCGTTTACGAGGTATAGCCCTCAAGAATCTATGTATTCTTTGACATGTTCTCTAGTGCATTAGTATGCTTTATTATTTTTTTTTTAATCCCGTAAGTATGGGTGAAGGTGATCTACTATATTGTAAATTGCCAATATTATTTCATGGCTTGTTTAAACTATTTGTGTATAACACACTTCCATTAATCACCTCTTAGTTGTAGTCATCGACGCTCGTGTCTTTGTATTAATATTGGGCATATTTATAATCCCTTTCTATAGGTCATCATCTTGTGATACTGGTATTTGAGTTTACTCTCGCCATATACGGCTTTCGTTTTCAATTTAAAGTCTGAGCCACGGTCGAGCCGTGCTGCTTATGTATATTAGAGAAATATTTCTTGATATTATTGACTCACTAATTGTTCGTAGTATATACACGATTACTATCGTCTGTTCCTCAAGTATACCACAGTAGGGTTCCTATTAAGGTTTCTAACAAGGTGTAGTTTCCTCTCGATTAAACACGTTATTGTGATTGTGAATTAACTCTGGTGAGTATTGGTATAACATTTATATTCTTTATATTCTACCATGTTTATAGGTATATCTCCATTTAATATATTTGGTTTTAAATTCCTAAGAAAGACTTAAAGTCGATCTTTCCTTCCAGATGGCCATTTGGCCATATTTTAGAAGATAGCTAGAGAATACTGTTATTATAAGTAATTTTCTCTTGATCTAATATTTGATTTATTAACACGTTTAATGGGATAATAATAGTTAGTATTTCCCTCATAATTGATTTTTTCCGTCACATGCGGAGTTGTTTTAGCTATTTAATCTCCTCGGGGTAAACTAGACAACTTAACTCCTAACTTACACCTTCCACAACTCATATATTTCATTTATTAGATTTTATATTCAAAGTTAGGAATAAATACTTACTTATCACAGAAACATTTGTGACCACTTGTAAGGAGTCTCAGGAATCATCCAACCCTGACGGGGTCAGCGTCAGTGTTGAACTATCCTTCCACACCATTTTGTGTTTGGTTTTCCCTTGATCTGACCAGGATCAAGTTCGACCTCCCACGTCAAATATCAAACAATCACATAATTGTCATCTTCCAAATTTTATCTTATTAAACTTTGTGACGTGGTGTGTACCACATTTTCTCCTGATCACTATACTCTTAATCCAATATATGTTATAACTTATACTTGAATCTAGCGTATTCCAAAATCCCCGGTACCATATTCCTTTGATCAAATCATCAAGCGGGGAAGCCAGTTTTTCCTCTTGGCTTACAAGGTAGGTTCTTACTAAAGCATCTAGGCTCGTACTATCTAGTAACTACATCCATGAATCATTTCAACTCTTAAATCCATCATGCAAGTAATAAATTCCATCATGGACTTGCATACTTTAGAATATTCTCTTCACTTTAAAAGGCTTATCTATTATTTCTCTTATCAGGGCTTGATTATTGCCTATACTTGATTATCATTTCATAGAACGAGGACAGTCACAGTTAGATTTTTAAGTAAAAATTTCCGTAACTCAATCAACAACTACAGTCCATAAAGTATTATCTCCTCTTCCTTAAAGCTTAGCTTTTCCTTATTCCATCTAAAATCCATAAATCGGGTGAATCATAGGTTCACCCTAGTCAAGTATCTCTTAGAAACGTGGTTAATCCACTAACTCAATAGCTTCAAAATAAGTCGGTTAGGTATGTCAAATAGAGGATTTAGAATCACAGGGTTTAGTATATAACGTTAAGACTGTTTACGTATAAAATACTTGTTATAAGTCAAGGGTATGTTTCCCTACTTTTAGATTTGACTCCCACACACTTTTAGAGTATATTTAATTTAAAATCTTAGTATAACTTATATTACCTTCATTGTAAATGTCAATGAGAGGTATTTGTTACCATGTTTATATTAGATTTATATTACATATGGTATTGACCTTAGTTGATTTACTGCGATCTTTTATTCGCATTTAAAATTTGAGCTGTCACGGTAGACATATGCTCGTATAAGTTCATAAGGTTAGTATATAGGACATGTGTCTCAAAATAGGGTAGGTATATTTAATGGTACTCAACCTTCTGAAATGTATCAATACCCTCAATGTTTTAGGTTAATAACCTCCAAATTATATTTATATATGTAGCATTTGGTGACGCTAATTAGGTAATTCTCCCCCACTTTAGAAAATATATGTTCAAGATTGTTCTCTCCCCTTTTTTTTTATTAGGAGTCCAGCGTTGTTATATATTTGTACTAGCTGAGACCCTTGGTATTTGCTCAGGTATTCCAAAGCCCGTGCTTATCCATTATGGATGTTTAGTTATATATTTTGAGATTCTGTTTCTCAATTGTCATATTTCAAGGTTTCTCATTATTCTCCTCTCATAGTTTATAAGAGATTGTAAGATTTCCTAGACTCGCACTGAGCGTAAAGCTCGGTGCCTGGGTATCCCATAAAATTTCAGTGTTTGTTCTTTAAGTGAGCTCTTTGACAGTTCCTGTAGTCTTAAGTATTTATATTAATGTATTCCTGTTCATGACATCTGCTCGTCATTTAGGCAGGTCATAATTTGTAGTTAGGTATTTCTTGAGTAGGATCATACCGGGTCAAAGTACTTGGCATTATGCCTTGGGATATTCCCGACCTTCGCTCATAGGCTCAGGTGACCACGGTCTTATTGGTAAGGGAAAAACTAATATCAAAGTATCTTATTACGTGAGAGGTTACCCACAGTAGGTCTCTCTAAATTTTGATACTCACTATCACGTATATAAGTCTCATCGACTGATACTATAAACACATATTTATGCATCATGCATTTAGTTTAGGTTCTAGGCTTACCGGTTTCGCGCTGAGCGCTCGCCTCAGCGCCTGGAGTTCCCACTGAGTACAGGGCATTTCTTTCTGGAACTATCTCCTTTCCCTTAAGGCTTCCGGATGAGGATGGCTGTCCTGCCGGTCCTGTAGTATAAGTATTAGTCTGTGGCGCTTGACCTCTTCCGGGTCCGCCCGTTTCCACAGCCGGTGCTCTCTGCGAACCTCTATCTCCTTTGTATACTTGACTCCCTGGATTAGAAAGACATTCGTAATCCCTGTGACCTTCCTTTTTGCAATAGCGGCACTCCACCTTCCTTCCTGCGCAATCTACGCCTGGGTGATCTTTTCCACAACGTTTACAGTAATAGTGTCGCCGGGTTGGCTTGTTGCCTCTAGGTGGTGCTGATCTCCGTGGTTGTGTATCAATGGCTGAGCCGGTCAGACGAGGGATCTGCTCCTTCGCCTTCTGACCATGGAAATCCTTCCGCCCTATCTTCTTTTCAAAGAATTTCTTCTGCTTCTTGCAGTAACCGCCAGATGTGGCTCCATCATCATCTCCTTCAGGATTCTTCCTTTTCTTTCTTCCTGCGTCGGAGTGGTCGACTCCTGGTGTATAGTTCATCAAACTGGTGCACCGTGCGTAGTATTGATCAACTGTTTGTTTCTCTTGGATTAAGGTCTTGATCTCCTGCCTTTTCCTCTGCTTTATGTGTTCGGGGTAGCACTTCTCCCATAACACTTCTATAAACGCTGTCCATCCAAATTCCGGTGTAGCTCTACGGTGGCCCTCAATAGTCCGCCACCAAACGTCTGCTGTGTCCTTCAGGTTGCATGCGGCGATGTCGACCTGCTGGTCTTCGGGAACTCCTACAGTCTTGAACGCCTTCTGGTGCTCTGCAATGAACTTCTCCAGTGCGGCGGGGTCCGGTTCCCCTGAATAAGTTGGTACTCTTGCGTTTGCAACGCTCCTCAACCAGTTGGTTTCGTCGGGCAGCGGCGGGTAGGGTATGGCTCCCGTAAATGGTACTCCTAGTTCCGGCGCGAAAGTTGCCATGGCTGTTGTTAGGTCTTGTACTGTTGGAACATCCGCCGGTGTCTCGCTACTGCGTCCACTGCTGTCTCCTCGTGGTCCTTCGTTGGTCGACATCTAAGATAGTATATTTTTATTTCTACTCGGTTGCTACACCGTATCACATACACAATCAAGAACATGTAAGTAAGCTAACTACTTAGCAATAAAATATCCCTAGGGTTTTTCTTTCTAGGTCACGAATCCTCACGGACGTTTCCCGTAACCCAATATTCCTATGCTCATTGTCCTAGACTCAGTATCTTTCATCAGAGCGGTGCTCCGCTCTGATACCACTTTTTGTAACACCCCTAATCCTAAACCTGTAATGACGTCATAACTCGTAGCATAATAAATAGCAGATCGCAGCGGATAATAAAACTATCTAACCCTGGTGTTACACGCCGTCACTCACCCTTGTGAGTAACAAGGCAACCTTACACTTTCCAACATTACAACTTCTCACGCTGTGATGAACAGATACTGAGCACTTTACCTATTACAAACCAAATCCAACTAAATGAGCAACTAACTGAAATACAACAAACTCCAAAATGTAATACATAACAAATCCACAAGTGTTTTATAAAACACAGCGGCTACCCTGTTCCCCGCACTCCGGATTGTGTACTCTTCAGAGACCTGAAATGTTTGGCCCAATGAAGGGCTCAGCAAACTATGCTGGTATGCTAAATGTAGTCCTAAGTCTTCTAGATTCCTTAAGTCGTTTTAGCCATCTTGATATTAGATTCATTACATGAAAATGCCGGTTTACAATAATAACAGCAACAACTGTAAACACTTAACAAACACATAACAAACCACCTGTAAACGCCAGTGTATAATAGTACACAACATCAATAGTCACACAACAATAGCCACACAACAATAAACAATAATCACACATTAGTAAGCCATAACAATAATCAAACGAGATACACGTATTAAACTGTACTTGTTAGTTAGTCACTTGGCTCTTATCCTTTAAACCAAACATTTAACCTTTTCCAATTAATTTCCATCTCAAGTGTCATGATAAGACAAACCTTAATAACTTGTGAAAATGGACAGTGTGTCCCACTGGGTTCCAAAGGAACCGTTACCAGTAGACCTTATGGCCCTGGATAAATATATGTATTGACCGATCCGGTCGAAACTGTGCACCAACGGCAGTGCATTCCGCCATCCCCGAATGTGGCTGATGGATTTGGAGTGACTCCCTTTTTGAGTCCCTCATAGTGATCACAATGCGCAACCAGAAGGTCGAAACGATCTGGATTCCTCTCTTTATAAGTTAGCCCTTTTTGTCAGTGACATAATAACCAATACTTGAAATAAGACTATCACATTTGACCCTTGTTAGATTCAATAATACCTAAAGGTCAGTTAGTCTTTTTTTTTTCCAGTTTAGATGTATAAACTTTAGTCATAAGACATTCGCGTATAAAATACAACGCAACCGTTTGAGCAATACCACATACAATATCAATCACATAAAATCATAGATATCGTTCTTAAACATTTAAACACACAATGTCTGGACCTCAGGATAATCCTTAGGACATTCAGACCACACAATTAACATACCGTTCACCAAGAAACTGCTAGCTTGACAAACTCCTGTTCAGTAGTCCCTCCCCGTACGCTGTTATTTAAACATGCAATACCGGGCAATATTGAAATACCCCAAACCTTGGTATGTTGTGTAAATGTTAAGCTATGGTATTTAAAGGCTAAAAAGTGGCCTTAGGAACATGAATGACATTTAAACAATAGTAAAGTGCATAAAGCACTAAGACACGGTTTGAGCAAAAAACATGCTCTAAGGTTGGAGTGAACTTGGTTAGGACCCAAAAGAGCCTCCAAGACTTATAAGTTTAATTGATTTTAAAAGGCTAAATAGTCCTTAGGAAACTTTGGTAGACAACGAAACCAAACAAAACACAAATAAATACCTAAGGGTCAATAAGAGCAAAAATGTGCTCTAAGCTTGGGATAAATGGTATAAGGCCTAATGGTCATACCTATGCCATATTTATATGTTAATGAACATATAATCAATTACCAAAGAAAACAAGCTTGGAAAACAAGTTAAAACACAAAAGGTGCTTTAAGAAGTCTAAAGCACGTTTGAAAAATTGTCTTGTAAATGATTTTGAATGGCTAATGGTCCATCATTACTCTTTAATTAACATGTGTACTATATAGTATCACATTTGGGTGGCCATATTAGTGGGAAATCAAAAAATTTCACTTCGATGTGCCTTGTTATGATGAATAGTGATTTTTATAACTAGTTTGTAACATATGATGTTATAAGTATTAAATTGGTCAACAAAGACCAAAACACCCTCCTAGATAATGGTGGCCGGTTTGTAGTGAGAGTCACCAAGTATGAACTGTTAACGTAAATAAATGTGGATCAAGTTACTATTTGCTTTAAGACTTAAATATCTTCAAAAGTAAGTTCTATCTTCATTCTCCTTTCTTTTCCTCCATTTCACACGGTTCCAACTCCTTCTTCCTCTCTTCTTCTTGTTCTCTCTCGGTTAAAGCTAACTACCACCATGGAAGTTCACCTTTGACCCACATGTAAAAACTAGCTCACTTAGCCAAATCAAAACAAACACCACCATTTCTCTAGTTAAGTCAAGCTCTACATTCTATCTTTTCAAATCTTCAAGAACTCCATTTTGGTGCCATGAAGATTCCCAATTGAAGGAGCTTGAGCTCATCTTTTCACATATTCTTGTTCTCCTTTGCTTCAAGGTAAGGAAACTCAAAGAAAAAGACATTTCCTTCATGTTTTGTCATGTCCGAAAATCACTCTTAATGGAGTCATATTGCTTGGTCTAGCTTCATTCCAAGCTTTCATGGACTAGGAGGAGTCCTCTCTGATATATATCAAGCTCTCTCCATTCCAAGGTAAAACAATCATGTTAATACCTTAAGATAAATATGTAACTAGGGTTTACAATGAGATAAAGCTTAAAGCTTATATATCATTTTAATGTTGGCATATTGTTTAGTTGTTGGCAAGGAACCAAATGCCCTAACCGGTTCTACAAGGAAACAAGAAAGAAGAAATTTGTGAGGAAAAGAGGTAAAACACAATATCTTGATGTGGTTTAATGCCTTAGGAGGAATAAACTTATAATGCTTGTTAAAATACCTAAGGAGCCAATGGTGAATGAGCTAGTAAAATGCTCTCAAGGGGTTTTATTAGAGGCAATGAATTGTGGATGTATTTGCAGGTCAAAGGCATTATATGTGGAAATTCAGGTTTAAGGTTATGCAATTTAAGGGCCTAAGAGCCATGCATTTAAGGCCTAAGTGCCAAGCAATTTAAGTTATGCACTATATTGTGATGTAGTGCTAATGTGTGAAGTTTGTGTAAAAATGTGTTTGATGGATTTTAAGTGTTCTTGGATGAATTAAGGTGAAAACCTAAGTGTTTGGATGTGGGTATATGCTAGAGAAGCTATGGCCAATTTGGGAAATGGTGTGAGAAGTTCTAAGGGTTGTAAGTGAGTTTTGGTGAACTAGGAAGGGTTAAAGGTGAACGAATGTTTACTTGAGAAGGAAACAAGTATTAAGGTGATTAGAGTGATGCAAGGACTTAGGTGTTGTCTTGGAAGTTCTAGAAATTCATGTGTTTTTAAGAATGTATTTAAGCCATGGAGAAGTTGTTTAAGGTTTAGGTAATGTTGATGTTCAAGGAACAAGTGATGTTTAGGTATGATGTAAAAAGGAGATTTAGTTAGTAAGAAAATGATGCTTAAGAGATGATGTTAAGATGAGGAGAAAGTGTTTTGGGATAGTAGTTATGATAGGTGAAATGCCACCTAGTAATCATAAGGAGAAAACGTTGTAAGTGTTAGGAATTTTGTGGAGATATAAGTAAAGGTTTAAGGAATTAGGAAAAATAGTTTTGTGAGTGTTTAAGAATATCTTAAGGGTGTGTTTGAAGTGCCAAATGATGTTAGAACACCTTAAGAGGCCTTAGGAGAAGTTTGGTGAAGATTTGGCAAAGTTTGGTAAGTTTAGAAGGCGACCGACCCAGGGGCCGACCCAGTTTTTGGGTCGGTCGAGCCTCTGTAAATGTTAGAAATGTGTTCGGTAATGGTCCGACCCAAAAGGGTGGGTCGGACATGGGTCGTGTCGGTCAAGTTACAAAGGAGGGAAAATGTTCGCACATGGACCGACCCAGAATGGTGGGTCGGACGTGGGTCGGACGGTCATGTTTGTAAGGAAGTAAAAGGGGTCTGTAATGGACCGACCCAGTTGTGGGTCGGTCGGTGGGTCGGTCGGACCAAAGATGTTGTTTAAGGTTATGAAATGATGTGTGATGATGGGGATTGGTAGGTAATGATGTTATAAGGATGTTGAGGGCATGTTAGGTGAGTTTTAGTGACAAAAAATGGGTTAAAAGTTGTATTAAAATGTGAGAGTAAACAAGTTAAAAATGTTAAGTTATGTAACTAAGTTAACGGGGAAAAATTAAGCATTGACATTAAATGATCAAGCAAACCCCGATGTTAATAAAAACACATGTGATGTTAACAGTTGTTCGAGAATCGCTCGAGGAACATAAATGGACAGGATAAGTGGACTCCGGTGACAGGTATGGTTTTCTTGCAACCTGTGTCCTAACGGATTACACCGGCTTGTATGCCAATGTGTTTTTCTGTATGTTTGCCACGTTATGATATAAATCATGAACGAGTTTACAGTCGTTATTGCTATTGTATGTTTACGTGCCGATACCGGTAACCTCTAATGCGCTTGAAGGGCTAGTTAACCACTATTAGGTAAACGTAAGAGAGCGGTATCCGGTAATAACGTTTCCGACTTAAGGAACGTTCTAACCACGGCTATGCATGAGTTGGTTATGTGATGTTTGTTGCGTAATGTTTGTATGTGAATGTATGACTCTCTCCTCCCTTGTGTGCTTAACTCGGTTATGATGAGTATGGTGTGTGGTTGTTGGTAGGCTCCATAATGGATCTCTAACTACTTATTTCTAAGAGTCTATGGGCTAACGGGGGGTGAGGAGTCCGGCAGTTTCCGGCCACGCGTGTGATGGTGGGGGTCGTTATCATGTCCAGTTCGGCTCCCTTGGTGTATGTTTAGGTGGTATTCCAATTTGGTTTCAACCTTCCATTAGCTTATCCAAAGCTAGTTTACTGACTCACGTCGGGCCATAGGGGCATACTGTTGTTTGGTGTGCTTGGGATCACTATATCCGACACACCTTGGGTTTAAGTCAACCGTTCAAATAACAGGATGGTGATGAGGTAATTAACGAGCTTGGTATGAGTTTGGCAACAATCTATATGCTCATGGTATGGACTAACTATGATGGAAGGTTCCTTGTGAGAACCGAATTTATGATGTTATGTAATGTTATGGTGCTATGCAAATTCCCTTGCTATGCTAAGGTATTATATATACATATCGGATGTTAGAATGATGGTGAGGTTATCATGTGTATGTAGAAACTAGAAAGGTTGTTATGTTTGTATAAGGAATGAGATATGTTGTATGTTATGGAATGTGTGGATCATGGAAATGAATCCCAGTTTGTGACAAGAGGCGTTAAGGATAACCCGATTGATGGGTACACGTCGTTCGTTAAAGAAGTAGCTCCGTTAGTGGAGAGCCACTCTAGGGTTTAAGGAATCATGGTTGGTTGGTTAAGTGTGGATGTTTTGGTTATAGATTGAGCCCATTGAGGCGAAAATATTATGTGTGATTTGTTGCTGGTTTGTATGCATGATTGAATTAATCAACTGCATGCTAAGAGACAATTAGTCGTGCGTGGCCCGGTAGCATGCGGGCTGCGGGATTACCATACCAGCAAAGGTGCTGAGCCCCTTGGGGCCACCCCTTTCTCTTCTCTTTCCTATTTCAGGTACAGAAGTGCTGGAAGCGTTCGAGAGTAGGACGGGTAGTCGTTGTACATGGGTAAACTTTAAGTGTATGTATACAGTAGGTGTAGTAAGACCGAAATTGTTATCGGCAGCAGTTGTAAATACTCGGTACAGTGGGAATGTATGTATATAATAAATGTTGAATTGGGATGAGGAACGTATTGTGTAGTTGCTCGGGAATCTAGTCCATCAGACCGATATTAATGTGTATGTATTGTATTAGCCTTGTTAGCCACCGTGGTGGTTAACGGCGTGTACACCATTGGAATAAGTAATGTGATGAGTTGAATTTCCGCTGCAGTTTGTCGTTATGGGTGTTGTTGGATGGGGTGTTACAATAAGAATATATGCGATGCTAATTAACGTTGCATGTATACACACAACTATATAATATTAACGTATGTTTGTATACCTAACCGGAATGGATAAAACAAATCATAAGTATAAAACGTGAATATGTATATATTCATATACACATAAGTATAAGGAATAAATCCTGATATTTGAATACGCTATTACTAAAGCGTCTTTTAACCGACTCATTTAAACAAACCCGGGGCGTTGATAATTATAACGTACTATGAGTAACGAGTCTCGTATAACTGTAACTTAACAATAACAGTCGAAATCCGGGGTTGAAAGGTAGGGATTATTGTGCTGTTCGGATTTACCGAGCTTAAATAAGTCATGTGGATTGACTTATGTTGTTTGATATTTAGACCGTATCACTGACGAAGGCGCTCGACGAGCTAGTGGTCTACTGCGCAACCTAGGTCATTGGTGAACGGTACGTAAAGGGGTCTGATCTGAGATGTCCTGAGGACTTCCTCGGGCTCAGATACGTGTGCTGTATAATGTGTGTGATGCATGTATGTATGTGAGTGGATGTGATTGTGATATGTGATGTTTAATTGTTTAATTTCCCGCACCATTTAATTGTGCGCGAACGTCCTCCGAGACTAATACTACATCGACTATAGATCGACTTATATAAAACTACATACGCGAGTTAAGTGATTGTGGTTACCGTTCTCTGACATAATACACTAAATATTATAAGTATGTAGTTATATCCTAAGTGAAATGCTTAGGAATGAGACACGACATCGTCGGTCTCTAGAGCTTTGACTCGAACATGAATACTACCTAGAATAATTCTAGGTATGCGTAAGACCCACAGGGCAGCCAACAAAATAAGTGATGTTCTCCATAATTAAAACTGTAACTGACTATCTATGAAATACCCCAAACCTTGGTATGCTGGCAAAACATTAAAACATGATTTATTAAGACTAAAAAGAGTCTTAGAAACCTTAGTAAACAAATTTAAACAAAAGGAAACACAAATGTGCTTTAAAGTCAATAAGAGCCAAAATGTGCTCTAAGCTTGGGATAAACTTGGGTAAGACCTAATGAACTTACCAAGACCTCATTTATATACTAATGAACATATTAAACAAATTACCAAAGAAAACCAAGCTTGAAAACAAGTTAAAACACAAAATGTGCTTTAAGAAGTCTTAAAGCACATTTTTGAAAAATTGTCTTGTAAATGAGTTTTGAATGGCTAAATGTCCATCATTACTCTTAAATATATATGTGTACTATATAGTATCACATTTGGGTGGCTATATTAATGGGAAATCAAAAATTTCACTTCTAAGTGCCTTGTTTAGGTGAATAGTAACTTTTACAAGCTAGTTTATAACATATGTTGTATTAAGTAATTAAATTGACAAACAAAGACTAAGAAACCCTCATACTAATAAAGGGGGCCGGTTTTTATATGTGTGGTGACTCACCACTCTCTAGTTAATGTAATAAGTAAGTAAAGCAAACTAAGTAAACTTACTTTTTACTTTATAAACATAAATATCTTCTTAAAAGCAAATCCTATCTCATTCTCATTTCTTTCCTTCATTCCCACGGTTTGCAAACACCACCTTCTACCTCTCTTCTTTGCTCTCTCTCGGTAATACCACTACCACCATTAGAACTCCCACTTTGATCTCTTGTTAAATCTTGCTCACTTGTCCAAATCAAAAACAAAGACCACCAATCTCCTCCTCTCATCAAGCTCCTCATTACTATCTTCTCAAAACTCCAAGAGCTCCATTTCGGTGCCAAGGTGTTCCACCATTGAAGGAGCTTGAGCTTGTATTTTGACATATTGTTGATCTCCTTTGCTTCTAGGTAAGGAATCTCAAAGAAAAATCATGTTTCCTCCATGTTTTTACCTTGACCGAAAATACACATTGATATAGCTCTTTGTGTGACCTTGTTCTAGCTTCATTTCAACTCTTCATGGACTAGGTGGAGTCCTCTCTTGTTATATATTCAAACTCTCTTCAAAGATCAAGGTAAAACAACTACATTAATGTTTTTGAAACAATGTCAAATTAGGGTTTACAATGAGATGAAGCCTATAGCTTGAATACTCATTATAATGTTTGTATATTGTTTAGAACTTGACAAGGAATCAAAATACCATACGGTTTTGTAAGGAAACAAGAAGGAAGTGTGTTGGAAAAAGAGGTAAATCTACTAACTTAATGTTGTTTAATGCCTTAGGAGAAATGAGCCTATAATTGCTTATTAAAACTACCTAAAGAGCAAATGGTAAATGACCTAGTAAATGTTCTCAAGGAGACTAGTAAAATAACATATGTCTTGTTGTATGTAATCGCAGGTTAAAGGCATATATATTGTGGAAATTCAGTGTTTATGATTAAGCACTTTAAGGGCCTAAGAGCCATGCATTTTAAGGGCCTAAGTGCCATGCAATTTAAGTTATGCACTATATTGTGATGTAGTGTGAATTTGGTGAAGTTGTGTAAGAAAGTGTTCTTGGTGTTCTTAGTGTTCTAGGATGATTAATGATGAAAATAATGTGCTAAGGTGTAACAAAATGCTAGGAGAAACTATGTCGAAATTTAGAAAATGCATAAGGAGTTCAAGATGTTGTAAAGGAATTTTGATGAACTAGGAAGTGTTCTAGAGTGTAATAAGGACTTAGGCATGATCTTGAGGTTTTAGTATGTACCAAAGTCATTTTGGACTTAGATGAAGGCTTAGGCAAACTTTGGTAAAATAAGGAGGAAGTGTAAGCTTAGGAAAAGGGATTTCAAGAATGACTTAAGGAGTTTTAGTTTGTAAGAAATGATGTTAAAGTAATGATGTTGTGTGGAAGAAATATCTTGATATAATGGTTAGTATAGGCATGAAACATCACTTGGGAACCTAGGGAGTAGATACTATAAGTGTTGGAGGCTTTGGGGAAATTTGGTTAAGTGTTTAAAGGCTTAGAAATTGAGTATAATGGCACGTCCGAACTTCCGTCCGAACTTGGAAGCTCGGACATGCCCTGTTACGCTTACAGTTTTCTGGATTTTAGGTAGTGTCCGAACTACCGTCCGAATTTGGAAGTTCGGACGCACCTGCTATTTCTTAGGTATTATCCTCGAACTGTGTCCGAACTTGGGAAGTCCGGACACATGTTCGGACGTATGGATTTCTGGTTAGGATTTTCCTCGACTCATGTCCGAACTTCCGAAGTCCGGACACAAGTTCGGACATGTGTCTGTTTTCTGTCTAAAATCACGGCTTGTGTCCGAACTTGGAAGCTCGGACACAAGTTCGGACAGGCCACTGTATGGACCAAAAATTATTGTTTTAAGATGGGAATTGTTATCTAAAAATAGTAGTTGGTTAGTAATGATATAATAAGGTTATATAATACATGTTAGGTGGGTTTTAAAGGCAATTAAAAGGATGAAAAGTTGTAACAAGTGTAAAGTAAAAGTAAACTAGTAGTGTTGAGTAGATAATGTTAACAATGGACTAGTGCGTTAATTAACCGACGTTACTAATGTGTTTAGGAATCTTCCAAGGTGGAAACCAGTCGAGGCAAGGACCGAGGTATGGTTTTCTTGCAGTCTGTTGCCTACCGGTTTACACCGGCTTGGGTGTTGTTTGCTTTTCTGCGTGTTACGACCTTATAAGATTAAGGCATGAAAAGAGTTTACAGTTGTTATACATTATGATGATGTAAGGTTATGACTCCTTTCCCTTGGTTGTCTAACAAGACCTAAATGTTTGCTTGTATGTGACTTAACAAAATGTTGTGTGATCACTAACAAGTGCTAACCGGGGGAGTGAGGAGTCCGGTTGTTCCGGCCACGCGTGTGATGGATGGGGGTCGATATCATATTCGGTTCGGCTCTCTTGGTGTATGTATAGGTGGTATTCCAATTTGGTTTCTACCTTCCCTTAGCTTATCCAAAGCTAGTTACTGACTCACGTCGGGCCATAGGGGCATACGTATGTTATTTCGGTGTGCTTGGGATTACTATATCCGACACACCTTTGGTATAAGTTAACCGTCCTACATAACCGGACGGTAACGAGGATGGTAACGAGCTTAACATGGGATTAGTAATAATCTCTAGGCTCACATGGTATACTAACTATGGAGGAAGGTTCCTTGTGAGGACCGAATTTATGGTGTTATGTATTGATGTTGTGATGCTATGCAATTTCCCTTGCTATGCTATGGTTATATATATGTTGGATGTTCTAAAATGAATGCCATGTTATTATGACAATTGGTTGCGCGTATCCCGGTAGTCGATGGGCTGCGCGTTAGCCATACCAGCAAAGGTGCTGACCCCCTCGGGGCTCCATATTTTTTTGCAGGATGAGGATCGAAGAGGCAGAGTGGCTCTAGGTCCTAGGTTGTTGATGTACTTTTGGGATATGTTGGTTGTTAAGCCCGGGATGCGCCTGTGCTCCTGAGGCATTACATTTTGGTACTGATGTTAAACAGTGATGGATGATTATGGCTTGTAGGTGTGTTGTAAATTAAATACTCGGTATGGTTGGTTATGTTTATATATGGATGTTAGTTACTATGCTCGGGAGTCTGATCATCAGACCGATACACTTGTATTTATTCTGCCTAGTTAACCACGTGGGTGGTTAACGGCGTTGTAACACCAAAGCGAATAGTTATTGTTTGGTTGGTTATTTCCGCTGCGATTTCGGTAGATGATAGGGGCGTTGTAGGGGTGTTACAATCTAACTAACGAAGTTAACAGTGGAGTGTGAATGAATGTGAAGATGTACCTTAATCCAAACAGTCACTGACTGCTGGTCGCGCGTAGAGATCTCTTGGGTTATCCCGTATCGGGTTTACCCTAGTTAATCCTGAACGAACCTAGATAGATCGTCAGGCGGAGTGTGCTACCGTTGGCACCAGGCCCTTGGCCACCTAAATGGATGCCTTTACAAAGGCAAAGTGAATAATTCCCAGAGTATTCGGATGATCAGGGCAGTGAGCACCTTGTGTGTACGTGGGACTACGGTCCAAGTGAGATTATTTCGGGTTGTCCTAACTTGACACCCACTGACGTATGTGATGTGATGTAATGAGGACCCGGGGGGTCGTGTGAATAACTAAACAACCTGACCGTTACTAACAGCTGCACGTGTTAATGTTATAACTATTGTGTTGTGTGTTGTTGTGTGTGATTGTGTGAAATGTAGTGACTGTATTACTTGTTTAAATTACCGTCATCCATGTGTTTACTGCTTTAAATACCTGTACACCGGTAAAGCATGTAACGAACTTAATAATGGCGACCATGACTATTAAGTGACCAATAGGGTCCAGGCCTGACGTACTCAGCGTTTATCGCTGAGCCTTTATGGCATTACGTGCAGGTGATGAATTTCGTCGAAGCCGAAGAGCGGGACCCGGGTAGTTAATTAATTACAGTACGAGACTTTGTAATGTATAGAATGGGTATTAGTTTAATGTGTTTATAACATTGTACACATATGGGATTTACCTAGACGCTCACTTCTCGTTAAAGTTACTCTTGGTTTAGAATGATGTATAGGTTAGTATCTCGTTATCACTGCGGTTGCATTTGTAATACTATTGTTATTTCGTAGTTTATTCATTTCTGCTTCTTTACTCGTATGGGCGAGTGATGGCACGTGACACCCAAGTGAGTTTTAGTAATGTGAGACTTCCGTTGTGAGTCGTTATTAATTAGATGCTACGTGAGTGATTATTACGAGTTTACGAGTGGGGTGTTACAGATACCACTTTTTGTAACACCCCTAATCCAAAACTTGTAATAACGTCACAAGTCGTAGCATAATAAATAACAATTCACAGCAGAAAATAAAACTATCTTCCTCGGTGTTACACGCCGTTACTGTAACGCCCCTATTTAACATAAATGCAGCGGAAAGTAAAATACTAAGGCGATTACAGATCATCGGGTTCCAAGCACCCGGCACCAAACCTCACCAATTACAACTTATAAAATTATAACTGCTACGGTCTGAACTCGAGAAAACATAACATAAACCTAACAATAGAAAAATACGCCAACGCTCCACAAATCCTAATTCCCACCCCAATCACTCAGACTCTTCGTGGCCACCTGTATAACAACTCATACCTGCAAGATAAAACCAAGCAGCCCACCCCGGGAGGGGTGAGTCAGTTCCCTGGAATGGAACTGGTACAATCCTCATAACAGAAATTAAAACATAATCCTTAAACAATATAGAAACTTGGAAAGAAACTCTTAAAAACAAAACAGAGGAACAAGGCACTTCGAAATCACCAAGTCAAAGCAACAAGCAAGGAATAGAGATCGTCAACAGAAAAGATAAAGTTAGTCAATTAAAACCACACCAGGAGTTAGTGAACATCCCATGCTTAAGTTAGATTAAGTTCCAGTAAGAGTATAAAGACCCAAGTAGTCACAAGGACTAGGAAAGGAAAGAAGAAATCCAAGAACCAACAACTCAAGAGTGGAATGAAACCAATTGGAAGAGATGACTCCGCTGCCAATTACGTCCCTTTTGGGACAGGGGATATACAGCCCCTCGCTGTTAACTACGTCCGATAGGACAGGGGATATACAGCCCCTCGCTGTTTACAACGTCCGATTGGACAGGGGATATACAGCCCCTCGCTGTTTACCGGTGAAGATGTGCGCACAACACAACAAAGACTCAGCTCATGGTTGAAAAATATCCAGAGTCAACAGAAGAATTTACCAAGATTGACATTTTCCCATATTCCCACTAGATTAATAACTGCACAAGTGCAATACCAAAACACTCAGTCCTACAGAGTGCAGAGGCGGAAACCCTCAACAGTTAATATCTAGTGAGACAACCAGATAAGAGGAACCAATGATCATGTGAGTTGTACATTCAAGGCTCAGTTAGTCACATCAAGCTGAGTTAGCCACACAAACAGTTTCCTTTCGAAATTCATTCAAGCTCAGTTAGCGTTTCTCAAAACATTCCATAAAGTTCATCACCAAAAGTATCTGAGTACGAGAAATCGTACCTGGTATATGTAGAAGCAGTAACCAAACTTGAAAATGCGAACTACTTCCACTAATCACCTATAATTAAAGTATTCCAAGCATTGATTAGTTAAGGCACTATAATGCTACACATCCTCCATTCTTATTAGTCTATAGTTTTGTTTTACAGTTACTCTCTCTAAGGATCTGGCTAGATCTCGTAATTAAATCTTTAATGTATACTTAACTCATTCCTTTTACCTACTCCTGATTATAGGTTTAATTTAATTAAACCCTTTGGTCACGCTTGGCTAACTTACTTTGACACCTATTTAAGGTTTAGGATATGTATTTCCCCCTAATAGCCCACCTAGATGTCACATTAACATTTAATATTTTTAATTGTCACGTATGAATTAGGTTTATCCCAATTTTTCCCTCTTAATATGTTTCCCATAAGGTATGTTACTTCTTTTATTTACTTCTAATGTATTTATATATACACTTATATTTTCCTTAGGATTTATCCAAAACATTCTTTAAGAAATCCTTATTGTATTTAATTATATTTAATATCTTTTAGACATATCCACAACCGACATATGGTTTATAAAATAAAGTGTTTTCCCTAGTTTTAATTAAGCATATTAACCTCCATAATAACAACATGTAGTTTAGTTTAATACCTTGATTTAATATAAGTTCCTATTTTATTTCTCTCATTTAAGTATATATATATATATGTAAACAACTTTTACTTCACTTAAAAGATAATACCCAAAATATTTATAAACATACTGGTATAAAATGTTAATTTAGGTTTAATTATTTTCCCCAACCTAAGAAGCTTATTAACAAACCATACTTTAATTTTTGTTACATTGAAAACCATATATTATAAGTTATTCTTATGAAAATTCCATAAACATAATTTTTAAACCCATCTACCCTTGTCCAAAAATTCCCAAATTTAATATATAATAACTATAACATTTTAGACATATTATAAAATTTTTATTTCATAAAAATATCTTTTTAAATTACCCAAATAATTCCATAATACTCGTAACTTGCAAAAATCATAACTTATGTTTAAAAACTCAAAACCCATATTAATTTACATAAAAATAAGCTATACTTTATAAGGAATATATGGTTAAAATTTCAAGTCAAAATACATTAGGGAAGGTCATTAAATAAATTCAACAAGTCAGAGTTTTATTCTGGGATGTATATCATCTACGTTATAATCTCGGCCGTCCGTTTCTCCTAACTACAATCGGACGGCCCAGTTTTGTCGAGTTCATCAGGAAACCCCTATCTTCTCAAACTAACGAGTGTGATAATTACTTACTCCCTCCATTATATACTATTTGTAATTTTATTATCATGTTATCCAAACTATATTATTAGACTAAAGCTTATATATATACATCTCATATTACTAGTTTATTGTTCGTTTCATCCTATTTCCTTAAGCTTAGTTGTGCACATATATTTATATATTTTAAGATCCTAAAATTATCAACCTTCTCCACTACTTAATAATTAAATTTCTCTCTTTATCCATATATTCACTTTTCATTTTACAATCTAATTCACCCTTGAACTTAGGGGTTTATCGATCCATTATTATCTTAGTGAAGTTGACTAAATAATCTATCACTCAAATTAATTGATCAATTTAACCACCTAATCTCGTTCTCCCACTAATCACAATATTCTCCCATATATTGATTTTCCAGCAACTTAGCTACATAGATATTTTAAATCCCGAATTATTAATCCTTTTAAAACTTAATATTTCTTTATGTACTACTCCTCTAAACAAATCTTCCATTTTGACTTATTACTTGTTAATCTAACCAACCACTTATTATTATTTTTAATCCCTAATTTTTGACTTAATTTATTACTTAATAACTCCTTATTTTTCTTAACGGTATGCATATATATATATATATTTACATCCTGAACTATTAACCTTCTCAACTATTTTAGTAATTCCTTAATTTCTCTGTGTAAATATTTTTTTGTGTGTTTTTATTTGTTTTATCCTTCTCATAACTAAAACCCGTATATACGTATTAACATATATGTTCAAATACTTCCCGTCATATTAGCATTCATACCGACAAAGTTTCCCTTATTTTTAACCACTTAAAATGATATTAGTATTATATTACTCAATTCCTCCTACTTTAACTTAATTATATAAATATGAACGTTAAATCCTAAATTCACTAAACATTATCCGCTCCCCGTTATAAACTTATTAATTTATAATTCATAAATTAACCTAACCACTCATCCATTCTCTATTTACTCCTATAACTATTTTTCTTTTACTCGATCCCTTTTATTTCCTTAATCTCAAGTATTTAAACATGTATTTTACATTCCCATCAATAACCGTTTAACCACTAAATATCTAATTATTAGGTACTCCTTTAATCTCCCCCACCAACCATAATATCTTCCTACAATATTGATTTTCCAACAAAATTAACTACACAAATACATATTAAATCCCAAGTTACAAATCGCTTAAACGCTTAATAATTCTGTGTTTATTATTCCTTTTATCAAATCAGTACAATAACTCAATTTGTCACCAATATTTTTTTTCAAAATTTCCAAAATCTCCAAACTTACATATCCGGAAACTAAATCCCTCGTTTTAAGTTTCCATTATAATTTATTTAGACATTTTAAAATGCACGTAAAGTTTATTCCCATTATTTCTTTTATCCAGAAAAAATCCAAAACTTCTATTGTTATATCAAAGTAGAATAAATTAGTTGGAGCTTATTACCGGTTTGAGAAGAAAGTTTTCAAGTCCGTGAAATCTGGTGTGCAACGCGCAGCAGGTCCAGTGATTTATTGCCCGCATGGCATATAGAAACAACGAGGAATGAAGAGTGGTGCAGTAGCCCTGTGATTTATGATGCGTAATTGATGGCTAATTGCAGCAGTAATTCATCACTTTGCTAAGGTTGCGGACGAGCTCTTGATGAGGCGGGAAGAGACTGAGTGGTTTATTGAAGGAGACTTTGATTCTTATGTGAAGAGACTACAACAGCTGTTAGCCTGGGGTGGAGAACCTGAACTGAAGGAGAAATAAATTCCGTTCATCGTGCTCTTTTCATGGTTATGGTCGTTAAGATAGTTTAGAGACTTGCTCGAATAAGCTTCAAAAGGTAAACATGGGGGTAAAAGGTCTATAGCTGCGGGAGAAGAAAGGACTGATAAGAAAATAAGATCACTTTCTGTTGAAGAGGAGTACCGGTTGCAGCATGGGTGCATCGACAAAGATTGCGGATGAAGAAGTGAATAGAAGAAGAGGCGCTGGATATGAAGAGAAACAGGTCGCTGGTTGAAGAAAATAAAGAGTCTGGCTATGTTCCTTTGCCGGTTTGATTGCACGTGAGTGGAGGAAATATGAAGAGAGCTGGTTGCTAAATTACCGTGAAGAGATTTGAAGAAAATAAAAGGTTCATTTCCAGTTACCTGGGTGAAGAAAATAGAGGGCTGACATGGATTATACATATATTTATAACTTGAGGAGAAAATGAATGAGAAATTTCAACCGTGAGTGAAAGGGAAATTTCTAGAATATATATTTTGCCAATTAAGTTATTGTATGAGGGGAATATGAAGAAGAGAGGCCAGCATGTAAGTTTCTTGATTATTATGAGAAGAAAATGAAGAGTTTATTTTGTTTGTCTATCCATTGTTTGCTGAATAAGTGCTCTTGGAATTGAGTTTGCAAAATAAATATTATAAATGAAGAGAATAAAAATAGAAATGAAGAAGGGACATGAAGAGAGAATTACATGTATTAACCGTGAGTGATGAGTAAATAAAGAGAAAAGGAACGTTGAGAATATAATGACTGTGAATGAGGGAATATGAAAGGAGAGAGGTTTGCCAATTAAATTATAACCATGAGTGAAAAGAAAATAGAGAGAGGCTATAATTTATGTTTTATTTATTTTAGTTATGTTTTTTTGTAACCTGAGTAAAGGTAATATGAAAAGGATTAGAGGAGATTCATAATTAAATTAGCTCGTTAAATAACCTCTCAATCTTCCTCATAATAATCTATGTGTCGTTTCATGTAATAATATATATTACAGGTTACACCGATTTTTATTGTATAATTTACTCCTTTATTTGATCCTCTTAATTTAGAATTTCACGTTAGGTTTGATAAATCTTTTTAGACTATATATTTATTTTTATAAATATAACTGAGGTTCATTGAAACCTTAATTCATGTAAGTATTTACTTAATTCATTATTGCAACATGTTAGCCTTATATAATGTTAGCCTTATATAATTAGACCTTAATTATATTTATAATTATTATGGATATTTCAACTATGATATTATCTTGACTTTTATGATCCAAATCAATGTTCCAAATATTTCTAAAATCTTTTATAATATAATTGGAGTGTCTTGAAAATTTTTCAAGATTTATTGACTTATAAATCTTACTATTAAATTCATAATACTATATAATATATATACTAATTAAATATTTAATTGTATTCTTTAGAGTTAAATAGGAGGAATCCCCTAAAATAATTTCCATAATTCCATATAATATTAATACTCATAACTCCATACAATAATTTAATATTCATAATTACTTATACTAATTTAACATTCATAATTCCATATAATAATTTAATACTTAATAGTATTATTAAAGGTTTAATAAAAGAAATCCCCTAAATTAATTTAAATTAATTTAGGGGTATTTCAGTATATCCCCCTTAAAAGAAACTTCGCCTCGAAGTTTAAAAATCAACTAATAGGCACTCACACCGCTTCGGGTGTGCTGAGACAATAATAATTCCAATGAAATTCCATACCAATCCAATCCTTTATTTCCATCCATTTCCATAACAACATTCCACTCGAGATTACTCAAAATCAAAACGAACCAAGATATACCAAGACATAGCATGATGAAAATCAACAGTCACATACTGTGTCATAATGTAAAAACCAAGCACATACAAACACCTCTCATTCTGCTAATAAGGCAACATGGCATAATCTGGATGAGGTGACGAAGGAAGAGTATGCCAGTATATCCCCCTTAAAAGAGCTAAGGTACGCCCTCGTACCGCTACTAACGAGAACCCATTGAAGGCAAGAATATAGGGAAATATCATGTGAATATGTGTGGGTACTTCACTCTCATGGAGTCCTCAGTCTCCCAAGTAGTGTCTTCTACCCCATGATTTAAGTAAGTAGTTCAATCCTAGAACAACATCTAGTTATTAGGTTGAGTAAAAAAAAAACTTAATGAATTTTAAGCACAACTAAATTAATGAGTTATGCTAGTACCAGGATGTGTGTGGATCTATATAATTTTTAATGGTCTAGTACCAAGTAATGTTGGTTATTTCAGGTTAGAGGTTGTTGTAGTTGTTTAGTTACCATTTAAGCTAAAGGTTGAAGGTGAGTGTATATCATTGTATTATTGATTAAACATGTATGCTTATTAAAATGTTAGTTAATAATGAACTATACAGTTTATAATATAACTAATTATATCTTTAAGAAATAATTTTTTTTTTGTGTAATGAATTACCTCTCAACCTGGGTTAGGTGGGTGTATATCTATATGTTATTTAATAGTATGATAAAGTCAAATGTTCCAGGCTGAAGTTTATCGTGGTTTGTTAGTTACCATTCAAGATAGAGATAACATACTACTCTTAGATTGTAATATAATTGACTATATATTCCCTATTGACTAGGATTATCAAGATATTAGTTAGTGACAGAATACACTGGTTATATTATAACTAACTATTTGTTTAAGAAATAATAATTCAGGTAAAATACCTTATTAGCAACTTATATTATGATACTCCATTTAAAAACCTCTCTTGCTTAGTGTAATTTTCAAAGTAACTATGCAATGTATAATGAATTACACCCTTTTTTTATCTAGTTTTAGGAAGTTTCAAGGATCACCCAACCTTGACATGGCCAGTGCCAAAGTTGAATTACCTCTCAACCCTATTTTGTGTCCAGTATCCCTTGATCTGGCCAGAACCAAGTTCAACCTTCCACCAGGTTCACCAAGCTCATCATGCATCAAATACATATTTACCAAATTATTGCATTATTACTTTCTAGTAGATAACCATGAAAATTCCAAATAACCCTTCCTAAAATCCTAAAGATTTACCTTTACTCTCAATGAACATAATCCATCAACAACTAAGTTTTGATCCTGAAACCTGTGGGTTATGGATCCATCACTAATCCATTCTTTTAATTATTTTCCTAAGGATTTTCTAACCTTTAGGTTATCTCACATATTTGATCCTTAATAATATTACACACTTTTTATTTCCAAGTTATCACCTTAGGCATGATTCTCTATCATCCTTTATTAGAAAATTAGAAAGATTTGTAATGCTAAGCTATGGCTAACACAGCAATCATGCAATTCCAAAGACCTGGTTCCATGTTTATATTTCCTATAAAAAACTCAAATCAAGTGGGGTTTGACTCCATGTCGTGTCATCATCAATGATAGTCATTTTGAGTATCTAAATATTCACAATACATTTCAACCCAATTATATATATATATGTATATTCAAGGTCCCACACAACGCCCTATAATTTCCTTTGATTCTACAAACACAAACCGTCTTTGTAGTAAAGGTGTGAAATTTTATGACGTACTAAGGACGGTGCATAGATGGAGTGTTCATAAATACATGAAGTAATGTAAAAGCAAGTAAAGTGAAGTATGGGGTAAGGGTAACGTGCCTTTCTGGAATCCTCACTTCCCAATTCTACCCCAATTCCCCAGTTTTAAGGGCACCTATATTCTAAGTATTTCACTCGGCTTGTTTTCTCGGGCTCAGAGCGTAACTACGCTCTGATACCACTTTCTGTAACGCCCCTATTTAACATAAATGCAGCGGAAAGTAAAATACTAAGGCGATTACAGATCATCGGGTTCCAAGCACCCGGCACCAAACCTCACCAATTACAACTTATAAAATTATAACTGCTACGGTCTGAACTCGAGAAAACATAACATAAACCTAACAATAGAAAAATACGCCAACGCTCCACAAATCCTAATTCCCACCCCAATCACTCAGACTCTTCGTGGCCACCTGTATAACAACTCATACCTGCAAGATAAAACCAAGCAGCCCACCCCGGGAGGGGTGAGTCAGTTCCCTGGAATGGAACTGGTACAATCCTCATAACAAAAATTAAAACATAATCCTTAAACAATATAGAAACTTGGAAAGAAACTCTTAAAAACAAAAAAGGAACAAGGCACTTCGAAATCACCAAGTCAAAGCAACAAGCAAGGAGTAGAGATAGTCAACAGAAAAGATAAAGTTAGTCAATTAAAACCACACCAGGAGTTAGTGAACATCCCATGCTTAAGTTATATTAAGTTCCAGTAAGAGTATAAAGACCCAAGTAGTCACAAGGACTAGGAAAGGAAAGAAGAAATCCAAGAACCAACAACTCAAGAGTGGAATGAAACCAATTGGAAGAGATGGCTCCGCTGCCAATTACGTCCCTTTTGGGACAGGGGATATACAGCCCCTCGCTGTTAACTAGTCCGATGGACAGGGGATATACAGCCCCTCGCTGTTTACAACGTCCGATTGGACAGGGGATATACAGCCCCTCGCTGTTTACCGGTGAAGATGTGCGCACAACACAACAAAGACTCAGCTCATGGTTGAAAAATATCCAGAGTCAACAGAAGAATTTACCAAGATTGAAATTTTCCCATATTCCCACTAGATTAATAACTGCACAAGTGCAATACCAAAACACTCAGTCCTACAGAGTGCAGAGGCGGAAACCCTCAACAGTTAATATCTAGTGAGACAACCAGATAAGAGGAACCAATGATCATGTGAGTTGTACATTCAAGGCTCAGTAAGTCACATCAAGCTGAGTTAGCCACACAAACAGTTTCCTTTCGAAATTCATTCAAGCTCAGTTAGCGTTTCTCAAAACATTCCATAAAGTTCATCACCAAAAGTATCTGAGTACGAGAAATCGTACCTGGTATATGTAGAAGCAGTAACCAAACTTGAAAATGCGAACTACTTCCACTAATCACCTATAATTAAAGTATTCCAAGCATTGATTAGTTAAGGCACTATAATGCTACACATCCTCCATTCTTATTAGTCTATAGTTTTGTTTTACAGTTACTCTCTCTTAAGGATCTGGCTAGATCTCGTAATTAAATCTTTAATGTATACTTAACTCATTCCTTTTACCTACTCCTGATTATAGGTTTAATTTAATTAAACCCTTTGGTCACGCTTGGCTAACTTACTTTGACACCTATTTAAGGTTTAGGATATGTATTTCCCCCTAATAGCCCACCTAGATGTCACATTAACATTTAATATTTTTAATTGTCACGTATGAATTAGGTTTATCCCAATTTTTCCCTCTTAATATGTTTCCCATAAGGTATGTTACTTCTTTTATTTACTTCTAATGTATTTATATACACTTATATTTTCCTTAGGATTTATCCAAAACATTCTTTAAGAAATCCTTATTGTATTTAATTATATTTAATATCTTTTAGACATATCCACAACCGACATATGGTTTATAAAATAAAGTGTTTTCCCTAGTTTTAATTAAGCATATTAACCTCCATAATAACAACATGTAGTTTAGTTTAATACCTTGATTTAATATAAGTTCCTATTTTATTTCTCTCATTTAAGTATATATATATATGTAAACAACTTTTACTTCACTTAAAAGATAATACCCAAAATATTTATAAACATACTGGTATAAAATGTTAATTTAGGTTTAATTATTTTCCCCAACCTAAGAAGCTTATTAACAAACCATACTTTAATTTTGTTACATTGAAAACCATATATTAAGTTATTCTTATGAAAATTCCATAAACATAATTTTTAAACCCATCTACCCTTGTCCAAAAATTCCCAAATTTAATATATAATAACTATAACATTTTAGACATATTATAAAATTTTTATTTCATAAAAATATCTTTTTAAATTACCCAAATAATTCCATAATACTCGTAACTTGCAAAAATCATAACTTATGTTTAAAAACTCAAAACCCATATTAATTTACATAAAAATAAGCTATACTTTATAAGGAATATATGGTTAAAATTTCAAGTCAAAATATTGAAATACCCCAAACCTTGATATGTGGTTTAAATAGCAAACTATGTTATATAAAGGCTAAAAAGTGCCTTAGAAACATCAGTGGACAATTTAAAACATAGTAAAGTGCAATAAAGCACTAAGACACAGTTTGAGCAAAAACATGCTCTAAGCTATGAGTGAACTTGGTTAGGACCCAATGAGCCTACCAAGACTTAATAATATTCAATTATGATTTAATAAGGCTAAATAAGTCCTTAGGAAACCTTGGTGGACAGTTAAACCAAATAAAACACAAGAAAATACCTTAAAGTCAATATGAGCAAAAAATGTGCTCTAAGCTTGGGATAAATGTGTATAAGACCTAATGGTCATACCTATACTTTATAAATATGTTAATGAACTATTAAAATCAATTACCAAAGAAAACCAAGCTTGAAAAAAGTTAAACACAAATGTGCTTTAAGGAGTCTTAAAGCACGTTTTGAAAAATGTGTTGTAAATGAGTTTTGAATGGCTAATGTCCATCATTACTCTTTAATTAACATGTGTACTATATAGTATCACATTTGGGGGCTATATTAATGGGAAATCAAAAATTCACTTCTAACGTGCCTTGTTTTAGTGAATAGTGATTTTTATAAGCTAGTTTTGTAACATATAATGTTATAAGTAATTAAATTGACAAATAAGACTAAAGTACCTCCTAACTAAATGGGGGCCGGTTTTTCAAGGAGTGAGTCACCAAGTTGTAAAAGAAATCAATAAGTAAAGTAAAGCTTAAAGTAAAGTACTATTTTGCTTTATAACAAAATATTTCCAAAAAGCAAAATCATCTTCTCATTCTTCTCTTCTTTCATTTTCACACGGTGTTCTCACTTCTCCTTCCTCATTTACGATTTGCAACAGCTCTCTCTTCTCCATCTTTATTTCCTTGCCAATCCAACTCCATGCTCCAAATCAAATTCTAAGACCATATTTGTCTAGTTGGTCAAGCTCTACACTTCTACCTTTTCAAATCTTCAGAGCTCAATTTCGGTGCCATGGAGAATCACCATTGATGGAGCTTGAGCTTGTGTTTCTACACATTATTGATCTCCATTACTCCTAGGTAAGGAATCTTCAAAAAAATCAAGTTTCCTCATGTTGTGTGTGACCGAAAATATTCATTGATGGAGCTCCTTGTTGCTTTGTTCTAGCTCCATTTGAATCTTTCAAGGGACTAGGTGGAGTCCTCTCTTCATAGATATTCAACACCCTTCAAAGATTAAGGTAAAACAACTACATTATGTTTTGAAATAATGTGAACCTAGGGTTTACAATGAGATGGAGATTAAAGCTTGAATACTCATTATGTTGTTGTATAATGTTTAGTGTTGGCAAGGAACAAATCCTACCGGTTTTTAAGGAAACAAGAAAGAAATTTGGGAGGAAAAGGGTAAATATGCTATCTTAATGTGGTTTAATGCCTTAGGAGAAATAAGCTTATAATGCTTGTTAAAAACTACCTAAAGAGCAAATGGTGAATGACCTAGTAAAGTGTTCTCAGGAGACTAGTTAAGGAAAATATGTCTTGGTGTATGTATTTGCAGGTCAAGGCATTACTATGTGGGAAATTCAGTGTTTAAGGTTTATGCAATTTAAGGCCTAAGAGCCATGTTGTTTAAGGGCTAAGTGCCAAGCAATTTAAGTTATGCACTATATGTGATGTAGTGCTAAATGTGTGAAGTCTTGTGTATAAAAATGTGTTTGTGGATTTAGGGTGTTCTTGAATGAAATAAGGTAAAAAACCTAAGTGTTTGGATGGAGTAAATACAAGAGAAGCTATGGCCAATTTGGGGAAATGTGTGGAAGTTCTAAGTTTTAAGAAAGTTTTGGTGAACTAGGAAGTGTTAAAGGTGAATAAAGGTTTACTTGAGAGAAGGAAAACATGTGTAAGGTGATTTAGAGTGATGCAAGGACTTAGGTGTTTATCTTGGAAGTTCTAGGAATTCAATGTGTGTTTTGAGGATGTATTTAAGTCTTGGAGGAGTGTTTAAGGTTTAGGTTATGAATGTGCAAGTGGGAATAATGTTTAGGTAAGGTTTTGAGGAAAGGAACTTTTAGGAAGTTGTGAAAAGAAGATTTGTTCAGTAAGAGAAGATGCTTGCGAGATGATGTAAGGTAAGGAGGAAACATTTGGGATAGTTGTAATCAAGGTGAGAAACACCATTTAAACTAGAGTCAAATGTTATAAGTTTGGGTGTATGTTAAGAAAATTGGGTAACAGTTGGACAATGTTTTAAGGAATCGAAGTGGTATTTTGGCATTAGAATATACCTAAGATCATATGTTAAGTTTATACAATTAATGGAGGTGGAGAACTAAGGCAACAACACTTGAAAAATGCATTTTGACAATAGCTTTGGTCCGGGACCTAGGTCATGGTTCAAAGACCCGGACCAAGCTTTTAAAATGGCGAGAGTTGTAACATGTTTGTGGTCCGGGACTTAAGGGAAGTACAAGGTCCCGACCACCCTATTAAAATCGCCCGAGAGGTTTCTAATGTGTTGGTCCGGGACTTAAGGTAAGGACCAAGTCCCGGACCCACTCTAAAAATGTTTGTTAAGGTTGGAAATGATGTCTAATGATGGGGATTGAGGTTAATGAGTGTGCGGTTGTTAACGGACATGTTAGGGAGTTTTAATGACAATTAAGTGGGTGAAAAGTTTGTAATAAACTGTGAAAGTAAAAACAAGTTAAAAAGTGAAGTTATGTAACTAAGTTAAGGGGAAAAATTATAAGCATTAGACATTAAATAAGCAAGCAAACCCCGATGTAATAAACACATGTGATGTTAACAGTTGTTCGAGAATCGCTCGAGGAACATAAGTGGACGTGGGTAAAGTGGACTCCGGTGTCAGGTATGGTTTTCTTGCAACCTGTTTCCTACCGATTACACCGGCTTGTATGCCAATGTTTGTTTTGTATGTTGCCACGTTGTAAGATTAAACATGTAATGAGTTTACAGTAATTCATTTATTGGCGTGTACACTCCGATACCATTTAACCTCGGAAAGTGTTAACCTTAGTTCTCTGAGTCTAGGATCACATGAGTCGGTATTCGGAGTAAACGACCCACCATGGGACGTTCTAACCACGGCTATGCGTGTGTTAATTGTGTGATATGTGTTTGTGAATGTAGGATCTCCCTTGTGTGTTTAACCCAGTTGTAATTCTGTATGGGTGTGTAGTTATGATAGACTCCATAGTGGGGTTCTAACTAATATCTAAAGTAAGTATGTACTAACAGTGGTGAGGAATCCGGTTTGGCCGGTCGCACGTTCGGTTGTTTGGGAGAGGGTATCCTTCCTAGCCTTACCCTTCTCTTTGTTATTGTAACACCCCTAATACGCACATGATACTAATGAAATCGCAGCGGAATAAAATAACTAAACAGTAACTAACGCTTCGGTGCTACAACGCCGTCAACCACCCACGTGTTAACAAGGCAAATAATACAATTGTACCGTCTGATGATCAGACTCCCGAGCATAAGACTAAACATAAATACATTATATACAATACCGAGTGTTTACATAATCTTCACTGTATATCATCACTGAAACACAGCCAACCAAAAGTATATAACGCCACAGGAGCACAGGCGCATCCCGGGCCAACATCCAAAAGTATACAAAAGTAATTACATCCTAGGATCTAAAGCCACTCCGCTTCTTCGATCCTCATCCTGCAGTATAAGAAATATGGATCCCCCGAGGGGGTCAGCAACCCTTGGCTGGTATGGCTAACGCGCAGCCCATCGGCTACCGGGATACGCGCAGCTAATTGTCATGATAACATGGCATTTATTTACATACTTAACATAACATAACATAACATGGAGCATGGCATCAGTAGTGCACAGCTCATTATCACATACACAGTGGATCTTGGTTCCACAATAACAAACCACAAGGGTCAAATAACATAAGAGCCTAGAGAGTGAATCACCCTCATGTCAAGCTCGTTAAACACACTCATTACCGTTCTGTTAGACGAACGAGTAACTTAAGTCACAGATGGTTCGGATTTAGTGACCCGAACACACCACACAAACACAGGTTCCCACTAAACCGATCATAAGTCAGAATAGGTAAGCTTTGGAAAAAGCTAGCGGGAGATCGAACGCCAAATTAAGGTGAACAATCTTAACAACATAAGAGTCGAATCTGATTCAGATATCTACTCTTAACTTACATGCATGACCGGACAACCGGATTCCTCACTTCCCAGTTAACACTTGTTAGAAGTTCATAGTGGAACTTAACAACCAACACACAATAGGTGGTGGTAAGTCATGTTAGACACACACAAGGGAATTGAGTCACAACATTACTCACAATAATATGAACAACTGTAAACTCATTACATTTTAAATCTTATAACGTTGTAAACACACAAAAACATACAACACACAAACCGGTGTAAACCGCTAGACAACAGACTGCAAGAAAACCATACCTTGGTCCTTGCCTCGTTTGATTTCCTCCGTAAGTCACTCCTATACATAATTCAAGAACGTCGGTTAATTATTAACTTACTTAACCTCCAAATTTACTAGTGTTTAACATAATTGTATGACATGTTTTAATGTCTATCTTACCCTAGGTTACCTTCATTATACACCCTAGGGTTAACTACCTAAGTCACATTCTTTTCTGTTTTTTTTTTTTTTTTACAAGTTTAGGTCCGACCGACCTTGCCGACCGAACTTACCCAAGTTCGGTCGATTCCAGAACACATTTCCGTTAAGATTTTCTACTCCGACCGAACTTACCAAGTCCGGTCCTAAGTTCGGCCTTTTCCCGAGAGTTTCTCCCCTTTGTAAATTTAGCCCGACCGAACTTACCAAGTCCGGTCCTATGTTCGGCCTTTTCCAGAGAGTTTCTCCCCTTTGTAAATTTAGCCCGACCGAACTTACCAAGTCCGGTCCTATGTTCGGCCTTTTCCAGTAACTCAATCCGTACTCAAAATACAGGCCCGACCGACCTTGCAAGTCCGGTCCCGAAGGTCGGCCTTTTCCAGAAGCCAATTCTCGCAGGGTAAACTGGGCTCGACCGAGCTTGCAAGTTCGGTCGCAAGTTCGGTCTGCCCCAGACCTTTGTTTTCCTTTCACATTCAACTCCAAACTTCACCCCATACAACCTAGTACCCCTAATCTCATTTGGGCCCTTCAAACACACCTTAAGACATCCTTAAACACTCATAAAACTCATTATCTAATTCCTTAAACCTTTACTTATTTCTTCACAAAATTCCTAACACTTACAACATTTTACACTAGGTTTCTAAATGGTGTTTCTCACCTATGATAACTACTATCCCAAAATGTTTTCTCCTTATCTTAACATCATCTCTTAAGCATTATTTCTCACAACCAACTCCTTATGTCACTCTTGAAGTTCTTTTCCAAGTTTACACTTTCTTCTTATTTACCAAAGTTTGCCTAAGTCTTTACCTAAGTCCCAAGATGACTTTGGTACATACTAAAATCTCAAGCTCAAGCCTAAGTCCTTGTTACATCCCAAATCGCCTTAATGCACGTTTCTTACACAAGAACAACACTTAACCATTTTAAATACTCCTTAACTTATCAACTCATTTTAACACTTAGAACTTCACATTTGTTACCCAAATTTCGACATGGGTTCTCCTAGAACATTACTAAACCAAAACACATTGTTTTTACCAATAAACAACCAGGAACACTAAAAATCCCTCAAGTACTTATTATACACAAACTTCACTCACAAAGCACTACATCACAATATAGTGCCCAATTTAAATTGCATGGCACTTAGGCCCTTAAATGACATGGCTCTTAGGCCCTTAAAATGCACAAATCATAAACACTGAATTTCCACAATATATTTGCCTTTAACCTGCAAATACACTCAACAACACATATGCCTTTTACTAAGCTCGTGGGAACACTTTACTAAGTCATTCACCATTGGCTCTTTAGGTAGTTTTAATAAGCATTTATAAGCTCATTTCTCCTAAGGCATTAAAACAACATTAGTTTAGTAGATTTACCTCTTTTGCAAAATAACTTCTTTCTTGTTTCCTTTAGAAAACCGATAGAGTACTTGATTCTTTGACAAGTTCTAAACAATATACACACATTATAATGAGTATTCAAGCTATAAGCTCCATCTCATTGTAAACCCTAGTTTTACATTGTTTCAAAAACATTAATGTAGTTGTTTTACCTTGCTCTTTGAAGAGAGTTTGAATATCTAGCAAGAGAGGACTCCACCTAGTCCATGAAGGGTTGGAATGAAGCTAGAACAAAGTCACATAAAAAGCTCCTTCAATGTGTATTTTCGGACATGACAAAAACAAGGAGGAAATGAAGTTTTTATTTGAGATTCCTTACCTAGAAGTCAAGGAGAGTAACAATATGTAAAAATACAAGCTCAAGCTCCTTCAATGGAGAAACTCCATGGCACCGAAATGGTTGTCTTGGACTTTTGAAAAGATAGGAATGAAGAGCTTGATGAGAGGAAGAAGATGGTGGTGTTGTTTTTGATTTGGACAAGTGAGCAAGGTTTTACAAGAGGTCAAGCTTGTGTTCTAATGGTGATAGTGGTTTTATCGTGAGAGAACAAAGAAGGAAGAAGAAGAAGAGAGGTGGGGGAAACCGTGTGAGCAAGGAAAGGAAATGAGAGAATGAAGATTGGTTTTACTTTAGAAGATATTTGTAGTTTAAAAGCAAATAGTACATTCTTAGTCATCATTATTTACTTAACAAATTAACAAGAGGGTGGTGAGTCACCAAACCTTAGAAAACCGGCCCCCTAAGTATAATGAGGGTAATAGTCTTTGTTTGTCAATTTAATTACTTATACAAACATATGTTACAAAATAGCTTATAAAAGTACTATTCATAAAACAAGGCACATAGAAGTGAAATTTTTGATTTCCCACTAATATAGACACCCAAATGTGATATTATATAGTACACATATATTTAAGAGTAATGATGGACATTTAGCCATTCAAAACTCATTTACAAGACAATTTTTGAAAAATGTGCTTTAAGACTCCTTAAAGCACATTTTGTGTTTGAACTTGTTTTCAAGCTTGGTTTTCTTTGGTAATTGATTTAATATGTTCATTAGTGTATAAATGAGGTCTTGGTAAGTTCATTAGGTCTTAACCAAGTTTATCCCAAGCTTAGAGCACATTTTGTGTTTTCTTTCGTTTAAATTTGTTTACTAATGTTTCTAAGACTCTTTTTAGTCTTAATACACCATATTTAAGTGTTTAAACAATATATTAAGGTTTGGGGTATTTCAGTTATGGTTGTTTCCCTCACGGGTTATGATCTCCCATTAGCTTACTCCAAAGCTTAGCTATTCTGACTTATGATCGGTTTAGGGGGAACATGTGTTTGTGTGGTGTGTTCGGGCCTCCAAACCCGAACCGCCTTAACTTAAGTTACGCGTCCGACTATTAGGACGGTAATGAGTGTTGTTGCTATTGTATAACGAGCTTATCATGAGACTGGCAACATTCTCTAGGCTCACCAGTGTATAAAAAAATGTTTGGGTTGGTTCCTAAGAGAACCACTCCCGTTATGTTATGTATATTTGTTGTGATGCAATATCTATTGCGGTGTTATGTTGTGCACGTGGAAACGTGCAAAGTGTTGTTAAGTGTTGTATGTAGTGTATGTTGTAGGTTGTATAATGTGGAGTGTGTGGATCATAGATATGATTCCCAGTTTGTGATAAGAGGCGTTTAAGGATAACCCGATTTAAGGGTATGTGTCGTCTATTAAGGAAGTAGCTCCATTAAAGGAGGAACACTCTAGGGATGATGAATACCATGAGTGACTTATTAAGTAAGGATATATTATCCGTTTGTTGAGCCCGTTGAGGCGAATGATTATGTGTTGTGTGTTTACAGTTGCATGTATGATTTAAAAATAATCAACCGCATGCTAAGACGACAATTAGTTGTGCGTGGCCCGGTAGCATGTGGGCTGCGGGATTACCATACCAGCAAAGGTGCTGAGCCCCTTGGGGGCCACCCTTTCTCTTCTTTTCCTATTTCAGGTACGAAGTGCTGGAAGCCGTTCGAGAGTAGGACGGGTAGTCGTCGTACATGGGTAATCATTTAAGTGTATGTATACAGTAGGTGTAGTAAGACCGAAATTGTTGTCGGCATCAGTTTATAATACTCGGTATAGTTGGAAGGAGTGCGTTGTGTTGTTGTTAATGGAAAGCGATAGTAATGTAGTCGCTCGGGAATTTAGCCCATCAGACCGTACAATGTATGT
This sequence comes from Limonium bicolor, assembly GCA_023374045.1. Lineage (NCBI taxonomy): Eukaryota > Viridiplantae > Streptophyta > Magnoliopsida > Caryophyllales > Plumbaginaceae > Limonium > Limonium bicolor. The sequence goes on from CM041781.1 coordinate 130,893,109, forward strand.
GTATAGCCTTGTTAGCCACGTGGGTGGTGTAACGGCGTGTAAACACCAGCGAGTTGGTTAATTGATGAGTTGTGTATTCCGCTGCAGATTGTTGGTATGTATTTGTTGTTGGATGGGGTGTTACAAAAAGTGGTATCAGAGCGAAGTATCGCTCTGATGACTGAATTACCGAGCTTAGGAAGTACCGAGTTAGGATTTAAGTACTTATTGGGTTAAGGGTTGAGTGATAGCGTGAGAGATACGCTAGTAAGGAACTACCAGTGAATACTGGAAACCTACTATATCCAACCCGCCCTCCACAACCCCTGTTTTATAACTTGGGAAAGAACGCCAGAGAGATGGAAGTCCTCTCTTACTCGGGAAAACCCGATCTGGCTGTTATTAAGTACCTCTAAAGGTACGGAAAACCTGTCATACGGTAGATCCCGAAAATTGGGAATCCCGGAGACGGTCCCCATCTAAACAGTGTTAACCGCATTTCATAGCGAAGAGCGAAGGATTTTGTGTATAAGAGAATAGAATTTCCGGCAACCCGGGTCGACATGCAGAGCAGTCGAGAATAACCAGCTTGCAACACACCAATCGTGCACAGGCAAGAAGTGGATTAGTAAAACCCGAGACGAGTGTCTACGACCACAGTTGATAAACAATACACCAACGGTATACCAACCGTAAAGGAACTGCAACGTAGTGCCCAAACAAGGACGTCTCAGTAACCACGACAAATACGTGGAACGGCTACAAAGTAACAATACTAAGACGAAGGGGTCTCCCGAATGGGAAACACCCTAGTGATGATCGTCATGTGAAGACAGTGAGAAGTCACCTAAGAAGTTATTATCAGACAGTAAGATCAGTGAGGGCCAACAAGGCCCACTGATGACAGTATGGGTAAAAAAACAATACCACAAACCGGTATGTGTTAAACCGATAGCCAGTTAGCATGCGCACTTGCCGTAGCAAGTGCTGCTATAACAGGCTGTTCGGGAAATTTATAACCACTACAAAGAACTTGGTGAAGTACCATGAAGTTAAGTGAGATCATTGTAACCGGGAAGGCTTAGTAGCCTGACCTTTGTAATGGAAGTACACCCAGTCAGCAAGAAGCTAGACTTGGCTAAGTAAGAAGATGTTGTGAAACCATGAAAATTTTCTTTCAAACCCAGATTTATTCAAACCCTTTTCTTTTCAAAACCAGATTTTTTTCAAACCAACACTTCTTTCCAACCTTCTTTTAAACCAAGCCAGTAAAACCAAGGACAATTGGCGAGGATACAACAATGGATAAACTTTCCCTCGATTAAGTTCGGGAAGTAAGGAATGAATATTGTCACGGGACAATATAAGGGAGTTGACAACAGAATACTTCACCTAGGCGTGTGACGGACACTACGAGTGTACCAACTGTGTTGTGGGACGACCGCACTCCGATAGGAGCATGTGGGCCCGACAGAACCTACTTATAGGTTAGTTGGGTAAGTAGTAATGTATCAGTAATGAACCCCATATATGTATACGAGTAGAGTCCGAAACACGGGAAGTAGTCGACTCCGTCTACGGTCAGCAGTATAAATCAAACAAGAGCTAAAGATTACAAGGAATGGGTGAAGTTAAGGAACTCAGTTGAGATAACTAGACTAAAGGAGTCAGTGAATTCATTTCAAAAATGTTTTAAGAGTCAGGAAGTGCGAAGTGCCTGACTGTTATGTAAAGACATCGTATATATCTTAAAGATCCTCAGGGATAAACATGATAGCTGGAACGGAGACTCAGCCTATGCATGGCAAGGCAGATGCCTAATGTGGACACATTAATGTGCAATGAACGGGATGAAACTCCCAGAATGAGTACCTACACTACCAGGAAATGTTGATCTTCACAGAAGAAGATAAAACCAGTTAAGACGCAAAAGGCGTGGCTAACGGAATGTACCAATAAGTGTGAGCCAAATGTAACGGCATAACATAGCAACACCCAGGAGCAATCCTTGAAGGGTGTTCGCATGAACAATTGTTGAATGAAATGCATGACAGAAACACAAGGGTTGAAACTAACACCCAGTTTAGACATAAGTTGTCAGGAGACGGACTGACAAACCAAAGGGGCATCCCATGGAAGGAAACGGAATGCAACGACCTTGTCATGGAGCTCAATATAATATTTAAATCATGAAATGTTGCACAAAGAAATAAATGAATGTGGACAAATAAAATGTGTTATGAAAATTAGATTGATTGTAGAAGTTTATGTTGTATAAGTGAATAGAGTGGTAAACGAAACCACTGCATTAAGAGTGGGGATACCTCTCGATATTCTGAAACCGCAGGACGGTGGTAGTTATGGGATCAAGTTCAAAGAAATCTGTTAAGGATGGACGATGTTATTTAAAGAGAGAGTTAGCTTAGTAGTATGTGTGTATGAAGAGAAACACCGAGCTGAATAATGTCGGCTTGTGACTCGAATGATCGATGCTCAAGGAGCATCAGTAGTCGTTCAAATGAGTGATGAACTATGTGAATAATGTAAGTTTATGTGTGGAAGTTGAGGTGACAGTAGATACGATATAAGCTGATGTTATACAGGGAGTAAGAGCACGGTGCGCAACAAGCGACCGTTGTATAAGTGTTGTTAAACGATAATGTAACAGATAAGACCAGTTATGAGTTAAACTCAGTGGACATGCAAGCAAGTGATGATACACAGACTGGGCAATAAGCCAGTGGTAGGTACTGTGTGATGAGGAACTCAGTGTGAATTCCATGGCGAATCGCATAAGGGATTTATTGTCAAGAGTTTACGCCTCTGCACTCTGTATGACTGAGTGTTTGGTATTGCACTTGCGCAGTAATGATCGAGTGGGATAGCTAGGAATTGGAAACATGTTAATTGTGGAGCAATAATGTTATAATGGCCGATGCATAGGAAATGCAAGGCCGCACCAATAAAAAAAAAGTACTTGTACAGTAAGTGACATGATTAACAGTAAGTGACTACAGTAGCACTAACTGCCAAATATCGGTATGGAATATACCCCAAATGTTTAAATAGCTGAGAGAGCACTACACACTAGGTAGTAGCTCAATCTCAACCGACAGTAAGTCGGAAGGGAACAAGTCATCATTGTGAAATACACAGCTGTATACACAGTAAATTGTTATGGAAGTTGATAGAAAATTTATAACTCACCGAATTCGCTAACGGTAAGAGATACCACGCGTCGGTTGAGAACCATGTTACCAAGATGAAGGTCACAATTGGGGATGTACAATACAGTAAGAATACAAATGGGCAATTAAGCTCTACAGTTATTGGTTTCGCAGCAGAAACTAGTGAGCCAGTGATTCAAGTGTTGAATGTACATGGTGAACATGAGTGAATGGCTAATTATTAACGCCTAGAAGCCTAACAGGCCAGAATCGAAACCAACTAAGAGTTTAAACAAACTCCAATGAGAATTCTTGGTTTAGGAACTAAACCGCCAATATGGTTAAGATCCTCTAATCAGAATCCATTGGTAATAGACCGCGTGGAAGTTAAAACACTTCACGACGGCAGAACATTTAAGCCAATGTTTAGTGGTTGATTACGTGGGCGTAATCCCTTTTAAGGGGGGTAGAGCGCAAACCACTTAGTGTATATTACCGTACAAGTGTACGTAGTGTATGTGACTTATATTGTGCATAGCACAAAATTATATTATTGTTTTGATGATTGGTGTGTGTGTTACGTAAACATACGCATTCAGTCATGGTTTAATTGTGGTAATTGCGCACAGAAGATGCGAATACCATTGTGATAAGTGTGTGTATTTGTTAACAGTTGTGTGTGATAGTACAAGTATGGGGAGTAGAGAAACTCCCGGGGGAACAAAAGCCCCGACAGTGTATAAATGTGAAGTTTTGTGTTGTATTTTGATAAAATATATGTGTATATACATACTATATAGTGATTCAAGAAAGGGCATGATACCGACATAGAACCTAGTGAGAATAAGATTCCCTAGGCAACAGGATTAATGTGAGTGGAGGTAACTGATAGACGGAGTTCTATCCTTTGGAGATGTTATGATCATGATTAGAATGATTTAGAAGATAGAAAATTGGAAATGAGTGATTTATTTGATGCTTAAAAATGAAGTGGGAAGTGGAACTTGATTTGCATGTGATCAAGGGAAGCCGAACACAAATTGGAGTGGAAGGATAGTTCTACACTGATGCTGATCACATCAGGGTTGAATGACTCTTGAAACTCCCTATAAGTGGTCACAAATAACCACGCTAAGAAAAGAAGCAAAGAGCTTAAGTTGGACTTGGAGTTGTGTGTGTTTTCAAAAGGATTTTCAATTGGTATTTATAAAACGTTGATAGATACTTTACATAATTAAAGTTCTCTTACTTAACCTCATAAGGAAATTTTAAATTTAAGTGATTGTTTTGACCTCCCAAAGGCACGGGGACGGAAGGTGTCCATCGCGACCGGGTTCTGCGGGATCACAGTGTATATCAAGGATATTTTTGATTGCTATACATGCTCTGACATGTTGTGTGGTATGTGTAATGAATGTTGTTTTGACTTGGATTTCCTAAAGTGTATACTTCAAGGCCTATGAGTCTAAATTGTGTGTTACATAGACCTAAGTGTCTGAAGACTGTTATGTTACCGGGACCTATGTGTCCAAATGTTGTTATGTTACCCAAGACCAGTGAGTCAAAGGGGTTGTTATGTATGTGAAGTGTTGTTAAGATACCCGGACCATAGAGTCCGAGGTTATCATGTGGATATGTTATGTTATGTGTGGATGTGAATGTGTTGCCCGGACCATTAAGTCCGAGGTTGTGATGTAAAGTGTGTTTGGTTATGGAAGTTTATTTCCAAGTGATTCTTGTGTTCTAATCTAATGATGTGTGGGAAATGTGAACTCCGAGGACGAAGTTCTTTTAAGGGGGGTAGATTGAAATACCCCAAACCTTGATATGTGGTTTAAATAGCAAACTATGTTATATAAAGGCTAAAAAGTGCCTTAGAAACATCAGTGGACAATTTAAAACATAGTAAAGTGCAATAAAGCACTAAGACACAGTTTGAGCAAAAACATGCTCTAAGCTATGAGTGAACTTGGTTAGGACCCAATGAGCCTACCAAGACTTAATAATATTCAATTATGATTTAATAAGGCTAAATAAGTCCTTAGGAAACCTTGGTGGACAGTTAAACCAAATAAAACACAAGAAAATACCTTAAAGTCAATATGAGCAAAAAATGTGCTCTAAGCTTGGGATAAATGTGTATAAGACCTAATGGTCATACCTATACTTTATAAATATGTTAATGAACATATTAAATCAATTACCAAAGAAAACCAAGCTTGAAAACAAGTTAAAACACAAAATGTGCTTTAAGGAGTCTTAAAGCACGTTTTTGAAAAATTGTCTTGTAAATGAGTTTTGAATGGCTAAATGTCCATCATTACTCTTTAATTAACATGTGTACTATATAGTATCACATTTGGGTGGCTATATTAATGGGAAATCAAAAATTTCACTTCTAAGTGCCTTGTTTTAGTGAATAGTGATTTTTATAAGCTAGTTTGTAACATATAATGTTATAAGTAATTAAATTGACAAATAAAGACTAAAGTACCCTCCTAACTAAATGGGGGCCGGTTTTTCAAGGAGTGAGTCACCAAGTTGTAAAAGAAATCAAATAAGTAAAGTAAAGCTTAAAGTAAAGTACTATTTTGCTTTATAACATAAATATCTCCAAAAGCAAACTCATCTTCTCATTTCCTTCTCTTCTTTCATTTCACACGGTTTCTTCACCTTCTCCTTTCCTCCATTTACGATTTGCAACAGCTCCTCTCTTCTCCATCTTTATTTCCTTGCCAAATCCAACTCCATGCTCCAAATCAAATTCTAAGACCATATTTGTCTTAGTTAGGTCAAGCTCTACACTTCTACCTTTTCAAATCTTCAAGAGCTCAATTTCGGTGCCATGGAGAATCACCATTGATGGAGCTTGAGCTTGTGTTTCTACACATTATTGATCTCCTTTACTCCTAGGTAAGGAATCTCAAAGAAAAATCAAGTTTCCTCCATGTTTTGTGTGTGACCGAAAATATTCATTGATGGAGCTCCATGTGTTGCTTTGTTCTAGCTCCATTTGAATCTTTCAAGGACTAGGTGGAGTCCTCTCTTCATAGATATTCAAACACCCTTCAAAGATTAAGGTAAAACAACTACATTAATGTTTTGAAATAATGTGAACCTAGGGTATACAATGAGATGGAGCTTAAAGCTTGAATACTCATTATGTTGTTTGTATAATGTTTAGTAGTTGGCAAGGAACCAAATTCCCTACCGGTTTTGTAAGGAAACAAGAAAGAAATTTGGGAGGAAAAGAGGTAAATATGCTATCTTAATGTGGTTTAATGCCTTAGGAGAAATAAGCTTATAATGCTTGTTAAAACTACCTAAAGAGCAAATGGTGAATGACCTAGTAAAGTGTTCTCAAGGAGACTAGTAAAGGAACATATGTCTTGGTGTATGTATTTGCAGGTCAAAGGCATTACTTATGTGGGAAATTCAGTGTTTAAGGTTTATGCAATTTAAGGGCCTAAGAGCCATGTTGTTTAAGGGCCTAAGTGCCAAGCAATTTAAGTTATGCACTATATTGTGATGTAGTGCTAAATGTGTGAAGTCTTGTGTATAAAAATGTGTTTGATGGATTTTAGGTATTCTTGAATGAAATAAGGTAAAAACCTAAGTGTTTGGATGTGAGTAAATACAAGAGAAGCTATGGCCAAATTTGGGGAAATGTGTGAGAAGTTCTAAGTGTTTTAAAAAGTTTTGGTGAACTAGGAAGTGTTAAAGGTGAATAAAGGTTTACTTGAGAAAAACATGTGTTAAGGTGATTTAGAGTGATGCAAGGACTTAGGTGTTATCTTGGAAGTTCTAGGAATTCAATGTGTGTTTTGAGGATGTATTTAAGTCTTGGAGGAGTTTGTTTAAGGTTTAGTTATGATAATGTGCAAGGTGGGAATAATGTTTAGGTAAGGTTTTTAGAAAGGAACTTTTAGGAAGTTGTGAAAGGATTTGTTCAGTAAGAGAAGATGCTTGCGAGATGATGTTAAGGTAAGGAGGAAACATTTTGGGATAGTTGTAATCAAAGGTGAGAAACACCATTTAGAAACCTAGAGTCAAATGTTATAAGTGTTGGTATGTATAAGAAAATTGGGTAACAAGTTGGACAATGTTTTAAGGTGAATCGAAGTGGTATTTTGGCATTAGAATATACCTAAGATAATATGGTAAGTTTATACAATTAATGGAGGTGGAGAACTAAGGCAACAACACTTGAAAAATGCAATTTTGACAATTCTGTAGCTTTGGTCCGGGACCTAGGTCATGGTTCATGACCCGGACCAAGCTTTTAAAATGGCCGAGAGTTGTAACATGTTGTGGTCCGGGACTTAAGGGAAGTACAAGGTCCCGGACCACCCTATTAAAATCGCCCGAGAGTTTTCTAATGTGTTGGTCCGGGACTTAAGGTAAGGACCAAGTCCCGGACCACTCTAAAAATGTTGTTTAAGGTTGGAAAATGATGTCTAATGATGGGGATTGATGGTTAATGATGTTATGAGGTTGTTAAGGACATGTTAGGTGAGTTTTAATGACAATTAAGTGGGTGAAAAGTTGTAATAAAATGTGAAAGTAAAACAAGTTAAAAAGTGAAGTTATGTAACTAAGTTAACGGGGAAAAATTATAAGCATTAGACATTAAATAATCAAGCAAACCCCGATGTTAATAAAAACACATGTGATGTTAACAGTTGTTCCAGAATCGCTCGAGGAACATAAGTGGACGTGGTAAAGTGGACTCCGGTGACAGGTATGGTTTTCTTGCAACCTGTGTCCTACCGGATTACACCGGCTTGTATGCCAATGTGTTTTTCTGTATGTTTGCCACGTTGTAAGATTAAACATGTAATGAGTTTACAGTAATTCATTTATGTGGCGTGTACAACTCCAATACCATTTAACCTCGGAAGTGTTAACCTTAGTTATCTGAGTCTAGGATCACATGAGAGTTCGGTATTCGGAGTAAACGACCCGAACCATGGGACGTTCTAACCACGGCTATGCGTGTGTTAATTGTGTGATATGTGTTTGTGAATGTAGGGATCTCCCTTGTGTGTTTAACCCAGTTGTAATTCTGTATGGTGTGTAGTTATGATAGACTCCATAGTGGGGTTCTAACTAATATCTAAAGTAAGTATGTACTAACAGTGGTGAGGAATCCGGTTTGGCCGGTCGCGCGTTGTTTGGGAGAGGGTATCCTTCCTAGCCTTACCCTTCTCTTTGTTATGGTTGTTTCCCTCACGGGTTATGATCTCCCATTAGCTTACTCCAAAGCTTAGCTATTCTGACTTATGATCGGTTTAGGGGGAACATGTGTTTGTGTGGTGTGTTCGGGCCTCCAAACCCGAACCGCCTTAACTTAAGTTACGCGTCCGACTATTAGGACGGTAATGAGTGTTGTTGCTATTGTATAACGAGCTTATCATGAGACTGGCAACATTCTCTAGGCTCACCAGTGTATAAAAAAATGTTTGGGTTGGTTCCTAAGAGAACCACTCCCGTTATGTTATGTATATTTGTTGTGATGCAATATCTATTGCGGTGTTATGTTGTGCACGTGGAAACGTGCAAAGTGTTGTTAAGTGTTGTATGTAGTGTATGTTGTAGGTTGTATAATGTGGAGTGTGTGGATCATAGATATGATTCCCAGTTTGTGATAAGAGGCGTTTAAGGATAACCCGATTTAAGGGTATGTGTCGTCTATTAAGGAAGTAGCTCCATTAAAGGAGGAACACTCTAGGGATGATGAATACCATGAGTGACTTATTAAGTAAGGATATATTATCCGTTTGTTGAGCCCGTTGAGCGAATGATTATGTGTTGTGTGTTTACAGTTGCATGTATGATTTAAAATAATCAACCGCATGCTAAGACGACAATTAGTTGTGCGTGGCCCGGTAGCATGTGGGCTGCGGGATTACCATACCAGCAAAGGTGCTGAGCCCCTTGGGGGCCACCCTTTCTCTTCTTTTCCTATTTCAGGTACGAAGTGCTGGAAGCCGTTCGAGAGTAGGACGGGTAGTCGTCGTACATGGGTAATCATTTAAGTGTATGTATACAGTAGGTGTAGTAAGACCGAAATTGTTGTCGGCATCAGTTTATATAAACTCGTATAGTTGGAAGGAGTGCGTTTGTGTTGTTGTTAATGGAAAGCGATAGTAATGTGTAGTCGCTCGGGAATTTAGCCCATCAGACCGGTACAATGTATGTGTATAGCCTTGTTAGCCACGGGGGTGGTTAACGGCGTGTAACACCAGCGAGTTGAGTTAATTGATGAGTTGTGTATTCCGCTGCAGATTGTTGTTATGTATTTGTTGGATGGGGTTGTTACAAATATATTAGGGAAGGTCATTAAATAAATTCAAACAAGTCAGAGTTTTATTCTGGGATGTATTCATCTACGTTATAATCTCGGACGTCTGTTTCTCCTAACTACAATCGGACGGCCCAGTTTTGTCGAGTTCATCAAGAAACCCCTATCTTCTCAAACTAACGAGTGTGATAATTACTTACTCCCTCCATATATACTATTTGTAATTTTATTATCATGTTATCCAAACTATATTATTAGACTAAAGCTTATATATATACATCTCATATTACTAGTTTATTGTTTGTTTCATCCTATTTCCTTAAGCTTAGTTGTGCACATATATTTATATATTTTAAGATCCTAAAATTATCAACCTTCTCCACTACTTAATAATTAAATTTCTCTCTTTATCCATATATTCACTTTCATTTTACAATCTAATTCACCCTTGAACTTAGGGGTTTATCGATCCATTATTATCTTAGTGAAGTTGACTAAATAATCTATCACTCAAATTAATTGATCAATTTAACCACCTAATCTCGTTCTCCACTAATCACAATATTCTCCCATATTGATTTTCCAGCAACTTAGCTACATAGATATTTTAAATCCCGAATTATTAATCCTTTTAAAATACTTAATATTTCTTTATGTACTACTCCTCTAAACAAATCTTCCATTTTGACTTATTACTTGTTAATCTAACCAACCACTTATTATTATTTTTAATCCCTAATTTTTGACTTAATTTATTACTTAATAACTCCTTATTTTTCTTAACGGTATGCATATATAATATATATATTATATATATTTTACATCCTGAACTATTAACCTTCTCAACTATTTTAGTAATTCCTTAATTTCTCTGTGTAAATATTTTTTTGTGTGTTTTTATTTGTTTATCCTTCTCATAACTAAAACCCGTATATACGTATTAACATATATGTTCAAATACTTCCCGTCATATTAGCATTCATACCGACAAAGTTTCCCTTATTTTTAACCACTTAAAATGATATTACTATTATATTACTCAATTCCTCCTACTTTAACTTAATTATATAAATATGAACGTTAAATCCTAAATTCACTAAACATTATCCGCTCCCCGTTATAAACTTATAATTTATAATTCATAAATTAACCTAACCACTCATCCATTCTCTATTTACTCCTATAACTATTTTTCTTTTACTTGATCCCTTTTATTTCCTTAATCTCAAGTATTTAAACATGTATTTTACATTCCCATCAATAACCGTTTAACCACTAAATATCTAATTATTAGGTACTCCTTTAATCTCCCCCCCAACCATAATATCTTCCTACAATATTGATTTTCCAACAAAATTAACTACACAAATACATATACATGTGTATGCGCAAACAAAAAATTGATACTTATTAAATTATATGGTATAGTTGAAACTATATAATATAGAGCATATATACATGCAACTAGATACTAAGTTACTAAATCAAAAGAACAATGCATATATACGTAAAAGCCGAGACCTTATATCAAGTGTATACAATATGGTTTTTAATGTCATAAATAATAAATGACAAGTGTTATGACATTAGTATAAATATATACTACAAGTCTTAATGTATAGTTTAATAAGATGAATAAAGAGATGTATATATGGTATAATATTAAATGGTTAGATAATAAGGCTATGAACATTAGTGCATAAGCATAATATGCGATGCTAATTAACGTTGCATGTATACACACAACTATATAATATTAACGTATGTTTGTATACCTAACCGGAATGGATAAAAAATCATAAGTATAAAACGTGAATATGTATATATTCATATACACATAAGTATAAGGAATAAATCCTGATATTTGAATACGCTATTACTAAAGCGTCTTTTAACCGACTCATTTAAACAAACCCGGGGCGTTGATAATTATAACGTACTATGAGTAACGAGTCTCGTATAACTGTAACTTAACAATAACAGTCGAAATCCGGGGTTGAAAGGTAGGGATTATTTGTGCCGTTCGGATTTACCGAGCTTAAATAAGTCATGTGGATTGACTTATGTTATGTTTGATATTTAGACCGTATCACTGACGAAGGCGCTCGACGAGCTAGTGGTCTACTGCGCAACCTAGGTCATTGGTGAACGGTACGTAAAGGGGTCTGATCTGAGATGTCCTGAGGACTTCCTCGGGCTCAGATACGTGTGCTGTATAATGTGTGTGATGCATGTATGTATGTGAGTGGATGTGATTGTGATATGTGATGTTTAATTGTTTAATTTCCCGCACCATTTAATTGTGCGCGAACGTCTTCCAAGACTAATACTACATCGACTATAGATCGACTTATATAAAACTACATACGCGAGTTAAGTGATTGTGGTTACCGTTCTCTGACATAATACACTAAATATTATAAGTATGTAGTTATATCCTAAGTGAAATGCTTAGGAATGAGACACGACATCGTCGGTCTCTAGAGCTTTGACTCGAACATGAATACTACCTAGAATAATTCTAGGTATGCGTAAGACCCACAGGGCAGCCAACAGAATAAGTGATGTTCTCCATAATTAAAACTGTAACTGACTATCTAACTAACGAAGTTAACAGTGGAGTGTGAATGAATGTGAAGATGTACCTTAATCCAAACAGTCACTGACTGCTGGTCGCGCGTAGAGATCTCTTGGGTTATCCCGTATCGGGTTTACCCTAGTTAATCCTGAACGAACCTAGATAGATCGTCAGGCGGAGTGTGCTACCGTTGGCACCAGGCCCTTGGCCACCTAAATGGATGCCTTTACAAAGGCAAAGTGAATAATTCCCAGAGTATTCGGATGATCAGGGCAGTGAGCACCTTGTGTGTACGTGGGACTACGGTCCAAGTGAGATTATTTCGAGTTGTCCTAACTTGACACCCACTGACGTATGTGATGTGATGTAATGAGGACCCGGGGGGTCGTGTGAATAACTAAACAACCTGACTGTTACTAACAGCTGCACGTGTTAATGTTATAACTATTGTGTTGTGTGTTTGTGTGTGATTGTGTGAAATGTAGTGACTGTATTACTTGTTTAAATTACCGTCATCCATGTGTTTACTGCTTTAAATACCTGTACACCGGTAAAGCATGTAACGAACTTAATAATGGCGACCATGACTATTAAGTGACCAATAGGGTCCAGGCCTGACGTACTCAGCGTTTATCGCTGAGCCTTTATGGCATTACGTGCAGGTGATGAATTTCGTCGAAGCCGAAGAGCGGGACCCGGGTAGTTAATTAATTACAGTACGAGACTTTGTAATGTATAGAATGGGTATTAGTTTAATGTGTTTATAACATTGTACACATATGGGATTTACCTAGACGCTCACTTCTCGTTAAAGTTACTCTTGGTTTAGAATGATGTATAGGTTAGTATCTCGTTATCACTGCGGTTGCATTTGTAATACTATTGTTATTTCGTAGTTTATTCATTTCTGCTTCTTTACTCGTATGGGCGAGTGATGGCACGTGACACCCAAGTGAGTTTTAGTAATGTGAGACTTCCGTTGTGAGTCGTTATTTTAATACCCCGGACCTAATAATGGTGATTTAATTACTCTAATAAAATTATTAAAGGCCTTATGGTGCCTAAAGAGTATTGGTAAAAAGATAAAACCAAAATAAAAGAGAAAATGCGTTAAAAGCGAAAAACGCTAAAACGCGTATTAAATGAATAAAGGAAAAATATGATCTTGTTAGGGTCCGAGATGGATTCCTAAGGCTTAATTACGCCTAATTATTATGTGGGAATAATTCCCGAAGAAAACGGATCCAAATAATGGATTAAAAATGCTAACGGAGTTTTAAGCACGCTTTTCGAGAAAACCCGAAAACGCAACCTTAAGTGGTCAAACGGACCCATAAAAATTATAGTTGATTATATAACTATAATTAAGTATTAATTGAAGCTTAATAACCATTAAAATTAATTAAACGAGAAAATTCCTCAAAACGGACCCGGTAAGTGAATAGTGACAAAACCGGGAGACAAAACGCGTTTAATTCGAAAAGTCGAAAAATGACCCGGGCTATTAATTAATGTGGGCCGGTTTTTAATTAGTGTGTACACACACATTAATAGCTTGCTAGCTATTTAGAAATAAAAAGACAAGTAAATAAGTAAAGCAAATAGTGAAATAGTTAAAAGTAACATAAATACACTCTCTCACCTACCTTTCTTTCTTTATTCTCACGCAGCCCAGCCCCTGGCTACCTTCTTCTTCTTCCTCCTCTGTTAATATTCCCGATTGAAGAAGAAGCTCACCACCTCCATCTTCAATCTCATCTAACTTGCTCATTTCTCCACCGAATCGCACAAAAATTGCACCGTTAGATTCGTATCGGCGAGGGCTACGTTTTCCACCCCTCAAAACCTTGTTTCCTCCACCTTCACTTCCATGGGTGTTGGAGCTTTTGAAGCTTGAAGAGGTTCTTTTGACTCTCCATCGTCTCCTTAATGCTCTAAGGTAAAAATAAAAGCTAGAGTTTCATAATTCCTAGCTTTTCCTTGCAAAATCAAAATTTTGCCCACGTTGAATTTTTCCTTCATTTCAGCCGATTCTTCCTTGCCTTCGTGGAGTGTTGGAATTTCATCCATTTGATTGCCAAGCTATCCATATGGACACTTGAAGGTAATCTCTAAGTTAAACCCTAAAAACTAGCTCTTGAAATACTAGTTTTGTGAAGGGAGTTTGAATTAATTAGCTTGTATTGTGTGGTATGGGGATGTGATTGTAGATAGCAATCTAGACCCCCTTGTGTGTTGTGAAAACAAGAAGAGAAAGAGGGAGCAAAAGACAGAGGAAGAAGAGAAAGAAAAACTGAAAACAAACAAGGTAAAAAGCTCACCTTGAGTTAGTTTTATTTGACTTGCAAAAAGATTTTAGTGTTGTATTAATGACCTTGAGTTGGTGTAGCCAAGATACCATAGGGTTGTTTGTTGAATGAGAATGTTTTAATGTTGTTTGGGTGTGCAAAATAAACCTAGAAACTAAGCTTGTATATATGTGTGAACAAGGTGGGAATTTAAAGTGTTGTTGTAGTAAGTGTTTATGGTTGATGATGCCTAAATCAAACAGGGGTGAAGAACTGATTTGTAAGCTGTTTTGATGTGATGAGAATGATAGAATTCTAGGGGAGGTTTTGTCAAATTTGGTCTAGAAATTGGAGGCTTTTGAGTGTTTAATGAGAAGAGAAGAACAAGGTGTGTTTTGGATTTATCATGAGCTGATGATTTGCCTTGGAAACAAGAGTTGAGAGGGTTGTATGGTGGAGTAGAATCTAGGATGAGAATAATGCAAGAGTCATGGTGGTAATGCTCTAACAGAAACAAATCTGTAGCATAAGTGTGCATAATGTAACAGAGAAGGAAATAAATTGTAGAAATGGGCAAGAAATTGAGTAAGGGTTGAACCTATGATTTGAAGAGTTTTAGAGCATGTTTTAAGGTGATTAAACATGTGGAAAACTTATGGAATGATTAGGAAATGATTAGAGGTGATTTAGGAGTGTAAAAGTGGTGAAAAACTGTAAATTTTGACAGTTCCAGAGGTGGTCCGGGTTTGCAAATCGGTACGCAAACCGGACCATAGCAAAAAATAGGCAGAAAGCCATCCCAGGGGGTGGTCCGGGTTTGTAAACCCGGACCACATGTAAAATTAGCCAGAAACGGATTTCAGTGCTTGGTCCGGGTTTGTAAACCTGGACACAAACCCGGACCATGCAAAAAATGTAACAGAAGGTGTTTTTAAGTGTCCTAATGTTGGGGAAGTGAATGGTAATGGTTTTAGATGATGTTTAGGCCTTGTTTGGTGACTAATAAAGGGCCTAAGAAGTATAAAAAAGTGCTGGAAGTGAGTGAGAATTAAGAGCCTAAATTGACAAGAGTAAAACTAAGTGTAACGGGATTAATATTTGTTTACCTACCGTAAAGCATTGATGTTAATAGAATCACTTGATATGTGATTAGTGATTCGGGAGTGAGATCCGAGGAACGAGTGGTGACCCGGTAAAGTAAATCCATGGTGAAAGGTATGATTTTCTCATGCCCCGTATGCTAACCGAGTTACTCTGATTTGTGTGTTTGTGTGCCGGCTTAATCAAGACTAAAGCATGAAAATAATCCCTTGTTTGATTATGTATGCTGATGTATGTTGTATGAACTAAACTACTTGTATGCCGGTGCGGTCTAACATAGTGCATAGACCGACTCATAGTGAGTATTGATTGACTAGAAACCCGTTGATCGGGTAGTCTCATAAACAATGGTAATATGCAAACACACACAAACTATCCGTTAAAGTATAACGAAAACGCAAACATATGAACTCCCTAGAATGAGAGGAGATGTACGGGTTGAGTAAATACCCGATAACCGTTAGAAAACCTTATTGAAACAATCCACGAAATAAATATGAGTGGAGAGATAGATGAACCTCCAACGAGAGGATCGAAGTTAGTCCAATAGTGCGAACATATAAGAAAGGTAAAGAGACCTAAGGGACTATGTGACTCCCTTGAGACACGGTCGGCCTCCTATATGAGGATTTTACCGGTATAAGAAAATATCCGAATGTATAAGCATATGATTGTGAGGGTAAACCTTAAACCTAAGATTACCCGAATTTAAGTAAAGTTCCCAAAGTCATTAGAAACATCAAGAGTGATGCTTCCAGACTAATATACATAAAATTATTAAACTCCGAGAGAGGAGTGTATGGGAATGTGAGTAGTCCGAGAGTAGTCGGACCTATGTAAAAAGAGATAGGAACTAAGAGAGAGTTCCAGGAGCTAGTTGAGCCTTCCCACCATGCTAGACCCAGAGTAGGGTCGAAACCGGGGAAGTAAGACTATGCTTGAGAGCCATGAGTTTTGGCCTAAGTATGTATTCAGAGTAACAAGCGTGACGTAGGAGACCTGTAGTGTCTTGAGAATCTACAAGAGCTTGAGTATGAATAACCCAAGAGTGTGGGTGAGATAATGAGTATAAATAACCCAAGAGTGTGGGTGAGATAATGAGTATAAATAACCCAAGAGTGTGGGTGAGATAAGAGAAAGAGTAACCCGAGAGTGTGGGTGAGTATAGTACTAGTAGCCCAAGAGAATGGGTGTGTATATGAATAAGTAACCCGAGAGAGCGGGTGAGATGTTGAATAAGTAAACAAGGCATAGCGAGGTATAACCCTCAAGGCCTAAGAGTAAAATAATACAACTAACAACCTTGTTATGTTAGTTAGGAATTGTGTTCCATGATTGGATGTAGATTCCTTGTGTAAAATACATATATATTGTATTGCCATGATGCATGTTGTTTGATTAAAATGAACTCCATGTATATCCGACCCAAAGTAGTCGGCGTACCGCGGTTAGCACGCGGTATATGCGAAATTCATATTCAGCGTAAGCTGACCCCTTAGGGGGAACGTTTTTAGTGTGCAGGTACTTGAAGCTGGCCACCGTTCGAGAGAGTAGGACGGGGACTGCTATGTAGCATGGGTAGTTCGATTGTAATTACTTTTGCATTTGAATGAGGTGTAAGTCCGAGTATGTTATCGGCATCCGTATATTGTAGACTCGGTATAGTAAAGAAATGAATTGAGTATTGTATTAGTATGAGGTACTCGGTTGTTCCAGTCCATCAGACCGGTACTGTAATTGAGTTAGGCCTGGTTAGCCATGAGGGCGGCTAACGGCGTTGTATCACCCTACGTTGTAATAGAGTTCCGCTGCGAGTTTAATGGTGATTTGTGACGGTTTAAGAGGTAATGACGTGTTTAACAGTTGGGGTGTTACATTATTAATTAGATGCTACGTGAGTGATTATTACGAGTTTACGAGTGGGGTGTTACAGATACCACTTTTTGTAACACCCCTAATCCAAAACTTGTAATAACGTCACAAGTCGTAGCATAATAAATAACAATTCACAGCAGAAAAAAAACTTCTTCCTCGGTGTTACACGCCGTACTTGGGCCCCCTTGTGAGTAACAAGGCATCCTACTCATTCCAACATACAACTCCTCACGCTGTGATGAACAGATACTGAGTACTCTAATTATTACAAACTAAATCCAACTAAATGAATACAACAACCTCCGTAATACAATACAAAATAAAACCAAAGGTGTTTGTTGAAAACACATCAGCTACCCCGGTCCCGCACTCCGGCTTGAGTCTCTTCAATAACCTGGATGTTTGGCCCATTGAAGGGCTCAGCAATCAAAATGTTGGTATGCTAAATGTATCTTAAATCATCTAGATTCCTTAAGTCGTTTTTAGCCATCTTGATATTAGATTCTTTACATGAAATGCCGGTTTACAATAATAACAGTAAACATTAAACACTCACATAATTCACCTGTAAACATCATGTACAATAGTACACAACACCAATAACCACATCAATAATCCATAATAATAACCAATAATCACACATCAGTATCCTTAACAATAACCATAATCACACATCAATAATCCATAACAATAACCAACAAGATACGCGTATAAAACTGTACTTGTTAGTTGGCCACCTGGCCCTTGTCCTTTAAACCAATCACTTAACCTTTTCCAACTAATTTCCACCTCAGGCGTCATGTCAAGACAACACTTAATAACTTATTAATGGACGATAGTCCCCTGGGTTCCAATGGAACCGTTACCAGCTGACCTTATGGCCCTGGATAATATATTGACCGATCCGGTCAAACCTGTGCACCAACGGCAGTGCCCTCTGCCATCCTCGAATGTGACTGATGGATTCCCTTGAGTGACTCCCCATTGGAGTCTATTGTAGTGATCACGATGCGCAACCAGAAAGTCGAAACAGTCTGGATTCCTCTCTTTATAAGTTAGCCCTTTAGTCAGTGTACAATAACCAGTCCTTGAGTTAAGACTATAATAGTTGACCATCAGTTAGGTTCAATAATACCTAAAGGTCAGTTAGTCTTGTTCTAGTTTATGTATAAACTTCCAGTCATAAGACGTTCGCGTAACAATAGAACGCTACAGTGTTGAGCAATACAGTGTACAATAACATATACATAAATCACAGATATCGCTCTTAAACAATTAAACACATAACGTCTGGACCTTAGGAAAATCCTTAGGACATTCAGACCACACATTTTCATACCGTTCACCCGACTAACTGCTAGCTGACAAATTCACGTTCAGTAATTCATTCTCGTACGCTGTTATATATACATGCAATACCGGGTAATATTATATAGTTATTCACTAAATATTACAGTACTGTCACTGAAATACCCCAAACCTTGATACGTTGTTTAAATGTTAAAATATGGTATTTAAAGCCTAAAAAGTGCCTTAGAAACATCAGTGAACAATTTAAACCATAGTAAAACACAATAAAGCACTAAGATACAGTTTGAGCAAAAACATGCTCTAAGCTTGGAGTGAACTTGGTTAGGACCCAAAGAGCCTACCAAGACTTAATAACATTCAATATGATTTAATAAGGCTAATTAAGCCCTTAGGAAACCTTGGTAGACAATTACACCAAACAAAACACAAATAAATGCCTTAAAGTCAATATGGGCAAAAATGTGCTCTAAGCTTGGGATAAATTTGTATAAGACCTAAAGGTCATGTCTATACCTTAATTATATGTTAATAAACTATAAAATCAATTACTAAAGAAAACCAAGCTTGAAAACAAGTTAAAATACAAAATGTGCTTTAAGGAGTCCTAAAGCACATTTTTGAAAAATTGTCTAGTAAATGAGTTTTGAATGGCTAAATGTCCATCATTACTCTTTAATTAACATGTGTACTACTTAGTATCACATTAGGAAGTCTAAATCAATGGGAAATCAAAAATTTCACAAATATGTGCCTTAGTTTTGTGAATAGTAACCAAAATATGCTAGTTTATGACATAAGCCAATAAAGTAAGTTAATTGGTTGTAACACAACAACTCAATCCAACGTGGTCTCGCAAACAACCAGGACCTTGCCACGGTCTGACTACAGAATATACCGAACATTAGTACATAACAACCTTAACCAAATACATATTCTTCTTACAATCCTCTCACATCCTCTACATCTCCCTAACTCAATTGCCATACGAGTGTACATGCACAACTCGTAGGCCACACTTAACCCTTCACACTTGTACCCCTTCTTATTCTCGCGACGGCCGCCTCCTGATGTTCACCTGTGTAGTAAAAACAGCCCCCAAAGGGGGTCAGCACGAATGCTGGTACGATCCTCTCATGGCCCCCAAGCTAACGTGGCTACGACGACTAATTGTCGATAGCATGGAGGTTGATTAGATGCACAACATAATAGAAAGTGCAGTAAACAACAAACCAAATATGACAATCAAGTTCACACACAATGAACAACTTAAATGCGTTCCCTTAATTAGAGAGTTAATTATTTAACTCCTTAGGTTATATTTCCTCTTAATCTTAGTCCATCCTTATCTCACCTCGATCTTAGTCTTATCTTAATCTTAGAAACAACCATCCTTTAATAAGGAGTGGATGTAGCTTATCTTAGTCTTAATAATGTAAACCATCCTATAAAGAGGAATGGTTGCAACTTATCTTAACCTTACCTTAATCTTAATCTTAACTTATTCTCAGTATACAAACCGTTCCTGGAGGGGAATGGTTGTATCCTAAGTCCAAACCTGGGATTTAGGTGATCCCACCGCACCATCTTAATGCCACCTACCCTAGACGAAGTCCAGCGTAGCTGAGCCGGCAACCCCCTAGGCTACAAGTCCGAAGACAAGTCCTTAAGCGGAAGACGGATCTGCTATAGATACCGACCCCCTTTCCTTAGCATGCATGACCTGAGTCAGTCCCGGGTTTCCTCACTCAAGTTCCAGTTAGTAGTAGTCTCAAGACCATGTTTGTTGGTTAACCTCTTTCGGTTTATATCAACCCATATTAGGGAGCATTCCTTAGTCTCACACATTTCCTTACTAAACGTTGGTGTTATCCCCAAAACTTTTACCCTCTTTTAAACGTGAACAAGGTTCTTCTAGGATCAGTGCATGGCTAAGGGAAAAATTGTCATTTTTTTCACCTAATGGGTATTTCTCCTGTTTTGTAGAAAATAGGGGCTTCAAGGTGGTATGGCGTGAATTGCAATACTGTGAAAACTGAGACAGGTGGTATGTTTGACATGAAATCATATTGACATAGTGGTGAAGAGTATGTAGAAGATACAAAAGGTCAATGGTTCGAGGCTAATGACAAACAACTTTTGTAGTTTTCGTTCTTTTATTTAGTTCTTCTTTATTTCATTTTCTTTTTTATATATATATAGCTAGTTTTCCAAATCAGATTTTATTTATTAAGTAAAAAGCCAAAAAAAATGTTTATTGGTTGTTTATTTTCTTTTAAAAAAAAATCTCTAAAAAAAAAATACTTTTGAAGCGTGATAAAAAAAAAACAAAACATAAATTGTAATCTCTCTCCGTATTTAGTTGATTATTTTTATCCTTCCCTTTTCTTTTTTTTAGATAATTTTTATTCTTATTGTTGTTCATCGTTTTTTTTTTCAAATTTCAAAATAAAAAGAAAACAAAAAAAATCCTTTTCTATTTGTACGGATAGTTTATTTTCTTAACAAAAAATGTCTTTTGGAAATCCCTCATTTTATTACGTGATCCATTCTTTTAGATAGTTTTCACCTTTCTTTTTTATCCGGTTCTTATTCTTCTCCATGTTTGTTCATTTTCAAAATAAAAAAAAAACAATAATATTTTTTACTAATAGTTTATTTTCTTAACAAAGAATGTTAGTTTTGGAATCCGCTCATTCTTGACGTGATTACCGAATAAAAAGAACACAAGAATAGAATTTTTGCCGTTGAGCATTTTGTTATAAAATCCTTTCATTTAGGTAGAGTTCACTCTTTTATTTATTCTTATTTTTGTTCTTTCTTCTCATCCCTTATTTTTCTCTTAACTAAGTTTGCTTATTTTTCAAAATTCAAAAGTTTGTTTAGCTTCAGCCTCCTATAATCTTCCCTATATAAACATCTCATATTTCATGTATTAAGGGGGACATCGAACAGACGTACACACTCCTCTAGTATCCTTACTGCAATCAATTGCCATTGACGACCTTACCATCGTTGCTCAGATCTTCATCGTTAAACACTACAAGTCATCTCTCTAGCACTGCTCCTGTCAGCAAGGTTAGTCATTGACAAATTAAATCCTTGTTCGTCTAAGCTATCGCCTCGTTGCCTTTCTACACGAACACCAGTACCACTCCTCTCTGTCTACTGAGTATCATCATCGTCTTTCACTCCACCACATACGCAACAATCGATCCCCAGTGTTGTTTCTTGTTCATCCGTGTGCACTATCGCTGGACATTAGACGGGTGTAATCAGATTCGCTATTACCATTGCGCATGGATCGACGTTCTTGTCTAGTCCCGTGGATCTTGACCACCTCTTGTTGCAGCTGAATGCGCTGCTAGCGCTTTAGCTTTCATCGTTTGAGCTTTGTCTTCAATTATCATGAGTAGAAGGGGCACAAAATCTCGGTACTCCTGATTTTAGTTTCATTGGAGATCCTGCACGTCTTCTCCTTCATACCATGGCGATACATTCGACCGGGCTCGGTGTCATTGTCCTCGTCGTTGCGTACAAGAGCTAAAGTGGAACCTCTAAGTCTGAATATCATACTCTTGTGTTCCCATATAAACCTTCATCATCACCGCACTAGTATTCATCAGATCTGCTGGATGGTGCCATCAACGACAAAAAGGGAGATAGCTTTCGTCACCATATCCAGCCGCTTGTCATCGCATCCATTCATGTCCATTACTGCTCTGGTGCAGTATTACACATTTACGATTTCTACCTTCACCGCTGCTATGCTTAACCCTCCCCCCATCTATGGCATAATAGGAGACCCCATACCTTCGTCAAATTCTTGTCATCTTCGTAGTCCCGTCGACTGTTGATTTCCTCTATCTCCCCTTTACTAGCGCTGAGTTCATGGTGCTACCGTACCTGTGTAGCTATCTTCGTTGTCAATACCTAAGGATGCCTGCCGTCTCTTACCATGGTCTTCAGCAACTAAAAAAATAAAGAAGATGAACGCGGATAATTTGCTTACCTGAAGCGTGAAGGATGGGAGCAAATGTCAAGAGGAGAAGTAAGTGTTCGTTTTCTTTTTCTTTCTTTTTTTTTTTACATGTTGATTTATTGAATCCGTTTTACTAGTGTGCTAATTTGTTTCAGCATTAGAGTTAATTGCTTAATTAGTTTTGTTTCCGTTTTTAGAGTAGATTAATCAATAGGTTTACTGAGTTTGTTTTTTTTTATAGACGTCATTATCCCATTTAAGAGAATCCCAAAAGATAAATAATGATTAATTTATGGGCTTAATGATTTTAGGATATTCCGTATATAAATTTGATAATCTTTTTAGCCATGGCATTTAAAACTTCAGCTCATTTTCAATAGCGCATGTTAGGTAGTTGGTCACTAGTTTAATTGGGTCAAAATCTTCAAAAGGATAATATCATAAAACTTTAGTCTTACAATTATAATAGTAAAGGAAAAGTAATTTCAAAAGGGTAATGAAGGAATCTGAACCCTTAAAAATTTCATATCAAGCCCCCGAACTCATAGCTCTAAAAATCGTAACAATATTTCCTTTCCAAGTTTAAAAGGTTAAAACTTAGGTGGCGACTCTACTTAGGTTTGTGTGGGTCAGTTAGAATAATTAAGCTTTAATTTTATAATTTAGGTTTAGTTATTCTAATTGCAAATCGAACCTTGAGGCCTTAAGCTCAATACTTAAGGGTTCAAAACCTACGCCCACAGACTGGCGACTCTGCTGGGGACCATCACCTAAGCTTTAAAATTTTAAACTTAGGAAAGAGGGCTTAACTTGAACTTATAATCTTTAAGGCTTACTTTTTATGATATTATCCTTTTTATTATCTTGTGCATACGAGAGATGAGGGTCCGAATAAACCAATCATCGGTCATGCTTAGACATGGCCCGTTCTGAGACACACACCGTAGGGTGATGTGTAAAAGTGGGGGAAATGAGGAGGATGGCGTGCAAGCCCCATCCCTTCACTACCTGGGCCCAAAGCCCCAAGCACCTCTCCGAACGTACCCTTACCCAAAAACCACATTGCGGTCATGCCAAGACATGACCCATCCTGAGACACACACCTTAGGGTGGTGTGTAAAGGTGGGGAAATGGAGAGGATGACGTGCAAGCCTCATCCCTTCACTACCCGGGCCCAAAGCCCCAAGCACTCTCCGGATGTACCCATACCCTTTTGATGAAATTTGCATAGTGAGGACATGCATATTTTCTCTTTATATATTTGTGATTCCATGCTTCTGTGATAAGCTTGATTGTGTGTGGTTAGGAGCTGAAATAAATCATCTTTTATTAGATCTTTACCTTTCAGCCCAAAGACCCATTCTAGTCTAGGTGAACTATTTGTTTGGGCTTTGGCCTAGAAATCTTAGATCAAGGTGGTCACTTTTGGCCCAAATGTGTCTAAATCAGAAACTTCCATTTTGATCCACTTAGGTTTAGGCCCATAAAAATCCATTTGAATTTGCAATAATTCACAAGACTTGAAAATGAATCTATGAATCATGTTTACATTCCGGCCCAAAGGCCCATCAAGAACTGGGATTAGGTCTTTCACCTGAACATTGAAAACTTTTGCGGTCCAGTAACCCATTCATATTCCATATAATTTCTTCCGGTTCATGTATGCCACTTTCAATTCAAGATGTTCAGGCCCAAGTGCCTGTTCACAATTCAAATGACATTCTGGCCCAAGCACTCCACTTAATGTCTGAAACATTTCGCCCCAAGCGCCAATTTACAGTTAGAAATTATTTCGGCCCAAGGGCCTCATTCTCAAAGTGTTTCGAGCCAAGTGCCTCACTCACAATTCTGATCAATCAGGCCCAAGCGCCTATCCACAATCATGACACCGCTTTGGTCAATGTGTCACTTTCATTTCAAAGAGATTCAGGCCCAAGCACCTATCCACAGTCCAAATGCATCCCGGTCCATGTGCCTCACTCTTAGTCCACAAATATTTAGGCCCAAGTGCCTATCCACAATCCAATAGCATCCCGGCCCATGTGTATCACTTCAAGTTCAAGAGCTTTCAGGCCCGAGTGCCTATCCATAGCCCAAAGAGCATTCAGGACCAAAGGCCTCATTCACAGTTAAGGGACATTCCTAGTCTAGATTTTTTTTTTAGAGCCCTCTTATAATATGTTAGATTTCATTGTTGTGTTTTCTTAGGTTGCGTAGGAATTTTACCATTTTAGTAGGTTTACAAATTTTTAGGACGTTTTGTCATTCGTTAACTCTTTTTTCTTTTGTTAAGTTGTCTAAAAAAAAACATCACCGACATTTCTACGTCCTCCTGGAAGGTACATCATGGTTGAAAGCTCGAGTCTTCTGTGTGCCAACATCATACTGATCGGCGGTATTCGAATTCATAAAGGAGATCGGTGTTCACATGCATAAAATATTGCTATAAACTGTCATTCATTTTTCAAAGGCATTTGCAAACAAATGTTTTATGAAATCGAAGTTCAGAAGTTTTCAAGCAAGGATTGTTTTGAATGAACATTTCTTGACATCAACAATAAGAAGCATTGGTTTTGTTAAATCATCTTCTTCATATTCACAAGCAAATGACTTTTCCAAGTCCAAAACTTTTCCAAAATGAAAAGATAAAATCATGAGTGAGCTATCTTTGCAAGGAACATCAATTCCCACTAAACAAAAATCTCCCGAAATAAAGGTTTGTGAAACGATCATTTTCTGACAGTGGATTGCAAAGACTTGTTTTGTTCTTAAGAAGATGAGCATGCTTTCCCAAGTACCAAGACACATCCCAAAACACCAAAGAAACCCACATAATGGTTAGTAGAGCACATGGTCATCAAACGATTGTTGAAATCCCCGACACAATACTGGGGGCAATCTGAGTTAGAATCGTTTATTCTAAACTTCTTTTAATAAATGTGTGAATAAAACTCTCTGAGCGAAAGAGTGCGAGAGTGTCTTGAGTGGAAAAACCCAATGAGAGAAAAAACGTGTGTCATCTTTACACGTGGGGAGGCCACATACATGTGAGGTAAGCAGCGTAACTCTGACTGAAGGAGATAACTTGTCAATTTACGCTAAGACCTGTGAAAAGTAACAAGAAGAGACACATAACTATTAGGAATGACGAAGCACCTAGGTAAACCACCACACAGCCAGACGCTTATGAAACCCTGAAATCAAACCTTAGACACCCCCGCTGAGCTTTTCATATAACCTCTTTTATCAATAAAGCTTCACAAAAATCCAGCTCATGATGATTGCATACCTTGGTGACCAAAGGAAGCGAGGAGCCAACTCTCGGATGAGAACACCCCAAGTCTGAAATGAGAAGCAACACTACCACAAACATGATGAAAATCCGCAAACGGTCGCAAAGAGACCCAGGATTCAAGAGCTTGAACAAAAGCAACTTCAAAAGTTCGGGAAACACAAGAACCCCGAAGACGAGTCAAAGCAGCTCCATGGGCTTCAAGATCGGGAAACACAAGAACCCCGAAGATGATTAGAATAGCTTCAAGAGCTCCAAGATCGGGATACACAAGAACCCCGAAGAGGAGTCACAGTGGCTTCAAGAGCGGGAAACACAAGAACCCCAAAGATGGACAGTCAATCTGAAATCCTCAAGTTTCCAAACAATAACAGCAAAACAATACCAAGGATAATGTCAATGTCTAGAGCCCGAAGGCAAATCCGCACCCAGTGGCAAGACAGCTTCACACATTAGGATGGGAAGGAGAATCCAAGAGAAGGTCAAGTTGCAGCTTTGGTCACCCTGAAGCCCCACAAGACCGAAAATATCCCTCCATGAT
Source organism: Limonium bicolor (assembly GCA_023374045.1). Lineage (NCBI taxonomy): Eukaryota > Viridiplantae > Streptophyta > Magnoliopsida > Caryophyllales > Plumbaginaceae > Limonium > Limonium bicolor. Next base: position 130,919,524 of record CM041781.1, read on the forward strand.
CCTTGTGACATTCACACACAAGCCGAGGGACACCTCGTTAGCAAGCAGGTCACAAGAAGAACTGTACCGTTCACCGTTGGTCGTTCGGTTGCTGTAACACCCCTAATCTTAAACCTGTAATGACGTCATAACTCGAAGCATAATAAATAGTAAATCGCAGCGGAAAATAAATCTATCTAACCTTGGTGTTACACGCCGTCACTCACCCTTGTGAGTAACAAGGCATCTTTACACTCTCCAACATTACAACTTCTCACGCTGTGATGAACAGATACTGAGCACTCTAATTATTACAATCCAAAACCAACTAAACGAGCAACTAACTGAATACAACATTCTCTTTAATACAATACAAAATAAAACCAACGGTGTTTGTTGAAAACACTTCAGCTACCCCCGTGTCCCGTGCTCCGGCTTGAGTCTTCTTCAATAACCTGGAATTTTTGGCCCACTGAAGGGCTCAGCAATCGAAATGCTGGTATGCTAAATGTAGTCTTAAATCATTTGGATTCCTTAAGTCGATTTAGCCATCTTGATATTAGATTCTTTACATGAAATACCGGTTTATAATGATAACAGAAATAACTGTAAACACTTAACAAACACATAACAATCCACCTGTAAACACCGGTGTACAATAGTACACAACACCAAAAAAAACACACAACAATAACCAATAATCACACATTAGCAAACTATAACAATAATCAAACAAGATACGCGTATTAAACTGTACTTGTTAGTTAGTCACTTGGCTCTTATCCTTTAAACCAATCATTTACCTTTTTCAATTAAATTTCCACCTCAAGTGTCATGTTAAGACAAACCTTAATAACTTATGGACGAATGTCCCTTCTGTTCCATTGGAACTGTTTATCAGCTGACCCTGTGGCCCTGGTTAATTGACCGATCCGGTCGAACCTGTGCACCAACGGCAGTGCCTTCCGCCATCCCCGAATGTGGCTGATGGATTTTGAGTGACTCCCTTTTTGAGTCTCCCATAGTGATCACAATGCGCAACCAGAAAGTCAAAACGATCTGGATTCCTCTCTTTATAAGTCAGCCCTTTTTGTCAGTGACATAATAACCAATCCTTGAGTTAAGACTATAACAGTTGACCTTTGTTAGGTTCAATAATACCTAAAGGTCAGTTAGTTTTTTTTTTCCAGTTTAGATGTATAAACTTTAGTCACAAGACATTCACGTATAAAATACAACGCAACAGTTTGAGCAACTCCACATACAATCATTCACATAAAATCATAGATATCATTCTTAAACATTTAAACACACAATGTCTGGACCTTAGGATAATCCTTAGGACATTCAGACCACACAATTAACATACCGTTCACCAAGTAACTGCTAGGTTGACAAACTCCTGTTCAGTAGTCTCTTCCCGTACGCTGTTATATAAACATGCAATACCGGGTAATATTAATACAACTATTCATTAAATATTACAGTACTGTCACTGTAGAGTTTATTCTCGTCATATAATAACTCTGTATGTTATTTATTTTCCCCTGTTATTTTAACAGTGGTTCTAGATAACCTACCAGTTCATTATTTTATGTGAAGCTCACATGTGATAATGAATTATCATTTATACGGTATATCTTTACCTCATTAAATCCACACTCATAATTATTTCCACTTATCATTTATATCATATCATTTAGTTATTTATGTTATAACCACCTTTACTTCATAAACTTTATATTATATTTCATAATATTCCATAATACATTATATTAACTAGTTTCACTTCCTTTCCTTATTAAATTACCAAACCAACCTTATTAATTCGGTATTTATATATTATACCCAACAATTTAATAAATTACTAAATAACCACATATAATTTCTGGTAATCATAATTGATCCCCTTAGCTTTTACAACATACTAGATAACCATATACTTTTATAATTTGCTAAATACCCATATCAATTTCGGAAATTGTAAAACAATCATATTAACTTCTATAAATTGCCAAATAACCTTATAATTTTTACAATTCACTAATTACCCACATTAACCTTTGTAACTATCAATTAACCACCATACTTTTACAAATCACCAAATATTCTTATTATTTCGGTAATTACAAATAAATACCACCAACTTTTATAAAATACCAATTAAGCCCATAAGCTCTTCGGTTTAATCATATAGTTTCTATATTTACACTTTTAAACTCAAAACTTTATATAAGTTACATATTAACTTATAAACTATAGTTTAAATATTTTATTTCTTTAAATAACCAAAGTAACCCATATCTTTTCTTAAATTACATTTCCACCCATATTAAATTATGTTCTTCATATATACTTCCATAAATTACATATTCACCCCATGACTTTTATAAACTTAATATTTTATGTCATAAATCATTTTATCCCAAAGTTTTTGGTCAACATTTTGACCAAGACTTAATTTCATAATTAATACTTTAATATACCCATAAAATCATCTATATTCTCGGTAACACCTTAAACTTCCCAATAATTACAAAATAGCCCCAAAACTTTATAAATATTATTCTTAACTCTTAAACACTTATTTAAATTCACCAAAATTCATAATATTAATTCCTACCTTATATTATACCATAAATACACCAAATAATTCCTTATATTCTCAGCAATTTATATTTGTACTCTAAACTTTTCAAAAATTACATTTTAACCACATAACTTATTAAAATAGCCATTTAAATACTTGTAGCTATTTTTAATGTTCCAAAAATTTATAAATAAGTTAATACACTTGTATGTATTTCAAAATTCACCAATCACAACATAATGATCTCGGCTTTAATTAGATTATACCATATGGTTTTAAAACTTGTTTTAAACTTTATAATATGTATATATAAATGTATATAAGTCATATAATGTAACACCCCCGAACACTGGCCTAGGAGTTAGGGGTATTACACGCCGCGTATTATTACATAATAACGCAAGGCTCTAATAAACGAACTTAAACAGATAGTCAAATAAGGCCCAAACGGATTACTTAAATAAAGTATAAACAAGAGATGTTAAAATATCCCCAAAAGTCATTACAGAACCCACCAAACAGATGTCAAAAGCGGAAGCTTAACAAAATATGCCCAAAGGCTCAAATTCAATACAAAGGTCTCAAAAGAAGCTAAATACAAAGCAGCTAAACTCCAGAAGCTGAGGGGAGACGGTCCTCGCTAATCAATCTGCAAAAGCGTTAGAAGTAGGGGAATGAGCACACAACTATGCCCAGTAGATGACCAACTTCATCAACCAGCATGCTCAAAACATATACAGAATATTGACAAATCAGAAGGAGCCAAGAATCCACAAATATGTCAGAAACCAGAAACAGAAGTCCATTCATTAAGGGGCTAAACAGAGCAGAAGCAGACAGAAGCAGAAAACAGAGTGGGACACTAGCGATCACAGCATACAGACAGAACGAGCAACCAGCTCGTGAACAGAACGAGGAAACCTCACTCGTAAACAGAACAGGTGTAAACACCCGTGAACAGAATGGGGAACATCACCCGTGAACAGAAGGATCCTACATAGCGCGCTACGAGACAGCGTAACCAGCCATCCAAAGGCTCAGACACAGAGATAACTAGGTCCCAAAATAGAAGCTTAAATACAGATAAGCATATGTGCACCAAAGGCACCAGAAAGCACATAGATGGCTTGGAAATCAGAAGGGAATCCAACCCCGCAAGTCAAAACGGAGCTCGAACGAGCAAGTTAAGGTCAAAACAGTACCCTGTCCGAACTTGTGTCCGGACATCAATGTTCGGACACAAGTCGAGACTCAGAAGGCGAAATCAGACAGATGTCCGAACTTGTGTCCGGACATCAAAGTTCGGACACAAGTCGAACCTTAAAACAGAAGAAGAGTCAGAGGTGTCCGAACATCCAAGTTCGGACGGATGTTCGGACATCCTTCGGAAAACAGAACGTGGAGAGTCCGAACTTGTGTCCGGACATCAGACGTTCGGACACAAGTCGAAGCCAAAATCAGAGAATGCAGAAGGCTGTGTCCGAACTTCAAAGCTCGGACGGAAGTTCGGACACAGCGAAGATTTCAGAGAATAAAAGCGCAACAGGGTATGTCCGAACGTCAAAGCTCGGACAGACGTTCGGACATACCGAAAACTCAGAAAAACAGAAGCGAATTCAACACGAACAGTGGCACAAAAGCAATCTAAATCAACACACACAATTACAAAACAACCTTGGGGGTTTAATCCGTTGAAATGGCATTAAAACAGGCACAAGTCACACACAAACACGAGGCAATCATTGAATTAATTGTAGAATCCGAACTCCCCAAGGCTGAACACACGGATCGAATCCGAAAGCCACCTACCTCGAATTACAGCAGACGAAATCCCAAAATCTGAAGCAATAGAACCCAGCTAACGCAGACCACGCAAACACCGAACTGTAGACTGAAAACGCAATTCCAAACTCTGAATTCGACGGCGGAAACACAGACGAGCCAGCAGCAGAAGAAATTGATCGGGACAGAGAAGCCAACGCTGAATTACAATCAGATTGCAGAGAACTAATTCAGAAAGAGAGTAGGCTCCCCCAATTGTAGAATTGCACACGAACAACCTGACGCCCTTACCTTAATCTGGACCGGAATGCAGCAGAGAGAAGGATCCACAACAGAATTAGAATCGCAGGGACGCAACAGCAGGAATTGGGCACTTGATTGATCGTACTCTTTGGAAGAGAGAGAACAGAGAAGAGAGGAGCGTATAGATGGTAATTCAAAACTGACAAAGTGAGGGGAAAGAAAGAACGTCGTGGAAACGTGATTAGAGAGAGGATAATTAATGAGGAAATAAATAAATTAATGGAAGGGAATTATTGTGAGATTAATCTCACCAGAAAATAAAACGGATGGGGGAAAAGACCTCCTTGTCCCCGTCTTCTTTAATA
>CM041781.1:130924982-130961121 GCA_023374045.1 Limonium bicolor
GGGGTATTTCAGACGAGTAACTTAAGTTAAGATGGATCGGATATAGTGACCCGAACACACCACACAAACACATATTCCCCCTAGGCCGATCATAAGTCAGGATAGGTAAGCTTTGGAGTAAGCTAGTGGGAGATTGAAGACCAAGAAGGAAATCAACCTTAACAGAGAGGAAGGTAAAGCAAGGATGGATACCCACTCCCAAACAACGCGCGACCGAAACGACCGGATTCCTCACCCCCCATTAGTACATATATACTTATAAGTAAACAGTTAGAGCTCCATCATGGAACCTATTACACCCACACACCGTAAGGTATTAAAACTGGGTTAAACACACAAGGGAGGTCCATACATTCACACAAAAACATCACACAATTAACTCACGAATAGCCGTGGTTAGAACGTCCCATGGTTCGGGTCGTTAAATCCGAATACCGATCTCTCATGTGATCCTAGACTCAGTTAGCTAAGGTTTAACACTATCGAGGTTAAATGGTATCGGAACTAGACACGCCACATATATGAATTACTGTAAACTCATTACATACTCTTATCTTATAACGTGGCAAACATTCAGAAAACACATTGGCACACAAGCCGGTGTAATCCGGTAGGACACAGGTTGCAAGAAAACCATACCTTGGTCCCTGCTGCGTTCGAGTCCCGCCAAACGTAATTCCTAAACATGATTAATAACGTCGGTTAATTACCTTATTTAGCTTCCGGTTTACTAAGCATTTTTCATGATTATATGACATGTTTTATGCTTAAACTTACCCTTGATTACCTTCATTATACCCCCCCCCCTAGGGTTAACTACCTAGGCCACACTTTGTTTGTTTTTTTTTTAAGTTTTAGGTCGACCGACTTTACCCAAGGTTGGTCCATTCCAGTGACATCCAGGTTTGAAAATTTACACCTCGACCGACCTTGCCAAGTCCGGTCCCAAGGTCGGTCCATTCCAGACACTTTTACCGTTTAAAAATTCTACCCCGACCGACCTTGCAAGTCCGGTCCACAAGGTCGGTCTATTCCAGAGACATATTCCGTATACAAAATTCAAGCCCGACCGACCTTGCAAGTCCGGTCCCCAAGGTCGGTCTGCTCCAGACCCTTGTTTAAAAATGCTTATTACACTCCAAACTTCACCTTACATATCCTAGTATGCTTTAACATCATTTAGCACACTTAAACCTTCACATAACATCCTCCAAATGTATGTACAAGCTTACTTCTAAAGTCCTTAAACACTCACTCATTTACTCGCCAAACCTCCTAACACTTGTTTACACATTTTAAGGCCTTTGCATGTCACCAAACAAGGCCTAAACATCATCTAAAACTATCACCATCCAATCCCCCATCATTAGAAGCCTTAAACACATTTTTTTCCTTCTCTGGTCTGGACCACCCCTCTGGGGAGGTCCCAGGGGCGGTCCACAACAGAAACTACTTCTCCTGCGCTGGACCTCCCCACAGGGGCGGTCCCTAGGGGCGGTCCATAGCAGACCCCATTTTAAAAAGTGTTTTTCTCCTCATTTTGAACTCCAAATTCACCCCAATCTTTTCCCACTTATTCCACACTCTTTCCACATGTTTCCCACATGTTTAAACACCTTAAAACATGCACCAAATCTTCCTTAATCATCACCAAACTTGTTACTCAATTTCTTACAAAAATTCCTAACACTTGCAACATTTTTCCTTAGGATTTCTAGGTGGTAATGCATACCTACAACTTAGACTAACCAAGGTGTTTCTTCTTAATATGATAACCACTCCTAAGCATCATTTTGCATCCTCATCACTTCCTTTTCACAAAATCCTCAAGTCTTTCCCACAAGTTCATACTTAATCCTTCACAAGGTATTATACTTCCTTTGTTTATCAACTAAATTTTTGCCATAGCTTCTCTTGTATCACCTTACACCAAAACACACAGTTTTTCACCTTTAGACAATCAAGAACACTTAATCCCTTAATACACATTCCTTACACACAAACATATTGTTTTTCACTGTTTAACCATCAAAGACATTCATCTTCTCAAGAAAAGTTCTTTACACACAACTAATCCTTTAAACTACACTGCATCACTGTAACACCCCTATAATAATAAAACAACAGCGGAAAATAAACTAAAGGTGCTACAGACCATCGGGCTCCAAACACCCGGTACCAACCTCACCAATTACAACCATTACAATTAACTAAGTTACGGTTTGAACTTCCAGAAAACTTAATATAAACAAAACAATAAATAAATACATTCACTCTCCATAAACCTAGTCCCATCCCAATCACTCATGCTCTTCGTGGCCACCTGTAAATCAATTTGTACCTGCAAGATGAAACCAAGCAGCCCACCCCGGGAGGGGTGAGTCAGTTCCCTGGAATGGAACTGGTACTAATCTCCAAAAACAAACTTATAAAATAACTCTTAAATAAATATTAGCTTGAAATCAATCACTTAAACCACACAGAGGAGTAAGACATTTCATAAATCACCAAATTAAGATATCAAAATAAGCATGAAGGTTAATAACATAAAAGTAAGGTTAGTGAAACAAAACCACATCATGTGTCAGTGAACATCCATTGCCTTAGTTAAACCCAATTCCCGTTAGGAGTAGGAAGACTCAGATAGTCACAAAGGACTAGGAATAATAAGATAGATCCAAGAACCAATAACTCAAGAATGGAATAATACCAATTGGGAGAGATGGCCCCCACCGCCAGATATAAATGTCCGTATGGACGAGGGATATACAGCCCCCTGCTGTCAGATTAAATATGTCCTGATGGACGAGGGATATACAACCCCTTGCTGTTAAATATCAATGCCCCTATGGGCGAGGGATATACATCCCCCTGCTGTTAAATATCAATGCCCCTATGGGCGAGGGATATACAGCCCCCTACTGTTAAATATCAATGCCCCTATGGGCGAGGGATATACAGCCCCCAGCTGTTACCATTGAAGATGCGCGCACGTCGAAACATCAAGAACCAGCTCATGGATGAAATGATATCCAGAGTCAAAAGAAGAATTACCAAAGTTGACCTTTTTCCAAATTCCCACTAGATCACCAACCACCCAGAGAAATACCAAAACACTCAGTCCTACAGAGTGCAGAAGCGTAAACCCTAAGCAGCCAATGTCTAATGGAACAACCAAAAAGAAGGAACTAACCCAAGTGAGTTTCACATTCAAGGCTCAGTTAGTCACACAAGCTGAGTTAGTCACACAACCAATTCCTTTTGGAAATTCCTCTTAAACTCAGTTAGCATTTTCCAAAACATTCCACAAGTCAATCAGCAAAAATATCGGAGTACGAGAAATCGTACCTGGGTAACACTGTAGCAGCTCTAGTCAACTTGCGCAAACAATCAACAGTACTCTGAAGAATATTAAAGGTAGTCTATCAACAATCACTTGTAGCCTATGTTAAGCTTAAATAAACTCCTTACTCTTATTCCAAAGTCTCAATTGTCTTTTAAGCCCTCACTTAAATGTTAGGTATAATCTTTGAGTTATCTGAGAACGTTGTATAGCCCAAGGTGGTAAGATCAAGGAATGTATTCGATTAACATTTGCTAATTGTCCACTCCTATCCACTTTATTCATACTTAACCACAATCCTCACATTCAAGACTTTTGAGACCTCTATATCATAAATGTGTTTATATTATATAATTAAATCTAAGAATTTCAATAATAATCTTAAGCTCAATACCTTTATTCTTAATTTAGAATAAACATTGTATTATGACCTATGATGGACTCATCTCAGAATACTATACTACTATCCCACAATGTAAAGATTATGTATTCAAACAATATCCACTAGATAACCCATTATGATTTAGTCTTTCCCTTAACTTAATTAAGATCTACATCTTGTATATTGAAATCGTAGTGTTGTAGACGCGTTTTATTATAACTTAATTGAACTGCTAAACTCAATTATCTCATCTTTAGTTCAGAATGACTTTTAATTACAACCATCTAATAAACTTGTCATAAGATGTTAAATAGCTTCTCATCCTGAATAACTATACTATAGTTAACTTAGATTTAACGAATTAATCTTACATTTAGTATTCACAAGGTATATTATATGTTTTATTAATACCTATACAATAAGGAGTTTAGTATAACCTTCTATGTATCCTACTTACATTTAATTTCCTAAATGTTTTTTTTCACACATTCTCTCTATAGACTATGCATAATCCTTTGTACTAAACTTCATTAAACTTAAGCCTTAAATACGTTTTAAATTGTTTTACAAAACCTAAGGTTTCAAAGGAATAACCTAATAAATTAATTTCCTTTATTGTATTTAGGATGGACAATATATATACATAGAGTAGAATTTATCAGAGAATTAAATTCTGGTTCATAAGTGAAATTGTTAATTATTTAATAAGATAATCTATTATGAAAATTCCCATATTTTATATTCAAATAACCTATCATTACTTCCCATTACCGTAAAGTATAACAATATAATATCTTATGTAACTTAGTTTTACCTAATAAAAGGTTCAAAGGTTTTAAGTATCAAATTCCTATTTATAAACCTTCCTATAAATTCTCACTACTAAATACCTCACTTAAATGTAAACTCACATCCTGAATATAGTAAATGTATCTTATATGGCTTATGTAATTCTAAGAAACTTAAGGATAATTATTTAGATAAATTTCCAAATCATCGTTTAATATAGATTATATCATAATCCTTTTAATGATTCTATCTTAAAACATTAAGTTATATTTCAATACCATAAAAGTTAAGAAATGATTAAATCTAGACTTACTAATCCACCTCACATTTAGATGTAAAAGTATTTTACTTATTTTATTATGGTTTATATATTAAGAATATTTAGATGTAATCGTATTACATTTGTTTATCATTAATTATAGAATAAGATATATTTGTGCAACATTTTATGTAATCTAATCACAATTTTTCCTAAGTTTTAACTTATTAATTACTTAATCCCAATTTTAGATTTACATTCGGATCATTGACAAATAATACTATACATGTATTTTAATATGGTTTACATAAAAACCTTGGAAATTCAAAGGTAACTCTTAAGCCCAATACATAACTATAATTTAATACCACCTCATATAATATTCTTCTATTAGTATTATGTAGAGGTTTAGTTTAACTTATTAATTCCTTCGTATTATATTTCCTATAAGGTATTTAATTTTATTATGTTTACTGTGTATATATTTATATATACTAGGATTTGTACAAAACATTATTTATGTAGTTTTATTGTATTTAATTATTTAACTTTTACACACACCTACATCCAAAATATGGTTAATAAAATAAAGTATTTTCCTTAGTTTCAATTAAGTATATTAACTACCATATTATATAATTAATATAAGTGTAGATTAATTTAGCTCCTTGATTTAACCTAAGTTACTATTTTATTTCTTTTACATATATGTGTAAATATATATATATATTCCTTAGTTTTAATTAAGAATATTAACTCCCATATAATATAATAAATAAAACGTAAAAATAATTATATTCCTTGATTTATATAAGTTTCCACTTAAATAGGTATATATACATATATGTAAATAATTTCACTTCTATTAAAAACTAATATCTAAACATTTATAAACTTACTTGTTATAAAATGTTAATTTAGTGTTCCTTATTTTCCCAGCTTAAAAAGTTTATTAACAAACCATACTTTAATTTTTGGTTACATTAAAAACCATATATTATAAGTTATTCTTATGAAAAACCCATAAACACAATTTTTAAAACCTTTTACCATTGCCCAAAAATTCCCAAATTTAACATACAGTAACTATAACATTTTAGACATATTATAAAATTTTTATTTCATAAAAATATCTTTTTAATTTAGCCAAATAATTCCAGAAAATCCGTAACTTGCAAAAATCATAACTTATGTTTAAAAACTCCAAAACCTTATTAATATACATCAAACTAAAATAGATTTAATAAGGAATATATGGTTAAAATTTCAAGTCAAAATACTTCGGGAAGGTATTTAAATTAATTCAACAAGTTAGAGTTAAATTCTGAAACATTATAAACTTAAACATCTTTATTATCCACGATCTAATCCTGGCCGTCCATTTCCTTAAGTCCAGATCGGACGGATGCTGAAGCCCCAGTTCTTCATCAAATCCAAAATCGAAGTCGAGTACTAAATCGACAATATCTCCCAATCTACAGAACGAAATCGAGTGATTCTTGTTTCTATGGTTTCGAAATTAAATTACGGTTCTAATGAGACCAATTTCCCCAATTATAATGCAGTATACGATGGGTTTCGAATTCGATTTCGAGGTTAGGGTTCTTAAGAGTTTTCGAATTCGATTCTCCCAAATTCACTCAATCTAAAGCGTAATTGATGCAATTGAAACATGTTTTTGACCGACAATGTAATGTAGATTAGCAAGGTTGAAGGAATTTGAAGGAAACTTACCGGAATTGCAACAACGGAGCAAATCGAATTCGGAAATCTGGAAAGTTTCGAACTTTCGAGCAGTTCACGGGGCCGACTTTGAGGATCTATATCTTGCAGTACAGATCGAGTTAGGCTATGTGTAAGGGCTTAATCTAAAGAGGGAACATAGGTCTACACATTGATAGCAAGAACTCACTCTAAATCGCAATACATAGAAAGAAATCTAAGTCGAAAGTTACGAGTTTATAGCTTACGTTTTCCGGAAAAATCCATGATTTTATGGGATGACAAATCCGAAACTTTAGACACCTCTATCTTCCAAACGGTTGGGAATTAGCTTTGGTCATCAACATGAAAGTTGTAGAGGGATTAGAGCTCTTCAAAACTAGCTAAAGAACATGAAATTTGGCTGAGAAACGAAGAAGTTATGGCTAGTCGAAGTTACCTGATTCGAAAGGAAAAACTGGAACAGCAGTTACATTTTTTGCAGGGTGGCTACTTTGATTCGATGTTCCGGTTGATTCAGAACGAGTTAGGGTTTGTGTGAGTTATGGTTGTTTAGAGGGAAAGTAGGAGAAGACAACAAAGAAGACGGCACTCAAAAATTCCAAAGGATAAGAATGTTATAAAGGTCACAAGATAGGGCAACAAACTGATTTCTGTTGGCGAAAAACAAGGAGAAAATCGACTAAGTGTTGGGCGGCCTGTGATTGACTGACACGTGGCAGATCTCCAAGTTTTGACTCTAAACTTCAATCTAGCATAACTTTGGCTAGGATGATCCGTTTTTGACGTTCTTTTTATCGATCTTCATGGTTTTCCATAACCTATTTATTGGTATAGGTTTCATGTGCTAGTTTGACCATTCTCAAAAAGTCAACCCTAGTAAGGCTTAATAAGCTTTAAGGTTTCTATAATTTTATTTTGACTTTTATGTTTCAAAACAATGTTCCAACTCTTTTTAAAATCTTTATAATATACTTGCAGTGTTTAGAAATTTTCCCAAGATTTATTGACTTATAAATCTTATTATTAAATTCATATAAATAATATATAATAATTAAATATTTAATTGTATTCTTTAGAGTTAAATAGGAGGAATCCCCTAAAATAATTTACATAATTCCATATAATATTAATACTCATAATTCCATACAATAATTTAATATTCATAATTCCTTATACTAATTTAATATTCATAATTCCATATAATAATTTAATATTCAATAGTATTAAAGGTTTAATAGAAGAAATCCCCTAAATTAATTTAAATTAATTTACGGGTATTTCAGTATATCCCCCTTAAAAGAAACTTCGCCTCGAAGTTTAAAAATCAACTAATAGGCACTCACACCGCTTCGGGTGTGCTGAGACAATAATAATTTCAATGAAATTCCATACCAAACCAATCCTTTATTTCCATCCATTTCCATAACAACATTCCACTCAAGATTACTCAAAATCAAAATGAACCAAGATATACCAAGACATAGTATGATGAAAATCAAGAGTCACATACTGTATCATAATGTAAAAACCAAGCACATACAAACACCTCTCATTCTGCTAATAAGGCAACATGGCATAATCTGGATGAGGTGACGAAGGAAGAGTATGCCAGTATATCCCCCTTAAAAGAGCTAAGGTACGCCCTCGTACCGCTACTAACGACACATCAAAGAATTCAACACCTTATTAACCAGCTTTGTTGTAAATTTTATTGCACTATTGATTTTATCTGCGATCGATATACATATATCTGTATCTCTTGATTGTTTTGTATTTGTATTTTCTTAACTGTAATAAAATTTTACCTTATGATTATTATCCATTCATTATATGTTATTATATGTTCATTTTATCATATCAATTATATTAACAAGCTACAAATCAGGTGTAACGTATTTGAGTAGTTTAAAATAATATTTCAGATCATTTAATAATCCTCAATAATCTTCCAAAATCATCTTCAAGGGTTTATTAGTCAACCCTATGCTAAAACTCTATAAAATAAATATTTCTGTGACTTTTCAAGTTTCAATTGTTTTTATAATTAACTATCGTATTTTAGACGATTCATTCAGTGTTTCCTTCATAAATTTACTTATTATATATATACATAAATTTCACCCAAGGTAGAATTTTAGGAAGTTCTTATAATGTAGCTTCAAAATCTGATTTCCTTATCTTAAAATTTATTTTTTCAAGGTAGGGACTCTATATATAATTTTAAGTCAAATGAACTAGTCTAGTGAAAGTTCACTCACTCTTGATAACTATATTTCTTAGGGTTTGTTCTATGTAAGTATTATTCTGATCATTAGATCTTAGTACTCTCTTAGATAATGGTGGCTTTTCGGTAAATATCACTGTTAGTGTGGCTTCTAAAATTTTATACATGTATAATGTTAAACTTCCAAGTAAACATGAGAATTTCCAATCTTTAAGTAACTCTCAATTTTTCACTAGACGCTCAGTACTCCCAGTATTTAAGGCTCAATAGTATTTAGTTTATTATTACTCATGTGTTTTCACTCCATAGGTAATTATTTTCACCAAGGATTTAACTCGGTAAACTCTTTACATGTATGAATTTAGTACTGGATCTTAATATATAAGTTTTGAATTGTTCATTGTGGCTAGTAATGAAATATGCCTAGCTCAAGATTTCATGATGGTAATGTCTTACCACCACTTCCCCTCAAGTTCAACACAATCCATCAACTGCGTAGAAGATTATATAGGGTTAAATGACAAGGCTTGTCTAGCCCCTAAACTTCCAGAAGTGGGTGTGCACCCCCACTACTTTCAGCCTAGGAGTTCGTCGCACCAGGCACTTCCCGTAGGGTGTTAGGTTTAGGTGTTTTCTTTCTAAAGTTAGCATAGAGTTTTAGTGTGGTTTACAGGTTCAGGCGTATGCTACTAGTGTTTGTTAACTTAATAATTTTCCTAGACTTAAGATTTATCCAAATATTACCATTAGGCAACATTTGTACCAAGTAATTTCTTGAGATTTATTTTCAAACTTTAAAGGAGTTGAAGTACTTGCTCCTAATATCAATACTAATTTAGTTATTTAAAGTTCTATTTGTATACTGTTTTCAGCCAAAAGTATTCTTTAAAATTTCCAGGAGCATGTGTACTTGCTCTTAAGGAATTGTATTCTTAGCCATGTATTCTCCATAGGTATGCTTTTTAAAATAGCTTAATATATGATTTATCCCAACCAAAATCTTAACATACTCGATAGATGATATTCCAACCTATATTTCTACTGTAGTTTAATGTTCGAACAGAACAACAGCACACCATTCTCTAGATATTCATAAAAAGAAAAGTGTATAAAGAAATCATTCACTAATCTAAGAAGGGTTAGGAATCGTGCCTTACTGGAATCCTCACTTCCCATTCTACCCCAATTCCCCAGTTTTAAGTGCACCTATAATCTAAATATTTCACTCGGCTTGTTTTCTCGGGTTCAGAGCGTAACTACGCTCTGATACCACTTTCTGTAACACCCCTATAATAATAAAACAACAGTGGAAAATAAACTAAAGGTGCTACAGACCATCGGGCTCCAAACACCCGGTACCAACCTCACCAATTACAACCATTACAATTAACTAAGTTACGGTTTGAACTTCGAGAAAACTTAATATAAACAAAACAATAAATAAATACATTCACTCTCCATAAACCTAGTCCCATCCCAATCACTCATGCTCTTCGTGGCCACCTGTAAATCAATTTGTACCTGCAAGATGAAACCAAGCAGCCACCCCGGGAGGGGTGAGTCAGTTCCCTGGAATGGAACTGGTACTAATCTCTAAAAACAAACTTATAAAATAACTCTTAAATAAATATTAGCTTGAAATCAATCACTTAAACCACACAAAGGAGTAAGACATTTCATAAATCACCAAATCAAGATATCAAGATAAGCATGAAGGTTAATAACATAAAAGTAAGGTTAGTGAAACAAAACCACATCATGTGTCAGTGAACATCCATTGCCTTAGTTAAAACCCAATTCCCGTTAGGAGTAGGAAGACTCAGATAGTCACAAAGGACTAGGAATAATAAGATAGATCCAAGAACCAATAACTCAAGAATGGAATAATACCAATTGGTGGAGATGGCCCCCACCGCCAGATATAAATGTCCGTATGGACGAGGGATATACAGCCCCCTGCTGTCAGATTAAATATGTCCTGATGGACGAGGGATATACAGCCCCCTGTTGTTAAATATCAATGCCCCTAAGGGCGAGGGATATACAACCCCTGCTGTTAAATATCAATGCCCCTATGGCGAGGGATATACAGCCCCTACTGTTAAATATCAATGCCCCTATAGGGCGAGGGATATACAGCCCCCTGCTGTTACCATTGAAGACGCTCGCACGTCGAAACATCAAGAACCAGCTCATGGATGAAATGATATCCAGAGTCAAAAGAAGAATTACCAAAGTTGACCTTTTTCCAAATTCCCACTAGATCACCAACCACCCAGAGCAATACCAAAACACTCAGTCCTACAGAGTGCTGAAGCGTAAACCCTAAGCAGCCAATGTCTAATGGAACAACCAAAAAGGAACCAACCCAAGTGAGTTTCACATTCAAGGCTCAGTTAGTCACACAAGCTGAGTTAGTCACACAACCAATTCCTTTTGGAAATTCCTCTTAAACTCAGTTAGCATTTTCCAAAACATTCCACAAGTCAATCAGCAAAAATATCGGAGTACGAGAAATCGTACCTGGGTAACACTGTAGCAGCTCTAGTCAACTTGCGCAAACAATCAACAGTACTCTGAAGAATATTAAAGGTAGTCTATCAACAATCACTTGTAGCCTATGTTAAGCTTAAATAAACTCCTTACTCTTATTCCAAAGTCTCAATTGTCTTTTAAGCCCTCACTTAAACGTTAGGTATAATCTTTGAGTTATCTGAGAACGTTGTAAAGCCCAAGGTGGTAAGATCAAGGAATGTATTCGATTAACATTTGCTAATTGTCCACTCCTATCCACTTTATTCATACTTAACCACAATCCTCACATTCAAGACTTTTGAGACCTCTATATCATAAATGTGTTTATATTATATAATTAAATCTAAGAATTTCAATAATAATCTTAAGCTCAATACCTTTATTCTTAATTTAGAATAAACATTGTATTATGACCTACGATGGACTCATCTCAGAATACTATACTACTATCCCACAATGTAAAGATTATGTATTCAAACAATATCCACTAGATAACCCATTATGATTAAGTCTTTCCCTTAACTTAATTAAGATCTACATCTTGTATATTGAAATCGTAGTGTTGTAGACGCGTTTTATTATAACTTAATTGAACTGCTAAACTCAATTATCTCATCTTTAGTTCAGAATGACTTTTAATTACAACCATCTAATAAACTTGTCATAAGATGTTAAATAGCTTCTCATCCTGAATAACTATACTATAGTTTACTTAGATTTAACGAATTAATCTTACATTTAGTATTCACAAGGTATATTATATGTTTTATTAATACCTATACAATAAGGAGTTTAGTATAACCTTCTATGTATCCTACTTACATTTAATTTCCTAAATGTTTTATTTTTACACACATTCTCTCTATAGACTATGCATAATCCTTTGTACTAAACTTCATTAAACTTAAGCCTTAAATATGTTTTAAATTGTTTTACAAAACCTAAGGTTTCAAAGGAATAACCTAATAAATTAATTTCCATTATTGTATTTAGGATGGACAATATATCTACATAGAGTAGAATTTATCAGAGAATTAAATTCTGGTTCATAAGTGAAATTGTTAATTATTTAATAAGATAATCTATTATGAAAATTCCCATATTTTATATTCAAATAACCTATCATTACTTCCCATTACCGTAAAGTATAACAATATAATATCTTATGTAACTTAGTTTTACCTAATAAAAGGTTCAAAGGTTTTAAGTATCAAATTCATATTTATAAACCTTCCTATAAATTCTCACTACTAAATACCTCACTTAAATGTAAACTCACATCCTGAATATTGGTAATAAATGTATCTTATATGGCTTATCTAATTCTAAGAAACTTAAGGATAATTATTTAGATAAATTTCCAAATCATCGTTTAATATAGATTATATCATAATCCTTTTAATGATTCTATCTTAAAACATTAAGTTATATTTCAATACCATAAAAGTTAAGAAATGATTAAATCTAGACTTACTAATCCACCTCACATTTAGATGTAAAAGTATTTTACTTATTTTATTATGGTTTATATATTAAGAATATTTAGATGTAATCGTATTACATTTGTTTATCATTAATTATAGAATAAGATATATTTGTGCAACATTTTATGTAATATAATCACAATTTTTCCTAAGTTTTAACTTATTAATTACTTAATCCCAATTTTAGATTTACATTCGGATCATTGACAAATAATACTATACATGTATTTTAATATGGTTTACATAAAAACCTTGGAAATTCAAAGATAACTCTTAAGCCCAATACATAACTATAATTTAATACCACCTCATATAATATTCTTCTATTAGTATTATGTAGAGGTTTAGTTTAACTTATTAATTCCTTCGTATTAGATTTCCTATAAGGTATTTAATTTTATTATGTTTACTGTGTATATATTATATATACTAGGATTTGTACAAAACATTATTTATGTAGTTTTATTGTATTTAATTATTTATATTAACTTTTACACACACCTACATCCAAAATATGGTTAATAAAATAAAGTATTTTCCTTAGTTTCAATTAAGTATATTAACTACCATATTATATAATTATTATAAGTGTAGATTAATTTAGCTCCTTGATTTAACCTAAGTTACTATTTTATTTCTTTTACATATATGTGTAAATATATATATTCCTTAGTTTTAATTAAGAATATTAACTCCCATATAATATAATAAATAAAACGTAAAAATAATTATATTCCTTGATTTATATAAGTTTCCACTTAAATAGGTATATATACATATATGTAAATAATTTCACTTCTATTAAAAACTAATATCTAAACATTTATAAACTTACTTGTTATAAAATGTTAATTTAGTGTTCCATATTTTCCCAGCTTAAAAAGTTTATTAACAAACCGTACTTTAATTTTTGGTTACATTAAAAACCATATATTATAAGTTATTCTTATGAAAAACCCATAAACACAATTTTTAAAACCTTTTACCATTGCCCAAATATTCCCAAATTTAATATACAGTAACTATAACATTTTAGACATATTATAAAATTTTTATTTCATAAAAATATCTTTTTAATTTAGCCAAATAATTCCAGAAAACCCGTAACTTGCAAAAATCATAACTTATGTTTAAAAACTCCAAAACCTTATTAATTTACATCAAAATAAAATAGGAATCTATGATTAAAATTTCAAGTCAAAATACCTTCGGGAAGGTATTTAAATTAATTCAACAAGTTAGAGTTAAATTCTGAAACATTATAAACTTAAACATCTTTATTATCCACGATCTAATCCTGGCCGTCCATTTCCTTAAGTCCAGATCGGACGGATGCTGAAGCCCCAGTTCTTCATCAAATCCAAAATCGAAGTCGAGTACTAAATCGACAATATCTCCCAATCTACAGAACGAAATCGAGTGATTCTTGTTTCTATGGTTTCGAAATTAAATTACGGTTCTAATGAGACCAATTTCCCCAATTATAATGCAGTATACGATGGGTTTCGAATTCGATTTCGAGGTAAGGGTTCTTAAGAGTTTTCGAATTCGATTCTCCCAAATCCACTCAATCTAAAGCGTAATTGATGCAATTGAAACATGTTTTTGACCGACAATGTAATGTAGATTAGCAAGGTTGAAGGAAACTTACCGGAATTGCAACAACGGAGCAAATCGAATTCGGAAATCTGGAAAGTTTCGAACTTTCGAGCAGTTCACGGGGCCGACTTTGAGGATCTATATCTTGCAGTACAGATCGAGTTAGGCTATGTGTAAGGGCTTAATCTAAAGAGGGAACATAGGTCTACACATTGATAGCAAGAACTCACTCTAAATCGCAATACACAGAAAGAAATCTAAGTCGAAAGTTACGAGTTTATACCTTACGTTATCTGGAAAAATCCATGATTTTATGGGATGACAAATCCGAAACTTTAGACACCTCTATCTTCCAAATGGTTGGGAATTAGCTTTGGTCATCAACATGAAAGTTGTAGAGGGATTAGAGCTCTTCAAAACTAGCTAAAGAACATGAAATTTGGCTGAGAAACGAAGAAGTTATGGCTAGTCGAAGTTACCTAATTCGAAAGGAAAAACTGGAACTGCAGTTACAGTTTTTGCAGGGTGGCTACTTTGATTCGATTTTCCGGTTGATTCAGAACGAGTTAGGGTTTGTGTGAGTTATGGTTGTTTAGAGGGAAAGTAGGAGAAGACAACAAAGAAGATGGCACTCAAAAATTCCAAAGGATAAGAAAGTTATAAAGGTCACAAGATAGGGCAACAAACTGATTTCTGTTGGCGAAAAACAAGGAGAAAAACGACTAAGTGTTGGGCGGCCTGTGATTGACTGACACGTGGCAGATCTCCAAGTTTTGACTAAACTTCAATCTAGCATAACTTTGGCTAGGATGATCCGTTTTTGACGTTCTTTTTATCGATCTTCATGGTTTTCCATAACCT
Organism: Limonium bicolor; assembly: GCA_023374045.1. Taxonomy (NCBI): domain Eukaryota; kingdom Viridiplantae; phylum Streptophyta; class Magnoliopsida; order Caryophyllales; family Plumbaginaceae; genus Limonium; species Limonium bicolor. The sequence goes on from CM041781.1 coordinate 130,940,184, forward strand.
ATTTATTGGTATAGGTTTCATGTGCTAGTTTGACCATTATCAAAAAGTCAACCCTAGTAAGGCTTAATAAGCTTTAAGGTTTCTATAATTTTATTTTGACTTTTATGTTTCAAAACAATGTTCCAACTCTTTTTAAAATCTTTATAATATACTTGCAGTGTTTAGAAATTTTCCCAAGATTTATTGACTTATAAATCTTATTATTAAATTCATAATACTATATAATAATATATAATAATTAAATATTTAATTGTATTCTTTAGAGTTAAATATGAGGAATCCCCTAAAATAATTTACATAATTCCATATAATATTAATACTCATAATTCCATACAATAATTTAATATTCATAATTCCTTATACTAATTTAATATTCATAATTCCATATAATAATTTAATATTCAATAGTATTATTAAAGGTTTAATAGAAGAAATCCCCTAAATTAATTTAAATTAATTTACGGGTATTTCAATCACAATATAGTGCATAAACTTAAATTGCTTGGCACTTAGGCCCTTAAATAACATTAAACTTAAACACTGAATTTTCCACATTTAAATGCCTTCAACCTGCAAATACACACAACAAGGCTCCCATGTCTTTTTAGTCCAACTTGTGGATAGTTTTGTAGCTCATTTACCATTGGCTCTTTAGGTTATTTATTAAGCAAATATAGCTCATTTTCCCTAGTACAATAAACCACATTAAGAGAGGTCATTTACCTCTTTGCTTCCAAGCTTTCTCACTTGTTTTCTCTTATTTTTTTCCTTGATTTAAAATCGGCAAGGAGCTTTTATCACTTGTCAATCTTCTAACCAATACACATACAAGGGCAATGAGCATTAATTTTAATACTTAAACTCATAATTAAACCCTAGGTTTACATAAGTGTCTTAAAACACTAAAATTGATGTTTACCTTAGGAATTTGAAAGAGAACTTGAACAAGTGGCAAGATAGGACTCCTCCTAGCCCTTTGAAGTTTGAATTAAGCTAAGAAGATAGCCAGGTAATGCACCATTGTAAGGTGAATTTTCGGTTATATAAGAAAATGAAAGGAAACTTAGTTTTTCTTTGATTTTCCTTACCGTGAAGCATAAGAGAATGACAATGCATGAAAAGATGAGCTCAAGCATCTTCAATGGTGAATTTCCATGGCACCGAAATGGAGCTTTTGAAGATTTGAAAATATAGGAATATAGAGCTTACTCTAACTAAGACAACGGTAGTCTCGGAATTGAATTCGGAGCTTGGAGCCATGAGTTACAAGCATTCAAAGATGGAGAATGGCTACTTGCTGTAGCAAAACAAGAATGGAGAAGGGAGGATGAGGTTGGAGACGGTGGGAATCAAAAATAAAAGAAGAGAAAGTGAGGAGAGAGGTAAGTTTTGGAGATATTTAAGTTATAAAGCAAAAGTAACCCTTTTACTTACTTTTCTTTCATTCTTTTAATTGGCTAGCCACGTGTGATGACTCACACCACTAAAACCGTGGCCCCTTACATATTAGAGATATATATGGTCTTTGTTGACCATCTAAACAACTTATGTTGACTTATGACTTAAACTAGCACTATTTGAGCACTATTCACAAACTAAGGCACATATTTGTGAAATTTTTGATTTCCCATTGATCTAGACTTCCTAAAGTGATACTAAGTAGTACACATGTTGATTAAAGAGTAATGATGGACATTTATCCACTCAAAACTCATTTACAAGACAATTTTTCAGAAATGTGCTTTAAGGCTCCTTAAAGCACATTTTGTGTTTTAGCTTGTTTTCAAGCTTTGTTTTCTTTAGTAATTGATTTAATATGTTCATTAACATATAAATAAGGTCTTGGTAAGCTTATTAGGTCTTAGCCAAACTTATCCCAAGCTTAGAGCACATTTTCGCCCATATTGGCTTTAAGGTATTTATTTGTGTTTTGTTTGGTTTAATTGTCTACCAAAGTTTCCTAAGGACTTAATTAGCCTTATTAAGTCATAATTGAATGTTATAAAGTCTTGGTAGGCTCTTTGGGTCCTAACCAAGTTCACTCCAAGCTTAGAGCATGTTTTTGCTTCAACTATGTCTTAGTGCTTATTGTGTTTACTATGGTTTAAATTGTTCACTAATGTTTCTAACGCACTTTTTAGCCTTTAAATATCACAGTTTAACATTTAAACAACATATCAAGGTTTGGGGTATTTCACTAAGTCACCTTAAAACACTTATTTCCTATCGAAATTTCGCCATAACCTCCCCATAAACCTAACATGTCCAAATTCACCATCCTCACCAATTTTCATTCCTAATCTAGCCACACCCTTAAAGGGTCCTACCAGCAAACAATTATTTCCATCCAAAACATCATACAACATTATAGCTCCAAAATCTCATCAAACCACAATATAATATCATAACTCAAAAGCTTGGCACCTAGGCTTTTAATTCAAACATTCATTCACAATTTCCTCTCCTCACTAACAAACACAATTTGCTCCATATTTTATCTCATTTTATATTTTCCCTAACCCAAATTCTAAAACAATTAAAACAAGTTTCAAGGTAGATTTCATACCTTATTTTCACAAGTTTCTCTTTTGAATTCTCCTCTTGCTCTTCCTCTCCTCAAATTCGATCAAGTGGGAATGGAGTTGTCAAACTCCATCCCAACACCCAAGGAACATAAAAATGCATTCAATTAATCTTCTAAACCCTTAGGAAATTCTAATTCAATAAAAGGGGCTTAGAGCACAAAGTTAGGGTTTTACCTTTGGAGTGTTTTGGAGGGGTTCTAACCCTTGAATCAAGAAGGGAGTTCCACCACCATTAGAGGGTTGAAACAAAGCTCAGCAAGGAGAGAAAAACAAGGCATTGCCAAAGGGGAAAAATCGGCTAACACAAGAAGATGGAGAAAAATGAGGTTTTTGATGAAACTTTTTACCTTAGGAGAGAGAGGAGACTCTAAGCTTCACTTTGATGCCATTTTCTCTTCAAATGGGAAAAACCCATGGAGATAAACTTATCCAATTTGAAATTTTGAAAAGAGATAATGATAGAGCTAGTTGAGGGGATGAAGAATATGTATTTATTTTTGTGATTGGAGCTTTAATATGACTTGGGCAAGGCAAGGAAGTTGAGGTAGCCATGGATGGCATCTTGAAATCGCCAGCAGGGGGGGAAGAAAGCTTCAGTCGGCTGGGAAGGAGGAGAAAGAAGAAGGAAGGAAAGAGAGAGAGGAGAAAGGTGAGGAAAGAAGGTAAAAAAGTAGCTTTTCTACTGTTTGCCTTTTCCTTTCCTTATTTAACAAGGGTCAATGGGGCCAAATAGAGAGGGGTGAGTCAGCCATAAAACCGGCCCCCGATTATATTATAAGCCGGAGTCTTTTTCGTCTTTTATAGAAACCACTCGTTAATTTACCCGGTTTAGCACTATTCACTAACCGGGCCTGTTTTTTGAAATTTTCTCATTTTTCGTCTTAAGTTCCCATTAATGCTTAATTATAGTTATTTAATGAACTATAATTTTTACCGGTTCATTTGACCACTTAAAGTCACATTTTCGGGTTTTCTTGAAAAACGTGCGCTAAAGCTTTATTAGCGTTTTAGTACATTATTTGGATCCCTTTTCTCTGGGAATTGTTCCCATATATTATTTAGGCATTATTAAGCCTTGTAAATTCAGTTAATACTCTTGTCGAGGTCATATTCCTCCTACGGTCGCTTAACGCTCATTTTAGCGTTTTTCGCTTTTAAAGCGTTTTCTTGTTTCTTTTGGATTTATTCTCTTTACCTAAATTAATTAGGCCCTCAAATATCGTATTAGAGTAATTTAATCACCCTAATTAAGTTCGGGGTATTTCACTAAGATCAAAGGATCAAAGGAATATCCAATAAAACCACCTAATTCGGATGGGAATGATACCGTAACCGGTATACGTTAACCTGAAAAACAACCTACCTACAAGTAGCGAAGGCAAGACAATTGGAAAACTTTCAACGACCAACAAGTACTTACTAAAGTACCAGCATGAAGATTGAAGCAAATATAGGATTACTAATCCTAAGAACTTGAAGAACCAAACCTTGGAAGGGCCCGACCATCATATTAACGAACATACTAGTTAGCGAGAAGCTAGACTTGGTCAAGACCTCAGACATGACAACACCAGGCAAATTTCCTTTCAAACTCAAGATTTTTATTTCAAGCCCAAATTTTTCTTTCAAACCCAAACATTTCTTTTTAAACCCAAGATTTTTAAAACCAAACCAGAGAATCAAGGTAAAATATCATAGAATGATACAATAGAAGTTGGCAATAGAATACTTCACCTAGGTGTGTGACGAGCACTACGAGTGTACCTAAATACGAGATGTGGGACGACCGCACTCCGAAGGAGCTTGCAGGCCTGACGGACCAATTGTGAGTTAGTCGGGTAAGTGGTAACGTACCAATATGGTACCCTACGTATGTATACAAGTGGTGTATGAAACACGGGAAGTAGTCGACTCCGTTCTACAGACCATAAAGTAAATTCACACCTTGAACGATTGTTGAACCAAATAAGCTTACAAGCTAAAGGAGTCAAGAACTCACTCCAGGAGGATGATTAAGAGTCCGGAAGTGCGAGAAGCACTAGTAATTGAGTAAAGACATTGGTTATGTCTCAAGAAATCTTGAAGTAAATACGGGATAGCCGGGATGAATACCCAGTCTAAACCCGGTGAGGCAAATGCCTAACATGAGCACGCCACAGTGGACGAGATAAAATACCCAGAGTGATCATCTAAGGTACGGGAGGATACCATTCACCACTGGAGAGAATATCAAACCGGTCAAAAACATAAGAGAAGTACCCACGGTCTACCCTAAGAACGGGAGACGTTATAACCCTAAACGGGACAAATGGAAACTTAGAACCGCAATGCGGAGTAAACTGAACATACTCAAAAGTTAGCCAATGGTAATGGCATAACTGGATAACGCCCAGGAGCAATCCTTGAAGGGTGTCAAACTAAAGGCCGTGATAAAAGCACAAATGTTAGAACGAACACTCGGTAGGAATACCGAAAGGATCTCACTTGACATGGGATACCCTAAATTGACAATTGGCACCGACAGTATCAGGATACCTGAAGGGCCATTAACGAACGGAAGCGTGATGTGATGATCCTTATCATGGAGCCCAGTGTTACCTCCAAACCAATTTACTGTATACGGAGTAATGCAATTATATGTGAACCGCCTATAATGAGCAGAGCTCTAGGCAACGGGGCTAGTAAGTCATGGAACCGCTACAATATGTAGATTCAACCGTTGCAAAACCCACAGAGAATCATATGGAGAGTTAGCAAGAACAGCATAAGTAAGATTGTTTAATAACTATCGAGCAAAGATCCCTCGTTAAGGTGGTACCGCAAGAGCGGTGAACATACAGATCCCAAAGAAGAGGATACCATCAATAAATGTCTGAAAATATATCCCATTCAGAACTACTAATGTAGTAAAGCTTGAGCATACAATTATTGCCAAGCAATGGGAAATAAGCTTCGATAGCAATTATTGAAAATCGAGGAGTAATCGGTTAAGAAGAAACACCATATGTGGAAATGTGATGTGGAAAATCAATAACGCTCAAGGAGCCCAAAAATATAAAAGAATGTCATATTCTATAATCAGCCAAGTGAATGGCGAACCGTTGTCTAAATGGTAGGAACACATGAGCAGAAGCTAAGGTAATAGCAGATGCCATGAAAACCAACTCGTAAATACATACAAACATGGTGCGCAACAAGCGACCAATGTGTCTCAGTAATCACACAATGCTATGGAGTTATTAAATACGAGATGGCAGACAGACCGGGCAACAAGCCAAGAATCTGCACTAAATGATGAAGCACCTCGCAAGGAAGTAATGTTCATTCCTACTGCAATTGCATAAGAGATTTACTGCCATGGGTTTACGCCTCTGCACTCTGTAGGATTAAGTGTTTTGGTATTGCACTTGTGCAGTTAATGATCGAGTGGGATAGCTAGGAATATGGGAAAATGTCAATCGTAGTAAATTCTTCCTTACACAAATAGTCACAATATGTGAATTCCATTGGAATAAGAAGAGAAAGGAGGCTTACAAAAGGACCAACGCATAGAAAATGCAAGGTTATACAAGTAAAGTACACTTGTACAGAACCAGTTAAGTGAGCATAATTCAGAAGCCACTGACAACTGAGGAAGCACTACCTGCAAAGTAGTGACTCAACCTCGACCGACAACATGTCAGAAGAATCAAGTGAATAATCACGGGTGTACATAACAATATGTACATAGATTCCACAGAGCTGGATAGAAAACCTGTAACTCATTGAGTTCACGTACGGTAAAGGAATACCACGCTTGATTGACAAACCGTATTCCCAACATAAAAGGGATAATAAGGTGATGTGTAACGCATTAAGAATAATGAGAAGGGCGAATAAACCCAAGTTATCAGGGTCACGCAGCAGAAGCTAGTGGGCCCAGAATTCTAAGGTTGAATATACCTAGCAAATGAATGGCTAATTATCAATACCTTGAAGCCTCTAAGGCTAGAACCGAACCCGGTTTTTGAGTTAAATAAACTCCAATGACAATTCTTGGTGTAGGGACTAACCAACAACATGGTTAAGACCCTCTAACCAAAGAACATTGTATAATAGACCGCATGGAAGCTGAGCCACTCCATGACGGCTGAACACCTTAGACCAATGTCCAATGTTGACACATGGTAGATTACGTGGGCATAATCCCTTTTTAAGGGGGATAGAGCGAAAACCGTGAAGTGTATGTTTTACTAACACGGGCGTAAACTATAATGCGCATAGCGCAAAAGAATTTGTTTTAGATGATTAGTACTTATGTTACATAAACATTTGTATCCACTCATTGCGTAAGTTTGATTATTTGTGAGATTTGAAGTGGAAAGGAGTAGAGAAACTCCAGGGGAATGAGAACCCCGATTGGTAATAGTGTGAGATGTGAGTCGGTATGAAACCGGTATTGAGAAATGAGTACGTTTTGAGAGATTTGATGAGTATAAATCGGTATGAAACCGATGTTGAACCTAGTGGGAATTAAGTCCCCTAGGTGACTTGATTGGATTTGATTTGAGTAGTGAAGGATTTGAGGATAGAAAATTAATTGGAATTATACATGTGAATTTCTTAGGTAGTCATTTGGAGATAAATTGACTAATAATAGATGAAATGATTAGTAAGTGAGTAAAGGAATTCTAGAAACTGAAAATGGATTGATGGGTGATTATGACTAGAAAGATTAAGAAGATATAAAATTAAATAATGTTTGATTATTTGATTATGTGAATTGAGGTGGGAGGTGGAACTTGATTTGCTAGTGATCAAGGGAAACCGAACACAAATTGGGGTGGATGGATAGTTCAACACCAATGTTGATCACATTAGAATTTGGAGTAGTATTGAGTTTTCAAAATGAATTTCCCAAACTGATTTTGACACAAATGGTTTTCTTCAAACTTGAGAATGAGGATCGGTTTTGAAACCGCTCCCACGGGTGCTAGTTGGACCTTCTCAAGGCTAGGCACCGGTAACGGGTCGTACCTAGGAAGTAAGGCTAGTTGTGAGCCGGTGGAAGCGATGATTAGTTTTAAAACCATTACAACTAACGAGCAACGTTACTAAGTGACCGGTAGGACGTTTGTAGTGTGTGAATTATATTTTTCCAAGGGCCGCTGGATATGAGTAGTCCGGTCAGGGAAGAGTACCCACTTTGGAGCCTGAGGATCTCTAGATGTGCAAATGAATTTGATCAGAACCAAAGGACCGTAGGGCCAGAGAGCAGAAGTGCCGAAAGTCATGGCGGCCATGAACAAGAAAGCGTAAGTGTTCAAACATGACTGGTACCTGAGGGATCACTCGATATGGGAGAGGACTGTCGTGCCTTCTTTATCTGCGGATGGACCCCATGGAGAGTTTGGAAACAGATATTTTTGATTTCTATGCATGTTGTGACATGTTGTTTGGATGTGTGGTATACATCGAGTTAGGCTTTTGGTGTCTGACAGGTTATATAAAGATTATAACCTTAGCATTGAGTACATAGGTGACTAACGATATTGGATTCACCAACTTTGAGGGCAAAGTTCTTTAAGGGGGGTAGATTGAAATAATCCGAACTTAATTAGTGTTATTAAATTACTCTAACATGATATCTGAGGGCCTATTAGTGCTCAAAGAATTTTGGTAAAGAAAATAAATCCAAAAGAAATGAGAAAACGCTTAAAAAGTGAAAAACGCTAAAATGAGCGTTACATGACCATAGGAGGAATACGACCTCGACAAGGGTATTAGATGAATTCCTAAGGCTTAATATTGCCTAATTAATGTACTGGAACAATTTTTGAAGAAAGTTGATCCATAAAACGAATAAAAACACTAATAAAGCTTTAGCGCACGTTTTTCGAGAAAACCTAAAAACGTGACTTAGAGTGGTCAAATGAACCCGTAAAAATTATTGTTCATCAAATAACTAAAATTAAACATTAATGGAAGCTTAAGAACCATTAAAATTAAAGGAACGAGGAAAATCCAGAAAACTGCCCCGGTTAGTGAATAGTGCTAAAACCGGGTAAATTAACGAGCATTTTCTGTAAAAGATGAAAAACGCTCCAGCTCATATGTACACATGTGGGGACGGTTTAATTTAATAAATCAGCTCTCTCGCAAGTAGTAACTAGCTAGGAAGAAATGAAAAAAGGAAAAAAAAAACAAAAAGGTACATAAAACACCTTTTGCCCTCTCTCTCCTCTCACCCTCACATTTCTCCCCTCTCAGCCATATCCTCCCTTCCTAGCCAGCTCTCTTCTTCCTCTCTTCTCTGTTACAAAAATGAAGCTGCCTTCTATGGCTTCCTCACCTTCTCTTGCTTGCTCTAGCCACCTCCATGCTCCAAATGAAAAATAAATCACATACTTGAACTCCCTTCATCAAGAGCTACAATCCTCTCTTTTTAGAATTTCAAAATGATGAAGTTCATATCCATGGGTTTTGGCCATTTGAAGAGAAAATCACATCTTCTCATTCATCCAAGGTAAAAAGTTCTAAGAAAAATTCATTTTTTTTCCTCCTTGTGTTGGCCAATTTTTCCCTCATTTGTAATGCCTTGTTTTTCTCTCTTCGTTGAGCTTTGTTTCAACCTTCCAATGGTGGTGGAACCCCCTTCTTGATTCTAGGGTTAAAACCCTCCTAAAACTTCAAAGGTAAAACCCTTGCTTTTGTACTTTAAGCCCTTTCATTGAATTAGAATTTTCCTAAGGGTTTAGAAGTTTAATTATACCATTTTTGTGTTCCTTGGATGATGGGAATGGATTTTGGCAACTCCATTGCCCACTTGACCGAAAGTGAAGAGGAGAAATGGAAAGAGGAACTTGTGAAATTAAGGTAATTAAACTACCTTGGTGCTTATTTAATTGTTTTAAAATATTGGAAATGGGTAAATGAATGAATGAACCAAAACTGGAATGGAAATGCATTTTGTCGAGGCTAGAGAGAGTTTGTGAATTGTTGTGTGAATTAAAGGCGTTAGAGCCAAGTGATTGGAATATGTATATTGATATTGTTGTTTGAGGAGATTTTGGTAAATTTTGATTGCTTTGAGTGCTGGTAGGACCCTTGTGTGGATGTGGCTAGTTTAGGCTTGATTTTGGTGATAAAGGATGAGTTTGGACATGTTAGGTTTATGGGGAAACTATGGCAAAATTTTAGTAGAAAATAGGTGCTTTTAGATGACTTGGTGAATGGGAGAACTTAGGTGTTTATTGATTTGAGATAATGTTCGGTAACCTGGAAATGGTAGATGGAGAAGGGATATGAGAGTGTGCAAAATCTGTAGCAAAGATGAGTAGGAATGTCTTGAAATGCTAGGAATGAGTTAGTGTGCAAGACTTAGAAAAATGAGAGTTGGACTTGGGTTTTAAAACTGCATTTGTCTAGGAATGAATTGGAGTGGTCATTAAGTGATTTGGTAAGGTTGGTAGGAGGTAGAGACTATCAAGAAGAAGTAGAAATGCACAAGTGTGCAAAATGCAAAAATGTGAGAATTAGAATTTGTGAAATTGAGCAAGAAGTGGAGTAAGGATTTGACCAATGGTTTGAAGAGTTTTAGAGCATGTTTTAAGGTGGTTAAATATGTAGGAAACTTATGGAAAGTTTAGGGAATGATTAGTGGTGAATCAGGGGTTGAAAACTAATCAAAAGCTGTAAATTTTGACAGTTCCAGGGGTGGTCCGGGTTTGCAAAGCGGTACACAAACCCGGACCACATCAAAAATGAGGCAGAAAGTCATCCCAGGGGGTGGTCCGAGTTTGTAACCCCGGACACAAACCCGGACCACATGAAAAATGCACCAGAAACTTATTTTCGTGTTTGGTCCGCGTTTTTAAGCCCGGACACAAACCCGGACGACTATAAAAATTCAACAGAAAGTGTTTTAAAAGGGCCTAATGATGGGGAAATGATTGGGGATGGTTTTAGATGATGTTTAGGACTTGTTTGGTGACCTATAGAGGTCCTTGGAAGTGTAAAGAAGTTGGAGAAGTGGATGAGAAATTCATAAGTTCAAGAACACAAGAACAAACTAAGGAATAACGGGATAACGGGGTTACGTACGGGAGTATTAGTTTTACAAACAGTAACACCTTAATGTTAATGGAATCATTTGAATGTTATCAGTGGAACAAGTGTGAACCAAGGAACGTGAGGTCACACGGTTAAGCTAACCCCGGTGAAAGGTATGATTTTCTCATGCCCCGTATGCTACCTTGGCTAGTCTAATTTGTGGGCTTGTTTGATTGTGTGATCACCTTAACAAGATAATTGTAACACCCCATCTCTAAATACAATGATCATTGCCCTAAGTCCATCTCGTACATTAACAATGCAGCGGAAAAGTTCTACTAAATTGGTGTTACCGCCGTTAGTCTCCCACGTGACTAACTAGGCCTATTCTCTTAACAAGTCACGGTCTGACTAACCGGATAATTACTCGAGCATCTAAAACATTACAATTCATAAACCACAACTTATACCGAGTATCTCATATCCTAATACATCATACTAACATCTCATCAATTACTAAACGAGTGTACATGCACAACTCGTGTAACAAATGTAAAAGCAACCCGAAGTACTCTACCCGCTCCTACTCTCAGGTTGAGTCTTCGTCCGGTACCTACCTGCAAAGTTTAAATCACAGGCCCCAAGGGGCTCAGCACATGGCTGGTACAAAAACGTGCAGCCCACAAGCTAGGGGTTACACACGACTACTTTGTCGTATACATGCAATTGTTTATTCATACAAATAATAATAAGAAGTACGATAACAAACAACACATTTATGTGAAACATTCACAGCTCAAATAACTCGAACGTCGTAATGGACGCCCATTAATGATGTAAGTTAGATTGCTAACTCCTGAGGCCTGAGAATTGTTTAGTTCTCGTGTTTGACCATACCTTATAAGTGTCAACCGTTCTCTTATTAGAACTGGTTGTTCTCTAACTGAATTGTTTATTTTTGTCGGGTCATGGTAACCCTAGCCAATGAGTTATTAGCTCCATTGGGTTAATAAACATAATTCTTAAGTTATGAGGGGTGTAGGCTTGACCCTCCTGCGCCTCCTGAATTTGCCTCCCACCTCGAACTGTTCACTCGAGCTGGTCGGGTCAGTTTGTCGACCCTAGGCGGAAGACAGATCTGATACAGATGCCGACCTCCTAACCTGAACATGCATGACCGGAGTCAGTCCCGGATTCCTCTTCTCCCAAGTTCCAGTTAGCTGAAGTCTGACAATTTGTTAGTTAAACCTCTTCGGTATTAACCAACTAATAACAGGGAGTATTTATAACCTTATACAATTGTTTACTAAACATAGTTAATGAACAAGCTCTGAATCAATTCGTGTTAGTGTGCAATGGACACACAATAACAATACAATAAATCGGTTTCATGTTTAATCATGCTTGGTCGTATCACAATAACACATAGCACACAAACCGAGGTAGACCTCGTTAGCAAACAAGCTACAAGAATCCCATACCGTACACCGGAGATTGGCTAGCTCTTAATCCCTCGTTCGCCTAATCCGCCGAAAGCCTCTGACTTATCTAGATCTGTAGCCAGAAATAGTATTTGTATTCTGTGTCTTAGAACTAATTGATTTCTCTTTTCAACTTAAACCTCTTCCTAGGTTAACCCGGGTATAATAGTATACCGTTAAACGGGTTCGTTCATTTAGGAGCGTTTTCGAGCTCAATTCAATTCATTAATACTAACGTCGTTAGCAGTTATTTAGTTGCACAGTTAGCAACTTTAGACTCATAGTATTTTTCACTATTCATCCGTATTTCACTATTCATTTATACGGTCCCGTATTCTACTATTCATTTATACGACCTCGTATTTTACTATTCACTGTATTTCACTATTCACGTATACGTATTTACTATTCATGTATACGTATTTACTATTCATATACGTATTTACTATTCATATATATACGTATTTACTATTCATGTATACGTATACTATTCATGTATACGTATTTACTATTCATGTATACGTATTTACTATTCATGTATACGTATACTATTCACGTATACGAGTACTATTCATGTACACTAAAATTTTCGTATACGCCCGTATGATACGTATCATACGTATTTATTTCTTTTTCCAATATAACTTGTATTTTCATTAAAATACTTAAGTATTGATTTCTCCTATACTTATTAAATTACGGGTATACCCCTCGTATACCTTAATTTATATACGGGTCTCGTTTAAACCCGTCTTAACTCTGTTTCTTTTACAACTTGTTTCTAAATTCTTTATTTAATTTCCTTAACCTTCTTAAACACATAAAAATGTGTTATTTATATTACTTACCCATAGTTTTCTCTTAATCTATTTTACTCATAATAAGTTCTAAACTTGTTATTTTATTTCTAATTTCTTCCAAAGTCTTCTTATTAATTCTTTTATACTTTTGGTCAATTACCAAAATATACCCAAGTTTGACCAGTCTTTTATGGTCAAACCCCCTAACTTTCCATTATTTACAATTACCCCTAAAGTTAATTTAACTTAACTTTTATTCCTTTATCCTTTTAATATCTAATCTTTTGCTACAAATTTTATTCTAGCTCCTCTAAACATTTATAAACTGTCATTGACCAAGTTTGACCACGTTTGACCAGGGAAATTACCATTTTACCCTTGTGGTCTTTTCTTTTATCCTAACTCATTTATTAACCAATTTAACTCCAATTAATTTCTAATTTTCGTAACTAATTTTCCTACAGATTTTTGAACATCAAAAATCATTTTAAACATCTCTAAACCACCAGATTTAATTATCTAATGTTATAGTATATAAATACCATCTTTTATTATCCTTAAATATACCAAAACCTTATAAATTCCTTATAACACTTATAAACTCTTTATAAATTGTAAACTTAATTCTACAATTATTTTCTCATCATCTAAACTCTCAAAAATTCCATATTGACCTCATATTTTCGGTAATACCATTAGGTACTAAAACTTCTTAAATTTTACATATTACTCTTAATTATACTAATTCCTTTAATTTAACTAAGTTAGATATTTTCTAACTCAATTAATACCTTAATTCCAGCCATAAAAAACCATAGTTTATGAATTTTCTTGTATATTATGATAGCTTATATCATAAGGAGTATAAATCTATTCTTAGATTTAATAAACTTAACTTTTAATAAGCTAAAAACTGAATATTAATCACCAAAATTACGACAATAAATAATAAAATGAACAATATGTTAGATCATATAGATCAACAATTAGAACCTGAAATAGGTGTTGTAGATTACCTTGATATTAACCATTAGCTTAATATTTAAGCTTGATTTCCTTAGAAATTTTGACAAATTTGCTAGAGAAATTGGCTCCAAAATTATACAACAAGATGAAGAATAAGATGGGTTAGTATCCCATGCCAATCGGCTGTAACAAAATCCAAAAAACAAGAAGTTTTCAAGAAGGCAATGTTTTACCTCGAGAATCAAAGGCACTTCTTTGTGGTTTTTTTCCTGAGAATCTGGGGGCTCATGAACTATGGTTGTAAATCTCTTGAAGAGAGGATTCCAATGAGCTATCAAGCTTGTGATTTGGAGCTGAGACGAGAAAGTTATGATTTTTACAAGACAAGGTGTTCTTTAAGGCTTAAATCTAAGAACATGGAGTTTTTTTGTGTTGTTGCTTCAAAGAGAGGATGAGCTACGAATTTGGGAGCTCTTATTTGACAGATAAGAGTCTCAATAATGATTAACTAAGGGGACAAGATGATATGGCAATTGAAGAAAGTCTTGGTAGTTGAAATAGTGAATTTAAAAGCAAATTTGGACAAGGTGACTCACCCTTGATGTCGGCCAGCATATGCCTCATTTGACCTGAATTTTTTTGTTTCTATAATGTGTTTATGTAATATTTGATACATTAAACTCTTTCCTAATGACTTATACCATGTGATAGGTATGTTTCAAGGCCAAAAATGCCTTAAAACACATTTTATGTGCATCCGGGTTCACATTGATTTTACAATTTGTTTTGGCTAGTTTAAATGTTTCCTTAATATATTTAAAACCTTTAGAAACTTTGTCCATGAAATAGCATGTTGCTAATTCCAATTTAAACAAAGTCGTTTGGTGGTTTCTCCTTGACTTTTGTCAGTTTAGTACATGTTTACTGTGGACTTTGTATACTTAATTTGTGTGTATACGCTATGGCTCCTATGACCATTTTATTGTTGTTCCCTTATTCCTTATTGGTATTTAGGCTCATTAGCCTTTTAATTCCATGTATAAATGCTTAAGGCACATTTTCCTTTAAAGCACATTTTTCTTTAAAGCACATTATTGTGCTCTAAGGTGCGCTTTCGGTTTAAACACTAATTCCGCTTAATGTGTATTACTAATCTTAGAGGTATTTCACATTTGAAATCTCTTGGGAGCTTATTGGTAGTTCCCTAATTTATTTATACTCTTTAAAACACCTTTTGCTCTAATTGTTCCTAAAGTATGTTTTGGTGTAAATTGTTGTTTAACACTTATTCTAATGTTTCTAAGGCACGTTCTAGCATTAGTATATCCTAATCAGATATTTAATTAATATATTAAGGTTTGGGGTATTTCAATCTACCCCCCTTAAAAGAACTTTGTCCCCAAAGTTCCTATGTATCTATATCTCTTAGAACACACAGGTAACTTCACACTAAAAGATCACATAGATCACTGAATATCCGTACAGGCATTCTGACTCACAAGGTCTGCCATATGTATATATATATTTACCACACTTGTCACACAACATGTCTTTTGCATGTTTTAGTAATCAAAATACTCTTTGTATATTCTTTGTTGTATACTCCTCATGTAACCGGTCCGGAGACAAAGGTTTTCATGTCCTCGAGTTCATGAGCGAGTAATACCAAAAATACATGTCAACTCCAATTCCACTTTATGCTACTGCATCTACTCTTAACGTGGTTAATTGTGACCACTTGTAGGGAGTTTCAGGAATCATCCGACCCTGATGTGATCAGCATCAGTGTTAAACTATCCTTTCACCCCAATTTGTGTTCAGTTTTCCTTGATCTGGCCAAGATCAAGTTCTACCTCCCACATCAACTTCAAACAATCAAATAATTATTCATGTAGCATTTTATATCTTTTAGTCCTTCTAGTCATAATCATAAATCAATACATCTCCAAATTATGGAACTCAGTCCATCAGTCATTCTTACTTCACCTCTCAGCAATTCCTTAGGGAATTTAATTCCTACTAGGTCCTACATCGGTCTCATACCGATTCATACCTCATAACATTACCATATTTGGTCTCATATCAATACGTATCATAGGGATTTTAATTCCACTGGAGATTCTACTCCTCTTATCCTGAATTCTCGCACCGAAGTTAACGAGGTCGTCCTCTAATACACCTGGTATTCGCATTTAATTGTGCGTAATAACCACAACCTCATAAGAATGAATACATGTGTTTATATAACATACGTATCAAACATCACAACTAATTGTATTGTGCTATGCACATTGTAGGTTACGTACTCAATACGTGAAATATAGGCTAAGCGATTGTACGCTCTACCCCCCTTAAAATGGATTACGCCCACGTAATCAAAATTATATCGTCCTTGAACATAGGTTCAAGATGTTTAGGTGGCATGGAGCATCCTAGCTTCCACGTAGTCTATCTCACATTATGATTGGGTCAGAGGGTCTTCACCATGGTAATGGCTTAGTCTCTGTATCAAGGATTCTTATTGGTGTTCATACCAATCTTACAACTGTGTTCCAGTGTAGCCTCTAAGGCTCTATAGTATTTGGTAGATAAGTCATATATTTTATTCGACTGGAAGATGTGAGACACATCCTTCCTTCCTCTCTTTTGTTAGGTATAACAAACCTTTTAGATACGGTCCACTAGCTTCTGCTGTGCGACTCTGATAATCTTGGGGCTTAGTTTGCCCTTCCTATCCTCTTCAATATGTTGTACATCTCCTTTGTATCATTATAATTTAGGAATAATGGTCTCTTAATGGACACGTGGTATCTTTATCTATACACAGTCTTTATGAGTTATCGCTTGTCTATCCAGTTCTCTGGAGATCTGATGTTCATGCTGTTATTACGCCTTTCAGCGTCTGCATTGTTTCCTACTAACTAACCCTCAGTCTGAGATTTTTGTATTATCTGGTCTTACTATTTAGGGCTTATTGCTCTTTACAGTTTCCTCAAAAATCTTGAAACATATGATCTGTTCATACTTACTAATTAGTGCTTCTCGCACTTCATAATTCTTAATTGTTTCATCTGGAATGAGTTCTTTGACTCCTTTAATCTCATTGGTTTAACTGAGTTCTTCCTCCTCCATTGTTCACGGTAACTTGCTGTTCTGGTGTGAGTTTGCATCGCTGACTGTCGTACAGAGTCGACTACTTCTCGTGTTCCTTACACCACTTGTTTACATATATGGGTACCTTACTGATACATTGCCACTTACCCGACTAACTTATAAATAAGTCCGTCAGGTCCACAAGCTCCTTTGGAGTGTGGTCGTCCCACATCTCGTTTAAGTATGCTCGTAGTGTTTGTCACACGCTTAGCCACAACTAATTTGTGAAGTATTCTATTGTCGATCTCCTCTTTCATCATTCCATAATAACGCACATGTCGTTCTTCTTGAACTTATATAATCAAGGATTATCCATATACTGGGTTCATAACTGCATTATACCTTCTGTATTTAGTACGGACTCGATCCCTTATTAATTTGCGGTCTCTTTCCTTAGAGCTTCTTATCTTATTTCTCATGTCGACCCACTAGGAATGCACTTCCAGTCCCTTACGGAATGGACAGTGTGCTTCCTGTGAAACCTTTCATCACATGGTCCAGGCTACCGGCGTTACTGCACAGTCTGTCTCCCATTTCATCATCTTACTTACTTCGGGTATTAATTTATAAATCTGATTGCTTTCGTGTCAATATTTGATGGCTTATATATAGTGGTTGCTCTGCTGTGCACCGTAACTTAATCTACCTGAAAGGTATTATTCTCATGGCCTCTACTACCGAAGTAGCTTTAGCTGTCTTATATTGCCCATTGATGGCACAATTCTTCAATCGTTTTACTTCAACGTCTTGTCTTATTTTCAATCCCTTTCATGGTGTAACCACACTGGGGGTTCTCTAATTTCTGTGTTTGGCGGTTGCCGTATCGTGTTGTAAAATGGTTATCTCTTAATATGAAGGTGTTCTGCTTCAATTTCAGGTTCGTAAGTAGGCTAATTTCTCTCACATTCTTTCATACTTTATGATGTTATTTACCATGTAATTTAACCGGTTACTGAAGAAGTCATCCGTTGAATCACAAGCTCTTTTGAGCGTTGGTCACTTGACGTGCCATATTGCGCACTCAATGTTTATCTCTGACGATTGCTGATTCTTAAATCCTGGGTGTTGGATATGAGGTCTGTCTCTGCAGCCTTCCATATTATTTATGTGTAACTGGAATGTTCTAAGGTAATTTCAAGGTCTATGGTTCCCATTCTCCAATAGAGATTATTCAATCTCTAAGAAGTGAAAGCCCTTTTTGAGGGGTTTATTCCCACTCATGGCCTCACAACAAGGAGAGGTATCCCCACCCTAAAAGGAATGGTTCGTTCTCCACCCCTGTCAATAGCACTATCTCAACATTCTCATTGGTGCCCTTTCCTGGAAATTCTTCCTCAATTTAGTATAGTTTTTTTTTAACCACTTGTATGTACGAGTTGTAGTTCATTCATGGCCTAGATATGCCTTTTTATGCTTTCCCGCGCCTCGAGCTCTGAGTATTAACATTTTGGCTCGTAGGCCCTTAATGCCCGATTGTCTCAAGTGATAGCCGGTGTTCGGTTCATAGTGCATCTTAATTCTGTAGGTTATCCAGTGATTCTCTTGTTCTCTGAACTCTGTCAATGTTAGGTCACATCATTGGATGTAATATTGGGTTTCACAATAAATTGATGTATCTCGCTTCCTGCTATGGAAGTTCACTTAGGTAATCCGATGTTTATTAGCAATTAAGGGTTCGTTTTCATTAGGCCTCTGCCTTCAGGTGCCTAAGTCGGATATTTACTCTGGATATCAAGTGCTGCCATGTCAATACTTTGTTCAACTTTCGTTGACTACGCCACCCGTTAATGAATAATCATACTTGGGTGTTAATGAGTTAGGCAAGCAATGCAAACCATCGTTTATGGGTCTTTTCTGCTCAACTATACCAACCCTATGGTGTAGTCCTTTTGGTGTTCTCTCTTTTGTGATTGCACGTCTTTTATCCTAGGTAGGTCATTGCTTAAATTTGTTTTCTCTGATTCTGTTTCTAGGGTTTATCAATATCTTCAATGAAGAGTGCTTGTAATAGTGTTATTCTGGGGATTCATCCCGTTTTTATTGAAAGTTGTTATGTCCTCCATCTTCATTGTATGTCGTAATACCTTTCTTGTAGGTTATTACTTACATCTAGTCTTCTCACATTGTGAGTAAACTCTTCGGTTCTTCATTCAGGTTGGCTTGGTTTTGGGTTGAGTTCTCTACCTGTAGTGTCGGTTGTCTGTTGCTGATGCTCACGTCATTTAGTTTTCTGACCAAGTCCAGCTCCCTGTTGACTGGTGTATCGATTTAGTTGTCATGGCCGGGCCGTCAGGCCCTTCCAATGTTTCGCTCTTCCGTCTTAAGGATTTGTAATCCGGCGTTAATATGTTTTATATCCGTGGTTTTACCATTTGGTCTTCACGGCTTCCTGTAAAGCTTCATTGCGGCGGCACTTGCCAAGGCAAGTAAGCCATGCAAGATGGGATATCGGTACTGTGTACGTCGGCAATGGTACATTCTCCTAAACTCCATGTAGGTGGTAGTCCATGGGAATCCTTCTTTGCCCTTCTTGGCTTTGGTTAATTGATTATTTGGGCAGCTTCCTGACTGCTTTTGATTGTATACTTACTTATCAGGGTATTCCTCTTTCTGAGGGCACCCTTTTTCTTTTGCTTTCGTCATGGTTCTCACTCTCATTTCCATACCTTCGCCGAGGTTATCGATTATTGACTCTCCTTAGGCACTACGTCGTAGTCCTATCTTGAAGTATGACTTGCATTTGCATTCGTAGTCGTCTGGGCTATTACAGTTAGGTCTTTGCAACCCCTTTTTTGTAGGTTCGGAGTTACCCGCTTCATAATTGACTTTTAGGTAGTCCATATGCTCTTGTGCGGTATTATCCCACTGTTACTGCTCCCTTGGACTGTTGTCCGGTGTTTCTGTCACTTCTCTTGTCCTTTCATTGCACTAGTAGTGCTTTCCTTCTTACTGATATGGCGGGGTTATCGACTGCATAGCATGTCGACCCAAGTTGCCGGTAATTATTATTCTCTCATTGTTAGGATTCCGTGGGTAGCGTTTGTTTCAACGTTGCGCTCCAATTAGGACCTTCAAGTCTTGAAAGACTATTGCATAACGAGGTGCTTCTCGTATTGCATAATGCTAAGTAATTGCCAGATCGGGTTTTCCCGAGTAAGAGAAAGCTTGTCATCTCTCTGGCGCTCATTTCCGGTATCTTGGAACCAGGGGCACGGAGGGTGGGTCAGGTATTATAGATATCCGATATACATCGGGAATCCTAACTAACGCACCTCTCGCACTTACACTCAACCCTTATCCCAAAGTCTAAAGTTCCTAACTCGGTAATTTCCAGTCATCAGAGTGTAACTACGCTCTGATACCACTTTTTGTAACACCCCATCTCTAAATACAATGATCGTCGCCCTAAGTCCATCTCGTACATTAACAACGCAGCGGAAAAGTTCTACTAAATTGGTGTTACTGCGTTAGTCACCCACGTGACTAACTAGGCCTATTTCTCTTAACAAGTCACGGTCTGACTAACCGGATAATTACTCGAGCATCTAAAACATTACAATTCATAAACCACAACTTATACCGAGTATCTCTTATCCTAATACATCATACTAACATCTCATCAATATACAAAACGAGTGTACATGTACAACTCGTGTAACAAATGTAAAAGCAACCCGAAGTACCCGCCTCCTACTCTCAGGTTGAGTCTTCGTCCGGTACCTACCTGCAAAGTTTAAATCACAGGCCCCAAGGGGCTCAGCATATGGCTGGTACAGAAAACGTGCAGCCCACAAGCTAGCCGGGCTACACATGACTACTTTGTCGTATACATGCAATTGTTTATTCATATAAATAATAATAAGGAGTACGATAACAAACAACACATTTATGTGAAACATTCACAGCTCAAATAACTCGAACG